>CAIGQQ010017318.1:0-13145 GCA_903798035.1 Danio albolineatus | reverse complement strand
ATATATATATATATATATATATATATATATATATATATATATATATAGTAATGGTTATAGTTATGATTATACATACAGTGCTCAGTATATTTGAGTACACCCCCACAAATCTCATTTAAATTAATATTTTCTATAGGCTGCTTTACAATATTATATTTGTGCATATACATTAGTTTAGTCAGTACTGAAGCCAAATCTGGAGCTAATCTAACAAAAATAACTTACAATAATGGTTTGAAAATTAGTAGCCCAAATGTATATGTTAGGGAAAAATATTAAATAGCATTTTCAAAAATATATTTGCCCATCCCTGACTCACACTAACCTGCAGAACAGTCACTGCCAATGGAAAAAATGAACTTTTATATGTTCCTTTTAGCCAATGATGTACGCAATTGTGTATTAGTATTACTCATACTCGAATTATAGTTATGATTATACATAGCACACACATACTATTTCCTATTCTATTTGCTTTTCAGATATAATCTATTAGGGTGCCTAATAGTAGTGAGTAGTGAGTAGCACGTTCGCCTCACAGCAAGAAGGTCGCTGGTTCGAGCCCCGGCTGGGTCAGTTGGCATTTCTGTGTGGAGTTTGTATGTTCTCCCCGTGGTTGGGTGGGTTTCCTCCGGGTGCTCTGGTTTCCCCCACAAGTCCAAAGACATGTGGTACAGGTGAATTGGGTAGGCTAAATTGTCCGTAGTGTATGAGTGTGAGTGTGTATGGATGTTTCCCAGAGATGGGTTGCGGCTGGAAGGGCATCCGCTGCGTAAAACAAATGCTGGATCAGTTGGCGGTTAATTCTGCTGTGGCGACCCCGGATTAATAAAGGGACTAAGCCGACAAGAAAATGAATGAATGAATATAATCTATTATTTTATTCTACATTATTGTATAGAATTTGTACTATTATAATAACGTGTGATTCATTACTTTTTTTCTGAACTATATTTTATTTTTTTAGAGATTACATACAGGTTAGATACAGATTAATTTACTATATGCCTCAAAAATAAGACGTATATGAATAAAACAGAATATAAACATACAAGAGTTAGTCAAACTGAGAATCAAAGTTGCTATTATTTATACTCAAAAGATGCGTTACAAGGTCCCAAATCCTTAACAGAATTATTATTATTATTATTGTTGTTGTTATTATTATATTCTACAGTGCTTCACGGAAATCGCGCACTGCACCTTTAAGGTGATTGAATATGGCGGCGCGGTGGCGTTGCTGTCAGTGGCGTTCTAAAGAAGAATGTATTCGATGACGTTGATGAACTAGTGTGTCCTGCATTAGTGTCTGACCATCGCTGATATTAGCGGTGTGTAAAGATCTTTCTAAAAGTATCATTTTAGG
The DNA here is from genome assembly GCA_903798035.1 of Danio albolineatus. Lineage (NCBI taxonomy): Eukaryota > Metazoa > Chordata > Actinopteri > Cypriniformes > Danionidae > Danio > Danio albolineatus. Next base: position 11,779 of record CAIGQQ010017318.1, on the reverse strand, counting down.
TTTTTATATTTGGTTGTTCGATGTGCTTTTGCTGAAGGACACTAAAGATTTTAGTATTTCTCTGTCATCTCGTTTCAGAGTCTTATATTAGTTTTTACACGTCTTTTTTTTTGCTTAGACTGTAGATTGTAGTGAATGTTGGTTGGTATTTGAGATTGCTATATTATTAATTTTATGATTTTATACATATTTTATAGTTTGTGTATTCTGTTGTATTCTTTAGTAGCCTTTTTATAATCGTAGATGTCATTTTGTCATTTGTAATGTTGTCAGGTTGGTACTGAAAGATACTAATGTTGTTTGTATGTTTCATTCATTTGTATATTACTATCTAATAATAATTATTGTAGCACATTTATCTATTCTAAGTTTATAGATTGCCATCTTGTAGAGTATTTATTTATAGCTGTGAAATATTATTTGTTAGTGTTAGAAGAAAACCAGACTGGAGACAATGGTAGATGAAACTTCCAAAGAATGATAAATTAATGACTTGACATCTTTCTATTGTATTTTACAGGTAGGAATGGACCACATGGAGAAAAGGGGAATCCAGTAGACTGGAAATTGATGGTCAGAAATTTCTTTTTTTTTAATCCAGATGGACGGGTGCATCGATGGACGTCTTTCCAAGATGAAGAGGTTGGTGTTTGGTACAGATCAGTGGTTCTCAAACATTTTCACTTCAGAAAGAATTTGTCTCTCCAAGTACCACCTAATGACCAGCATTGAAATATAATAGCGTAGTAGACCTAATTAATCAGCTACAGCTCTGCATAGTTCAAAAACAAGGCAGATTTATTCATAAAAATAATGTCAGCCACTTTAAACATTATAAATAGTTTGAACATTAACACTGTACTGTGCTTAAGTTTAAATAAAAATGCGTTTAAAAATTGGTACTGTTCATAAAAGGTAAAAAATAAGCAAATAAAATGCTGTACTTAAAGGTAAATTATTCGCATATAGTAGCCTATATTCATCAGAACCTGGAAATGTAGATTGGAATTATAAATATAAATTATATAAATAATTTATATAAATAAATAATATAAATTTATAAGTCATCATATTCATATCATATATAAACCATTTTTGATCCATTTTGAAATATATGCTGCATGTACACATATTTGTATGAGGGAGACCGGGGATAGTTGTACTTCTATTATATTTCTCTATATATCTTTGAGATCTTGAAGTACAAGTGTCTGCTATTAAATGACATAGAAGTTATTTCTGCAGCACAAACAGAAGATGTGAACACTTTTAGTTTCAGACAGGAGGAGTGAAATGTTACAGTTCAGCCCACAGTCTGGGTTAGTTGTAACACACCCTGTGGTGAGATGTAAATGATGATTCCCACCAGGGTGCGATGTAACATTATAAAATAAGAATTATGACCAACAAATGGATCTGAAAGCTTTTTGTTCAACATTGAGCTTTCAGTATAATCTGTGTGTTTCTGGGTAACAAAGCTGAATCAAATGTGCAAATGTGAATCAGCTTCAACAGTTGAAGGCTTCATGAGCCCACAGAGGTCAAACACTGAACTCAAACTACTTTGACTTGTTTCTCTTTCAAGAGCTCTAGGAATACTGACATTAAATCGGAGAAATACAGTTTTAAACCTGCTTGGGGTTGGTGAAAACATTTCAGTGATGTTACTAGCAGGAGTTTTGCTGTTACAACTGACCCAGCGTTATGTGCCCATGAATCTGTTCTCCTTACAGCTCACAGCTGAAATATTATCACCAACAATGTGGATTAAATATATCCACACACAGACACACACATTACATGGGTTTAACTACACATCAGGCACTGCTATCTCAAAAATAATCCTAGTATAAAATATGACTTTCTTAGCTGAAGTGTAGTTTTTCCTGTCTAATATCTGCTGTGTCTGTCACAGGACTCTACTCTTTCATATGTGCTACGAGGACTAACATGAGCATGTGTGAAGTGAATTAACTGATTTGTAACTGTTCCTTGTTGTAGAGATTGTGTTACAACTATCCCCGCTCTCCCCCTTGAAATCTAAACATTAACTTGTATTTTAAATATATGATTCACAATTACATATTTAAATGAGAGATTAGATCTGCTTACAGTGCCTCATTTACAGCGTGTGTGTCAGAAAAACCAGTGATTATAAATACACTGTTTGACCAATTCATACGTAATTTATCAGTTCATACGTGCAACATTTACATGATTCCATGATTTCCATGAACTGATATCAAATCTTAAGCAACCCGTGGAGTTTGTTTAAACTGTGCACCCGACCACTGTTTTCAGGTTCGTCTGTGCACACAGAGACTAACTTTATTTTTCGTGCTTCTCCAAGCTTCAAACATGGCAAATTTGCTCGAGTCTATGTTCTGTGGCCCGCACCATTTGACTTACATCTGGATTTAAATCTGAGATAACACACTAAACCGAAAGCCACACCATTAGGCTATTTACAAAACAAATGACCTTAGGCTATTTATTAAAAGCACACATTATTTTACACAACTACAAACACGTTGACACGTTTGTGATCGTTACTTTACCAGTGATGCAGCATGGGGAAACTCCTGAGTTTGCAGTAACTGAAATGCCAACAGGACTGGTCTGCAGAAGCACTTCTCTAGTGCGTATCTGCTCGAGAGCTCCACAGTATTTTAGATTCTCAGCATCTGATGATGTGATGCACTAAACATACTAATAACAACGGTGTGATCATACAGTACAGGGAACAGCCAATGCTGATCACATTGATGTTATCGAATGTGTCAAAAAGTAATAGAGTACGTTCATATATATTTTTTATTATTCAGTGATTCCTCACCACTAGAAGGAAGCCCGCATACCAAACTTTGAGAACCACTGGTATAGATAGTCAGATCTTGTCTGTGTCAGGTTTTTCCTTTTTCAGCTAATGGAGAGCAGGCAGAAGAGGGAGACTCACAAGAGAATCGGTGGACATTTGTCTAAAAATGCCGAAGAACAGCAGGTAGGGTTTGTTGGGGCTGTCTTTGTTTTTTTGTTTTTTGCAGATTGGAGTGGAGCAGGAGAAGGAGACTCGGTGGAGATATTCTTGAAGATCTGGAGCTCAGGAAGCAGGTAAACTGCTTGAACAGACTGAACAATGGAGTTAGTTTTCAAGATATATTAAGAATTATTTAATACTTGATATCTTTCTCTGACAGATTGGCATGGAGCATGTGGAGGAACAGGGAAACACACCACAGTAATGACAAGTACATTGTAATAAATTAGGTACTGCATTACATTTATAAGTTAAAATTAAATTACTTTATAAAACATTTAAAATTATACAACAAAATTTTTTAGAGAGTGTCACAGAAGAAATTCAGGTGAATAATATAAACCATGTTTATTTACAGGATGGCAGGTGAGTTTAAGCAGGTGAGTATATTGATGCAAATTAAATGTCTATGAACATAAACTGGATATTTGACTGCAGGCTTGGAGACTAGAGGCAGATACCAAAGATGGCAAACAGGATGAGGACCTGACGAGAAACCACGAGACACCACACTAGGAGAGACATGGAAGACACAGGAGACGTAAGTAAACTGATATCCAAGAATCAACACTGACGGTGTATAGAGAGTTCAGTCCTTTCTTTACTAGTGAAGAGGCTGAACACTGATAGAGTATTTATTTATAGTTGCAAAATATTAGTTGTTAGTGTTAGAACAGAACCAGACTGGATACAGTGGGAGATGAAACTAAATTAATGACTTGATATCTTTGTGTTGTATTTTGCAGATCGGAATGGACGACATGGAGAGAAAAAAGGAATCACACACCTCAGAAATAACTGGATGGTCAGGAATTTATTTTTCAAAAGCAGATGGACGGGTGAATCAATAAACGTCCTTCCAAGATGGAGTGTGGTTGGTATAGATGGTTCATTAGGCCTTGTCTGTGTCAGATTTTTCTCTTTCAGGTAATGGAGAGAGCAGGCAGAAGAGGGAGACTCACAAGAGCATCAGTGGACATTTATCTAAACAATGCTGGAGAACAGCAGGTAGGGCTCTGTTTGTGCTGTGTATAGGTGTGTCCCAAATCACATACTTATACATTTAGCAGTATAAATAGTGAAAGTAGTGCGCTCACACTGAAATATTATTTTATTCTAAAATAATTAGGTACACTTTAAATTCCTGAATGATGCACGTATTTAACCGTTAAAAAGAAGTGTGGACTGTTGGACACTTCACTCACTCAACAGCGGCAGTTTTGATCATGTAGCAGAAAAGATGGGGCTATCAGGCGCTTAAGTTTGATTTATAAGTTTGAATACGAAATATGTCCAGACAAATGTCTAATAATAATAATAGGCTTATAATATCTCCATTATGTCGTGATGTGCTGTGCTTTTTTAGTTCAAAAGCAAAATTGTGACCTGTTGCACTGCCTATATAGTGAAGAAAAATATAATAATTCACTGAATGCAACGTAAAACCTGGTCTGCAGTTATCTCTCTTTGAAAAAAAACACCTCTTATAGCATATCTGTCACTTTTTTCTTCATAATTCCTATTTTTCACTTAGTGCAGTCGGGGGCTAATAACTAGTCGCTATTAGTCGGGAGCTATTGACTAGTAAGTTAGTTGACTGAAATGTGGTGACAGTGTTAGATTTGTAGCACAATCACACATAAAATCAGCACAGTTCCCAGTTAAATCCATTTCCTACCTTTTCTTGTAACCCAATAAAATCCACAGCATTAAGTGATGACAGAGTCTTGTTTAATCCACAAGAAGATTAATCATTATTCCAACCTGCTGGCGCTTACATCGGGCCAGTCGTTCTTTAGGCTAGGCTGGGTTATTTTTGTGAAAGAATTATATTTTTTTTAATGTATTGTGAGAGTCGATTCATTGACTTATTCATAAATACAACCGTTGCTTTGTTACTGAATAAATGTCTTAAGACTGTGCCTAATTATCAACTACAGGCGGTTTTAGTTAATACATGGATAACTTCATTTTACTTTAGTTGCATATTTTTCTTTTTAATATTTTTCTTTGAAACATTATTCATTTAAGAGTAAAGAATTCAGTGGAAAAATTATTTAAATTGCAAATATTGTGCCTAATGGGAAAAGTGACTGCAGTCTAAGTGGAAGAGGGAATGCAAAGGGATGTTAAATTAGTATGCCACTCTAAACAAGTGTAGGAAGCACTGATATACAGGCTAGATAACTAGGTCATAGCTATGATATCCAAAATAGACTCAAAATTAATACAAACGTAGTGTAACATATTACAATACAGAGATAAAAATATTGTAATTGTGTAAACAATTACTTTCAAATGACAGAAACTAATTATATATTGTGTATTATTACATTTGGAAGTAATATGCAAATGCAACCAAATCACAGGATAGCAATAAGTAAATGGCTGTAAGTAACTGCCAATCCTCCAAATAAAAATAGCTTGATTACTGGACACTACAGGTGGTGCTGTTTTAGTAAATGTTGATCAGTGATATTGATCATGTGGAAGTTGCGGCTTTTTGCCTTGGCACGTCTTCTCACTTTCTGCACACAATACACAGACAGAGGACAGTAACTTTAAAGTAGGGGTCAAAGGTCAAGTTTAAGCTCAAAATTTCTTTAATGTAGATAAATGTCATTACTAAACCATGTAATTAAAAATTGCAGATACAAGCTATTATTTTGAACTTTCTTTTCTAAAGTTGTAATAATCATTGTTAGTGTTTTTTTTACCAACAACATCTGATCATAGTCGAGAAAACGGGAATACATTACATTCAAAACGACATTCGATATGTAAACAGTTTATACTGGCCTTACTAAGACTGCCTGCACAGCTATTCAGCCGGCAACAAAAAGGCAAAAAGAACAGATGCAGTTTGAAGATTCTTCCCTTTTTCTCTCAATCATTTTTATTGTAAAACTGTGAGACACAAATAAATCTTTAACTCTCACATACATCTTGTGCAGTGTGTTATATCATCACATAATAATGTTATCTCAATGAATTCAGCCGCCATGAATGAGCAGTTATACAAATCAAAAATATCTGGCATTAACACGATGTTCTAACGCTTGCAGTAAGAGGTCAATGACCCGTTATGCCTGTCGCTCCCGAACAAACCAAAACTGAAAGTGAAACTGAAGGCAACACTCCTCTGCTACCAACATCAACCAACAGATGGCGCTCTGACATCACAGAAACTCAAACACATTTATTATGTGCAACACATATTAGCATTTTCCTTGATTCAGCCATACCTCAAATATTCTCAAATGCATTTGTGGTCTTCTAAGACAATGACACAGTTATTTAAAATGGTAATATTTCACATTTCAACAGTTTTTATATATCTCTAAATTCATCTTTGACTAAATTAAACTTTGTATTTGTTTTAAAGATGCACCTGGTCAACTTGTTCATGCTGATGAAGAATTTATCTAAAGGACTTTTTAATGTCATTTACAAACAATATCTCACAGCAATTTGTAACATTTTATGATTAAGTGGCTAATTCATTTGAATTGGTTCTCTTTGCTACATTTTAGTGTGATTTGCTCATTACTCAATGATGGTTGGGTTTAGCGGAGGAGTCAGTGGCAGATCTAGGAATGTTTAAAGGCAGGGGCCAAAGGGGGGCCACAGTTTACAGAGGGGGACCAAGTGATTTAATTGGTGGTCGCACTATATGTTTAGAACATGTAACTTTTTTGTCCTATTAAAAATACAGTACTATATATAGACCTATCATATATTTTCAGGGGTAATTTTACATCTGCAATTAGTAGAGATAACAGAAAATCATCTTTAGGCTAGGCTGGGTTGTTTTTTGTTAATTAAATATATATTTTAAATGAATTGTAAGAGTCGATTCATTGACTTATTCATAAATACAACCGTTGCTTTGTTACTGAATAAATGTCTTAAGACAGTGCCTTACTATCAACTACAGGCAGTTTTAGTTAATACATGGATAACTTAATTTCACTTTATTTAGTCGTATATTTTTATTGTTAATATATTTTTTGAAACATTATTCATTTAAAGGTAAAGAATTCGATGGAAAAAATTGCAAATATTGTGCCTAATGGGGAAAGTGACTGCAGTCTAAGTGGAAGAGGGAATGCAAAAAGATGTTAAATCAGTATGCCACTCTAAAAAAGTTCAGGAACCACTGATATACAGGCTAGATAACTAGGTCATACCTATGATATCGAAAATAAACTCATTAATGCAAAAGTAGTGTAACATATTACAATACTGAGATAAAAATATTGTAATTGTGTAAACAATTCATTTCTAATGACAGAAACTAATTATATGTTGTGTATTATTACATTTGGAGGTAATATGCAAATGCAACCAAAGCACAGGATAGTAATAAGTAAATGGCTGTAAGTAACTGCCAATCCTCCAAATAAAAATAGCTTGATTACTGGACACTACAGGTGGTGCTGTTCTTTGTAAATGTTGATCAGTGATATCGATCATGTGGAAGTTGCGGCTTTTTGCCTTTGCACAGCTTCTCACTTTCTGCACACAATACAAAGGCAGAAAAAGTAACTTCAAAGTAGAGGTCAAAGGTCAAGTTTAAGCTCAAGATTTTTTAATGTAGATAAATGTCATTACTAAACCATGTAATTAAAAATTACAGATACAAGCTATTATTTTGAAATTTATTTTCACAAATGTAATAATCATTGTTAGTGTTTTTTTTACCAACAACATCTGATCATAGTCGAGAAAATGGGAATACATTACATTCAAAACGACATTCAGTAAGTAAACAGTTTATACTGGCCTTACTAAGACTGGCTGCCTAGCTATTCAGCCAGCAACATAAAGGCATTAAGAACCACAGATGCAGCTTGAAGATTCGTCCCTTTTTCTCTCGATCATTTTTATTGTAAAGATGTGAGACACAAATAAATCTTTTACTCTCATATACATCTTGTGCAGTGTATCATATCATCACATAATAATGTTATCTCGATCAATTCAGCCGCCATGAATGTGCAGTTTTACAAATCAAAAATATTTGGCATTAGCACGATTTTTTAACGCTTGCAGTAAGAAGTCAATGACCCATCGTTATAACCAAAACTGAAAGTGAAACTGAAGGCAACACTCCTCCGCTACCAACATCAACCAACAGATGGCGCTCTGACATCACAGAAACTCAAACACAATTATTATGTGCAACACATATTACCATTTTCTTTGATTCAGCCATACCTCAAATATTCTCAAATGCATTTGTGGTCTTCTAAGACAATGACAGTTATTTAAAATGATAATATTTCACATTGTAACAGTTTTTATTTATCTCTAAATTAATCTTTGTATTTGTTTTAAAGATGTACCTGGTCAACTTGTTCATGCTGATGATGAATTTATCTATAGGCTTGTTCAATGTAATTTGCCAACGATATCTCACTGCAATTTGTAACTTTTTTTTTTATTTAGTGGCTAATTCATTTGAATTTGTTCTCTTTCCTACATTTTAGTGCAAAATATTGGTTGGGTTTAGCGGAGGAGATCAGACCTCATTTTTTTTAAAGAGTTTAATTCACAGGAATTAAAAAAAATAAGAACAAGTTTCATTTCTTATCCGATTCTCCCCAAAATGAAAGAGCTTCAGTTTAAAATGATTAATGACGTGTATCCATCAAATGAATTCCTGAGATTGAAATTTGATACTGAGGATAATTTTTTGAATTCTTAATTTTCATTCATTCATTCATTCATTTTCAACCACTTTTCCAGGGTCGCGGGGGCAGCAGTCTTAGGAGAGAACCCCAGGCACTTCCTCCAGTTCCTCCGGGGAGATCCCGAGGCGTTCCAAGGTCAGCCAAGAAACATAGTCCCTCCAGCATGTCCTGGGTCTTCCCCAGGGCCTCCTCCTAGCACGACATGTCTGGAACACTTCCCTAGGTAGGCGCCCAGGGGCATCCGAAACAGATGCCCGAGACTTCTCAGCTGACTTCTCTCAATTTGGAGGAGAAGTGGCTCTACTCCAAGCTCCTCCCAGATGACAGAGCTCCTCAACCTATCTATAAGGGTGCGCCCTGCCACCCTGCGAAGGAAACTCATTTCGGCCGCTTGTATCCGAGATCTTGTCCTTTTGGTCATGAGTCTTGACCCAAAGCTCATGACCATAGGTGAGAGTAGGAACATAGACTGACTAGTAAATTGAGAGCTTTGCCTTTCAGCTCAGCTTCTTCTTTACGGACCGGTACATCGGCTGTATTACTGCTGCCGCTGCACCAATCCCCCTGTCAATCTCATGTTTCATGTTCTTGAACTCTTCCACCTAGGGCAAGGACTTTCCTCCAACCTGGAAATGGCAAACCACTTTTTTTCTGGTGGAGCACCATAGACTCGGACTTGGAGGTGCTGACTCTCATCCCAGCCGTATCACACTTGGCTGCAAACCGCCCCAGTGCATGCTGAAGTTCCATGTTTGATGAAACAGAACAACAACATCTGCAAATAACAGAGATGAAATTCAGTGGTCCCCGAACCGGACCCCCTCCAGCCCAAGGCTGCACTTTGAAATTCTGTCCATAAAAATTATGAACAGAATTTGTGACAAAGGGCAGCCCTGCTGGAGTCCAACATGCACTGGAAACAAGTCTGACTTCCGGCAATAAGTAACATAAATAATATAATCAGTGCACATGAGCAGTACAATATTCATTAATTCGTTTTCTTGTCGGCTTAGTCCCTTTATTAATCCGGGGTCGCCACAGCGGAATAATCCGCCAACTTATCCAGCATTTGTTTTACGCAGCGGATGCCCTTCCAGCCACAACCCATCTCTGAGAAACATCCATACATTCACATACACTACATAGAATTTAGCTTACCCAATTCAACTGTACCGCATATCTTTGGACTGTGGGGGAAACCGGAGCACCCGGAGGAAACCCACGTGAACACAGGGAGGACATGCAAACTCCACACAGAAATGCCAACTGACCCAGCTGAAGCTTGAATCAGCGACCTTCTTGCTGTGAGGCGAACGTGCTACTCACTACGCCACTGTGGCAAAGTTTCTTTGCAAGTCAGTTAAATGTCTGCTGAAAGACTGTTAAATGTCAGTATAAACAGATATTAAGCAGACAGTCTACTAATACTCAAATGGACCATCAAAATTAAGTGTTACCATGAATTATTTGCAAGTGAGCAATGTGCACAAATATGGTTATCAGTTCATAAGTTGAAACACATTGTTAGATTTTGCTATATTTGGCTTAACCACTCGCTCGCCAATGTATAGATGACTTTAACACATAAAATAAGTAAGCTGTACGCCATTTGGTTCACGCCTTTTCAGATGCAGATACTTGTTTGCATATGCAACAAGCCATACAATATATCAACATAGAGAGTTATTTTGAGTTCTTGCAGAAACTCTCACAACCTGGTACTAGACTGTGACCCCTGATCTACACAACAAAAGAGTTGTCAAAATCTTCACCCCTCTTCAGTTATTGAGTTTAAATCTTCAGGTGTTCAAAGGGTTTCATTTTCACTAACTTGATATGTATTCAAGAGTTCACACTTGTCCCGAGAGAGAGCCCTAAGCTCATAAGATCCTCGAACTCTGGGCTCCATTCCATAAGCAGGGTGAGAGGGGAGATTGAGCTCAGGTAGATCTCGATGAACTCCCCTGACTTGTCACTGTTGTAATGACAGGTATAAGGATGGCTAAAGGGAGATAAATGGCTTACTAAGAGCTCGACTATGGTGCCAATTTAGAATGTTCAGTTTACATATGGTCGTATTTATTTAGACTGTGGGAGGAAACATAGGAACCCAGGGGAAACCCATGAGCACAGGGAGAATGAGCAAACTCCACACTGAAATGTCAACTGGTTCAGTAGGTACTTTTAACCAGTGACATTCTTACTGTGAGGCAACAATACTAACCACTGGGCCCAATCTAGAATAGGGGGAGTAAGGCTGGGAGGAGGATTCTTCAAGATGAAGATAACTGAGCTAAGAAACTCTGGTTATTTATAGTGAGTTAGGAATCATCTGATTGGTGAATCATGTGTTAACTAATGCGGGACCAGCCGTGGACAATCATAAGCATGTGATCCTCTCAAACGTAGTTTAAAAATAAACTTCACGTAAATGAACAGCCAAACTACATGAACAAGCTGCTGTTTTGAATATACCTGTGTTTGTGTAGACAAGGTCTCATTTTTGAGGACTCTGCTCTCCATTGTGACGCTTCATGTGAGTGCTGAGGCTTCTTTTACATTTAAAGCCCTTTCCACACTCACTGCATCTTAAACGTTCCTCTCCTGAGTGAGTCTTCATGTGTTGTTTAATGGAGTCTTTGCATGTGAGACTCTTTCCACACTGTTCACATGTGAACACTATGGTTCCAGTGTGACCATTCGTGTGGTTCATGAGGCTAGCTTTGGTTGTGAAGCTCTTTCCACACTGAGCACATGCAAACGGCTTCTCTCCGGTGTGAGTTATCATGTGGTAATTGAGTGTGTTCTTACGTATGAATCTTTTACCATACTCTGTGCATGTGTAAGGTTTCTCTCCAGTGTGAATCCTCATGTGGATCTCAAGGTACTGTTTTTGAGCAAAACTTTTCCCACACTGTGTGCAAGTAAAAATTCTCTCTCCAGTGTGAGTGCTCATGTGGACTTTAAGGGTGCTATTTTGCTTAAAACTCTTTCCACATTGAGGGCAAGAGTAAGGCTTCTCCCCAGTGTGAATTCTCATGTGCGC
>CAIGQQ010017315.1:7088-28558 GCA_903798035.1 Danio albolineatus | reverse complement strand
AGTACAGCTTATGAGATCGGCTTTATTGCATCGTGGTGGGACGGGAATACCGGCGTCTGAAAGATGTTTACGGAGTTCCAGGATGGTGATTTTATTGGAGACATGGGATGACGATCTGGCGGAGGCATCGGAGGAAGCTGGTGAAGGTAGGTGGCGGCTTGGCGATGGTGAATTCGGGCGGCGTTGTGTTATCGCCGCGCGGATGGGCCTGCGGCCTCTCGCTGGGGCCTCGAGTCCGTTTGCTGACGGGGCTGCCTGTCGTTGTGCCGCTGCGGGCGTGTCGGAGAGAGCTGAGCTCTCACTGGTTGTCATGGCATTGTTGTTGTTGCTGTTATTTCCATTTTGTCGGCGTCAATTCTTGTTGAGAAGTGTCTTGGTTGTCTGACTGGTTGGTTGGATTGTTTGTTTTGGTAGTTGGTTGGCTAGTAGGCTGGTAGGTTGCTGAGGCGTGTTGCTTAGCTTGTATTCTTCCAAAACGCAGATAGAGTGGTAGGGAAAGAACTGATCCATTTATAGTAAGCTTGGATCGCTCTGATTGGATTATTGCTGATTACAGATGATCAGCCAGGCGTGCTAATCATATCACGAGCTCCTCTCGAAATTAGTTTATGAAACTTCACTTAACAATGGTTATTAATTTAACTAGTGTTAAACGATTGTAAAAAAATTACAATCTTTTTTTGCTAAATGTTTAAGTAAACTAGGTACATTTTTATTAAATAAAAAGAAAATGCACTGACTAGTGATGCACTGATCATAAATTTTCATGAGCCATATGACTTGCAGTTTTTTATTTTTTTATTTCTAAAGAACGCAAAACAATGATGTGGTTTTTTTAGTGTCATACTAGCATTGTATAATGAGTGGCATAAAACAGTTTTGCATAACAATAATGTTGTTTATTGCAATATATTGTACAACCAAAATTCGATTTTTGTGGCTGAATTTAAAAAAAAAATGCTATTGTGTTTGGAGAAAATTATGGTTGATCGGTGCATCTGTATTTCTTAGATGTACATCATACCCTCTTTTGTAAGATACTAATAGGCCTTTTTTTTACTTTTCAGTCCTGTTGCAGTTTCGATGACGTGCTGACAGCAGAACAGACAACACAGCCATACATCTTGGCAGTTGGAACTTTGAAGAATTGCATCCATGACTATTACATCATCGTGGATGGACAACTCATTCCCTGCAAGGCGATGTCCTCTCTGGCTGCTTTTGATGAGCTTTTCAAAGCTCATTATGTGTTCGGCATTTCATATGATGCTGCTTTGCACAGTATGTACACGTTTCTTCAAACAACGGTTTACAACATTGATGTTGGTGTCACCCATGAAAGCCCTCGAGTCCGGGATCTTAGGGCCAAGATTCTAAATTAAGACACTGCTGCAGAGCTAAAAATGTTTAGGTGCTTTGTTTGCAAGTTGATTTGCAGTACAGTCAATGAGCTAATACGCCATCTAAAACTTTCTCATGCATTTTATCCTGCCAAAAGATTACAGTTGGTATGCAATCAAGATGATTGTTGTCTAAGATTTGTTTCATATTCAGGGTTTAGAAAACATCTTCAACGTAGGCACAACAGTGAGCTTTCTGACACGTCTTTATTTGAATCCCCCCCTGCTCCCTCTGTTGAAAGTGGACCAGCATCTGTAATGCAACCTTTCAAGTTGGTTTCAGGAACTCCAGGAACATCTTCAAACAGTGATGAGAGAAAGTTGCGAACCCAAGAAATGTGTGCGTCGGTTATTGCCAAATTACAAAGTAGTGGAGTGGCCTCCAATGTAATTACATCAGTGGCTGAAAATATGCAAGAGCTTGTAAATGAACTGCATTCAAACATCAGACAGGATATTGTTCAGCTTGTATCCAATGATCACGGGTCAGATATTGAAGAGTATTTTGACCATCTTGACAACCCATTCTCTAATTTCACAACTGAGACAAAATGGAAAAAGTATTTCTTTGAAAACTGGGGTGTTGTAGAACCTGTTGAAATACCCTTAGGTGTGAGATATGACAGTAGACGCAATAGAACTACAGGCACATATGATCAGGTTCCAATCACTGATAAATTCGTATATGTTCCTTTATTGCAGACTTTAAAATTTATGTTCAAAAATGTAGAAATTCAAAAGCATTTTGTCCAGCCAAGTGAGAATGGAGAAATATTAAGAGAGTTCTGTGATGGTAGCTATTTTAAAGAACATCCTCTTTTTTCCAAAGAACAAAATTCTCTTCAGATACAACTTTTCTATGATGACTTTGAAACTTCGAATCCCCTTGGTTCGAAGCATGGAATCCATAAGATTGGAAGTATTTATTTTGTTTTGAGAAACCTGTCATCAAAGGTAAACTCTGCTCTAATGAATATTCATCTTCTAGCACTTTTTCACACACAAGATGTAAAGCGCTATGGCTTTAATGCCATTTTGGATCCAATTGTGCGTGACTTTAAAATTCTTGAGACATCTGGAATTAAATTGCCGATCTCAGAGGAACCAGTCCGAGGAACTATAGCTCAAGTAACTGGAGATAATTTGGGAATGCACACACTTTTTGGATTTTTAGAATCTTTTAACTCAAATTATTTTTGTCGTTTTTGTTTGATTGACAAATCTGCGTCTCAGAACATTTTCTCTGATGACCACTCAGACATAATATTGCGTGACAGACTTCTACACGCTCAGCATTGTCAAAACCTCTTTTCAGATGCTGGTCCACAATCATCCTTTGGGGTGAAAAAAACATGTTTGCTGAATGAGCTGCAGTATTTTAATATTTCGGACAATTTTGCGTTTGATATAATGCATGATATATTAGAAGGTGTAGGACAGTTAGAAATGAAATTGCTTTTTAACCATCTATCACACAGCAGCATTATATCTTCACAATCTGCAAGCAATAGAATTTACTCATTTAACTATGGCTTTGTTGAACGTAAGAACAGACCAACCATGATTAATTTTGAACAAGCAGGAAATGGGTTGGGTCTCAATGCAATTCAGACATTTTGCCTGATTAGAAATCTGCCTTTAATTTTTGGAGATCTAGTTGAAGTAGGAGATAAACACTGAAGTTTGCTGCTGCTTTTACTTCAGATAATAAATATTGTGTTTTCTCCAGTCATCTCAGAGGGCATGACCGTTTATTTAAAACATCTGATTTGTGAACACCACACATTGTTTAAAGAACTTTACCCAAGGAATCTCATTCCTAAGCACCACTTTATGACCCATTATTCCAGATGCATCAGAAAGATAGGCCCACTGGTTCATGTGTGGGGGATGCGTTATGAGGCAAAACATCGCTTTTTCAAAAAAAATAAAAAATTTCAAAAATATTACCAAGTCTTTAGCACTAAAACATCAGATGTGTATTGCATACCACTGGGAATCTCAGCCATTTAAGAATATTGACTGTGGAACTGCAACAAGTGTTCAGCTTTGTGACCTGATTGACTGTGAATTCATTGCGGAAAGTCTGCAAATTGACAGCGAAAGGGATGTACATCTTCTTTCTTGGATTACTTGTTTTGGAACTGAGTATCGCTCAGGCCTTTTTGTTTGTTCTGCTTTGAGAGATGACATTCCTGTGTTCAGCAAAATTACTGATATAATTGTATTTGGCAGTCAGTATTTTTTGCTGACTTGAGAATTTGAAACCATTTGCTTTGTTGAACATCTTCATGCATTTAAGGTCAAGGAGGAGCTTTGTAGAAAAGTCTCCCTTTTGAATGTTGAAACCTTGCGTTTTTTTTAGGCCATTCGACCTTCAGATAAGTTATGGATTGGAGGAAAATGACTTTTATATAGTTCCTGTACATGTTTTCATATGAACTGCTTTAGTGGTGGCAGGATGTGATGGCACATTGTTCAAGTGATGGCACATTGCTGGGGCTTTCCTCTATGTTTAGATTTGAAAGATGCCATTTCTGTGCTGTAAAACATCTGATGATGTTTGACGGTCAGCATTTTTAGCTGGCTTATGAAATTGAAAGTGTGCTTTTGTTGAACATTTTTACTAATTTCAAGAAAATACCCCTTTTTTGAGTGGTTCTTGTGGTTTTAATTCATTTGCTCTTCAAACAATTATATGCAAAAAATAAGTTATGTTTTTATAAAGCATTTTCTTTAGCTCATGTTGTCTTTAGGTTTGGCAGTGACAAGTGAAATTAGTTTTCACTGCATTCTTGTCAATGTGACATGTTTGTCTATAAGACGACACTGATTTTCAAGAATGAAATGCATATTCTGTGAAGTGATTTAATGTTTACCTTTGTCTATGCTGTACATTTTTAAGAAAATAAATTCTGTTTTGTAACTTTCTCCATGATGCTTTAATTGATGTGCTTAAACTCATTTTAGTTAGGCTGTAACACAAGTTTGTTTACATTTTATATTATTTCAGGGTGTTAAAACATTAAAATATACACATTTCTTTATGAATTATGTGTGGGGGAAAATGTTAATTTGTGTCAGTTTAAAGAATTTAATTTATGCTAAATAAGACCTGGCAGTGGTGGAGTATTAAATCTAGTGTACAGTTCTCACACTCTTAGTGTAAAATTATTTACTCTGCTTAAGTGTATATATTCAACCCTTTTTAAATTGTAACTTACACACTGGGCTGGTGGGACTCATATATACACCAGAAGAGAGTGTAATTGAACACCTGTGGAGTTATATGTACACTGGGCAATTTGCCCTGCAGGTGTTAAAAATGTTTAATGTGGTGTGCATTTTTACACTCCAAGTGTAAAATATTTTACACTACAGAGGTGTATATATTCAACACTTTAGAAAGTGTAACCTGGACACTTTGCTGGTGGGACTCATATAGACACCAGAAAAGTGTTAAATTCAACACCTGTGGTGTAAAATGTACACTGGCAAATTTGCTGTGCAGTGTTTTTACTGTACGGTCATTTTAGAAAAATAATTTAAAAATAAATTAAAATTGTTTTCTGCCAACTCTACCACATTATTGTTCTACAAGGCCTGATGTACCACTGTGCTCACTTTTCATATCATATTACTGCTTCACGTATTAATAATATCGTGCTAAACAATGATTTAATATGACCGTCCAATAAAAAAACACTAATTTCCATGATTTTAGCATGCTATTATTCAAATATTAAAAAAGTAGGCATATTCGTGCCGCCTTATTCAATCACCAGTGCGCAATGTCCGTGAAACACTGTAGAATATAATAATAATAATAATAATAATAATAACAATAATAATAATAATAATAAAAATAATAATTTTGTTGAGGATTTGGGTTCTTGTAACACTATCTTTTAAGTATATAAATAATAGCAACGTTGACTCTCAGTTTTACATGCATATACGTCTTATTCAGGCATATAAATTAATCTGTATCTAACCTCTATGTAATTTCTAAAAATAAAATGTAGTTCAGTTTAAGCCACCAGCGAGCAATAAGTCACAACTTTGTGTTTAAAAATACAGGGCTAAATCATTATAGACAGCTAGTCGCCTCACGGTCCGCAGCTATACTAAACTATACTTTTAGGGTGTGAAAAAAAACTTCAGTTATCTAGAAGAAAGCTGAAACTTGTAATATTTTGTAGTATGAGATATATCAATAAATGTATCTCCTTTATTAAAAGTAGTGCTGGAATCCTCTTTTTTTCTTACAGATTTACACCAGTTAACAAAAACATTTATAAAAAAGTAATGAATCACACATTATTATAATAGTAGAAATTATATACAATAATGTAGAATAAAATAATACATTATATCTGAAAAGATGAATTAATAATAGCAAATAGAATAGGAAATAGTATGTGTGCGTAGTATGTAATCATAACTATAATTTGAGTATGAATAATACTAATACACTATTGCGCACATCATTGGCTAAAAGGAACATATAAAGGTAATTTATTCCATTGACAGTGACTGTTTTGCAGGTTAGTGTGAGCACAGGTGTGAAAATACAAAGATTATTTTATAAAAGGTGATTGATAATGCCAAACAAATGTTGATTTATTTTAGTTAATATGAGTTCACTGATGAAGAAAAATGTATTTAAGTATTTTTGAAAGCTACCTGTTTTACAGCTATTTACACACATCTATAATTCTCCAGTGTCCAGCACTGAAGCTTTGCAGGCAGGTTTCTGGAAGTGTCTTGGAGTTATTCTTCAGTTCTTCTGAATTATCTGATTTCTGTGTGGAGCATCGGCTGCTGTCAAACTCCTCTTACAAACAAAAATCACACTGCATTATTACAATTAATAGCAAAGTGAAATGTAAACTGATATTTCCTAATGACACACTTTAACATAGAAACAACTGACTTACACTTATTGTAGCTGGTGAAAATACCAGTGTTCTTATCTTTTGGGCTCTACTCCCACATGAAACCATAATTATTAATAATTAATGTAATTCTCACAAAGAAATGTTGTGGTCCATCAAACACTGCTGGGTGTGCATATTAATGAGCCCAAAAATCATTAATTAGTGAATGATATGAGCAATCTGGAGTTTAAACTAGGGCACTCAGTAGTCATCTAGACTACGAGAGCAGACCATCACTATTCTGTCCTACAAAACTAAGTGGAATTAACAAGACCTTCACTCTAAAAAAAAAAAGGTTCTTCAGTGGTTCTTCAGAAGTTCTTTGCGATATTTGAGGTGCTATTTAGCACTTTTACTGTGTAAAGAACCTTTAAAGCACCATAAAGGTTCTTCAGTGGTTCTCCAGTGGTTCTTTAAGGTGGTTATGGTGCTATATAGCACTTTTACTGTGTAAAGAACATTTAAAGCACCATAAAGGTTTTTCAGTGGTTCTTTGGGGGGTTTAAAGTGCTATATAGCACCACTACTACTGGTAAACACTTGTTCTTATAGCTAATTCTCATAACTCTTATGCCGGCTTTATTTGCGGAAAGTGTAAAGTAACATTAAGAGCACCTTAAAATATAGGTCCTATATAGCACCATTTGACAAAAGTACTATATAGCACCTATTTTTTTTAAGGTGCTGTATAGCACCAAAAAAGGTTCCCCCCTCGTTACGACCAAAGAACCAGTTTTGGTGCTATTTAGCACCATTTTTTTTTGAGTGTTTGATTAAATTAAATTTCAGTTTGATTTTCTTCATATCTACTCTAAATCTTTCAAATTGTCATTTTTAAGAAAGAAAGTTGACAGTAAAACAGTAACAGTGTGTTTTAAGAGTGGACAAGTCTGCAAATCAAATCTGGTGTCGATTAAATGTAGATCTGAGACTACTGTAGAGCAAGCACTGTTACGTTAGCACTTTTAAACATCAGATCACTTAACAGTAAGTCTCTTCTAGTCAATGATTTTATCAACACAAATTGCCTTGAGTTTATGCTTTTAAATGAAACTTGGCTCGATGACAGTTGTAGCGCAGCAGTCCTGAATGAGGCAGCACCTCCCAATTTGATTTTATGAGTGTTTGCAGAGTTAATAGGAGAGGTGGAGGCATCGCTGCCCTGTTTAAAGATGTCTATGAATGTAAACAAGTGTCATTTAGTGACTATTTGTCCTTTGAATATTTGAGTATAGCACTAAAGGGTGCTCCACGCATTTTACTGATCATTATCTACAGACCCCAAAAATATTCTCCAGCTTTTATTGATGATTTTACAGAGCTGTTTTACTATTGCTGGGGATTTTAATATTCACGTTGATAATCCAGAAATCAATGCTACAAAAGAACTTATGACTGTTTTTAACACTTTTGATCTGACTCAGCATGTTCAAGGACCCACACACAATCGTGGACACACTCTTGATCTACTTATAACTAAGGGTTTAAACCAAACCGGTGACAAATACTGAGCTGGTGACAAATATTTTATAGGTACAACGTACATGTACAAACAGAATTGTTACATCTCAGTGTGAGAAATACAGGGTGAGCTTGTGAACTGGTTGAAATGCAAGTGTATTAAAGTGAGTGTGTGAGGCTTGAGGGCCCTGCATTAGTAAAAGGCTAAACAATCACATATTTCTGAAATAACATGAAAGTCTAATATTATTAACACTTACCCAGATATCAGGAAAAGCAGTGGTAAAACTCCTACAGTTTATCATCAATTCAGACATCAGCTCAAGCTTATCTGATTACTGATGCACTAAACAAAGCAGTTTACAGTATAAGAATGACTGTGATGGGTGAATTTCTGAAAAGCTGATAATACAGATGTACAGTCAAAATTAGAGGACAATCATTGATCAAAACAAATGGAGAAAATTACACACACACACACACTGCTACTGACTGATCCTGAAGAGGATTATTAGTAAATCTCTCCTCAGTCTCAGTCTTCAGCACAGTTTCATTGTTGATCCATGATCAGCCCAAAATCCAGCACAGAGCGGCTCAGTGAATGTGGTCTGGACTGAGTGGATGAGGCTCATTGTGTCTCTATAGATGTTGTAGAAGATCAGAGTTCCTGCGCTGTGATCCACAAACACTCCTATTCTACTGCTGAGCGGCTTTACTGGGAGACGGATCTCTGTGTAATTGTGTCTAAATAAGAATCCCCTAAGCTTCAAGAAGACTAGACACCAGGACTGAGCATTATTTCCAAACCAACACTCATTACTTCCTTCCTTCCTCTTGATGCTCTTATAGGACACTGATATATCCACATCTCCACTGCAGTCAATCTCCCAGTAACAGCGTCCACACACACTCTCTCTGCACAACACATAAGCATGATGACTAAATCTGTCTGGATGATCAGGATACGACTGTTTCTCTCTCACACGCTTCACCTTTCTGTTCTCCTCAGACAGACTGAGATAAGGGTATGCTGTGTTTGGATCCAGTGTGAGGAAACAGGCATCTGAACACAAGAAGAGACACATTTATAACACAACAACACTCACTACAGCTGTGTTTGTGCGTGCGTGTGTTTGTGTATGTAGACGTACATTTGCGTAGTCCTGGGGTAATCCACTTCTCTCCTCCATGATCCAGACTGTAAACACACAGATTTACATTCAGTCAGTGAACAAACACTAAACACACTTTATTTTCAGCAGCTGCAGTCAGAATTACATACAGCACACATTGCTAATTGTGTAAACTCCTTCAATTAATTTATTTTCACATTAGGTGGCAGTTAAATGTTTCATTTTGATTATCTGATGATTAATGCATTATATTCATATTTTAAAAACTGCATCAATAAGTACATTAATGTATTCTGCATGTGAAAGTGAACAACATCAGGCTGCGGCAGACGGAGATCCTGAAAAGGCACTTCAGGAGCCTGATCAAGAGTCAGTAGTCAGTTGTAAGTGAAAATTCACATTTTTAGCTCATCCCACTTAAACCACAGTAAAGATTTAAATCATGCTAACCCCATAGAGACTGTGTCTGTTCCTCGTATTATTAGATTAGTAAACTTACTATGTATTCTGGAAAAAAAACTAATAAGAACCAAACCAGAAAAACACTAATTAAGTGAAAATAGACATTTTTAAGGCTTGGTCTCATAAACATCAGTTCACTAGCACCTCAAGCACTTATTACAAATGAAATAATAACAGACATCTAAATGCTCTCTGTCTTACTGAAACCTGGTTGAAACAGAATGACTATATTAGTTTAAATGAAGCCACTCCTTCAGGATATAATTATAAGCAAGTGCCTCGTCAGACTGGTTGTGGTGGTGGAGTTGCATCCATCTTTAGTGATATTCTTAATGTTAATCAGAGACTTATGTTTAACTCGTTTGAAATATTGGCACTTAATGTCCTGCTTCCGGATGTTCAGAATAAACCCGTTATCTCTAGCTTTAATCACTGTATATAGACCCCCAGGACCCTATGTCAATTTTCTAAGAGTTTAAAGAGCTGATTTAAATTCTGACTTACTAGTTAACACTGATTAAAAAAAAATTTTTGACATGAAATACTAATGTACGAATTTCAACATTCACATAGATGACACTAATGATACATCAGGACTCGCATTTACAGATTTGATAAAATAAGTTCCACTTGTTAAATCAAAATAATCTACAATGCTTCAAAACCATAGGACAGGCAGAGCTAGATAAACTTATAAATATGTCTAAACCAGCTACGTGTATGTGACACGCAATTACAACAAAATTACTGAAAGAGTTGCTATCTGTAGTAGGAGAACCTCTTCTTAGCTTTATCAACTCTTCTTTATCATTAGGCCATGTTCCAAATCCTTTCAAGCTAGCTGTTATTAAGCCTCTTATTAAGAAACCACAACTGGATCCCAGCAACTTAGCTAATCATAGGCCTCTTTCAAATCTCTGTGAATATCTGCCTCAAAGATATGAGAAACATGCCTGCATAAAGCCTGAAACGTGCACTTTTAAATGAGCCAACTTTTCATGAAAACAAATATTCTTTGTTTTATCTGTATATAAACAACACAATGCAGAATTCTCCATCTGAGCTTGTTATCCCGCTAATGAGTTGCCGCCTTCTGCATTCAAAACAAATCATGATGACAGCCATGCTGAGTTGTGAACCCCACAAACAAACACATAAACTGGAATTATTCCCATATGACCTCATGAGACCACAGTGATCGGATGGTGCTTTATTCAGGTTGTGAAAAGCTGGGAAAGAGCTTACTAAGGCTGTGATTATTTGAGCAAAAATAAAAATAAAGGGTTGTGAAATATTATTTTGATTTAAAGTAATTGTTTTTAATGTTTAAAAACTTAATTCTTGTGATCAAAGCTTTCATCATTACTTCAGAAATGAATCTAACATGCTGGATTAATGCCTCGGATCTGGAGAAAAGTAACCATAGTAAATGGAGAATGATATAACTCTTTCTTGATATAAAGAAAGCTGTTTTAAGCAGTTCAGTTTGCACACAATTTTCAGTCATACAAGTGCAATAATGAGCATTGTATGTACCTTTATTGTCACTGATGTTTAACTTACTGTAAGCTGTTTGTGTACCCAAACCTGCTCATTTGATCAAGTTCAAGCCAAACAGTGACAACAGCACCTGCTCGGGTCACAGAATATGACGGTAACAGAATTTGGTGTAACAGCAGTGATGTAGTGTTGCCAGATATTGTTTGCAATCCCCCAATGATCATGCCATTGCTGTAGCTGCCCCTAAACTACCGTTCATTACTAAACCTAAACCTTTAACTGCCTGATTGAGCTAGGGGGAGCACAATCTACAGAGTGGACAGGACAGCTAAAGACAAAATTGGGGGTGCTTGCATATAAGTAAACAGATCATGGTGCTCTGATGCTGTTATCATCAAATTACACTGTTCTGCTGATACTGAATCTTCAAAGTTTGGCTAGAAGAAGCTGACTTCTAACTTCAACGAGAGTTCCAGAACACAGACTGGAATTTGCTTGTTTCTCATTCCACAGTGATATTCCACTGATACCTACACCAGCTGTGTCCTGGAACATATCATCAGATATGTTGACCGTGTAACCACACACAGAATAATTAAGATGCATCCCAATGAGAAACCCTGGATAAAAAAGGAAGTACAGCTCCTGCTGAAGGCAAATGACTGCCGGTGATCTTAAAGCAGGGGTGTCCAAACTCGCTCCTGGAGGGTCGGTGTCCTGCAGATTTTATCTCCAACTTGCCTCCACACACCTGCAGGGATGTTTCTAGAAAGCCTGGTAAGAGCTTGATTAGCTAGCCCAGGTGTGTCTGATTGGTGTTGGAACTAAACTCTCCAGGACACCGGCCCACCGGTTAGGACCGAGTGTGGACACCCCTGTCTTAAAGCCTAGAGCTTATCCAGGTCCAATCTAAGTAGGGGAATTGAACTGAGTAAATTTAACTACAAACAACACAATGAAGAACTGATTTAAAAACGATGATCCTCGACATATCTGGACCAGTGTCCATGCACTCACAAATTATAAGCTAGCAAGCAGTACACCTCCCACCAACACCACACTCACTGATGAACTGAACAACTATGCCCGATTTGACTGAAAATACACAGAAACACCTATCAAAACAATGCTGCCTCCTGATGACCTGCCTCTCACACTTTTCACCAGTGATGCGCACCTCCACCTTAAGTATGGCCAATACACACATAGCTGCTGGCCCTGATGGCATTCCTGCCAGAATGTATTGAACAACATTTTCAACCTCTTCTTTTCACAATCCTTTGTTCCCAACTGATTTAAAACAGCCACCGTTGTGAATGTACCAAAACATGCTGGTGCAGTGGCCATCATTGACTCTCCTCATAGCAAAGCTAATAGCAAAGTGTTTTGAAAGGCTGCTACTCTCCCATTTGAAAACATGCTTGCCCAAACACTAGACCTAAACTGATACTTCAAAATCAATACTGTGATCCCATCCAATCTGATTCCCAAGCTTTGTGATCTTGGCATTAGCCCTTCCCTCTTTAACGGGACTCTTTAATTTTTTTCTAACAGAACACAGTCTGAGGATCCGCAACCACTCCTCCATCCTCACTATAAACACTGGTGCTCCACAGGGCTGTGTGCTGAGCCTAATCCTCTATTATTATTTTTTTTGTAAATACATATTTTTACACATTTATATTAATTGTACACTTGTTATTTGCACTTCTGGTTACATGCTAACTGCATTTCATTGGTTCTGTACTGTAGTTAGCTCAATGACAGTGAAGTTGAATCTAATCTAATTTACCAGAGTTTATCTGCTGCCTGCCTCTAAAGAGAAATCATCTAAGTTAAAACATGTATATGCTCCACATACTTGAGTTTGTCCAGTGTGTAGTTTGAGTCCTCCAGTTTTTCAGAGAGCAGCTTGACTCCTGAATCTCCTGGATGATTGTAGCTCAGATCCAGCTCTCTCAGGAGTGAGGGGTTTGATGTCAGAGCTGAAGACAGATAACCACATCCTTCCGCTGTCACCATACAGCCAGACAGTCTACAAACACAGCAGTAGTCCACATCACATTAGTCTGATAGACAGACGTCACTAACACACAGTCTGCTCTAAAAGTCAGAGATAAAAATGAGAATTTTACAGATATCCTTTATTACAAATACGATTTAATCCTTTATTACAAATATATTTGCAATATATATTCAACAAATGACCATGTCAGTGTAGCAGAGGCCAGCTAGTGAAGTGCTGAGCTGGTAAACCTCACTCCTCTAGCCTCTAAAGTTGCTCTAGCGACAGACGCTAGAGGCCATGGCCTTTAGCCTCCTTGGTAGAGCGACCGACTCCCATGCGGAAGGTTTTTGAAGTAAATACTAAATATTATTGGGAGGTTTGTTTAATAAAAATTGACATTTGATGAATTTGATGACAATTATACTGACTGTCATGTGCATCAAATGAAAAAAAGAAAAAAAATCAAATAAAAAAGGAAATCAGAGAAAGAAATTATTTGCATAATATTTTGAAGTGCAGTACAAAAATCATTACTGCAAATGTTTTTTTTCTCATTCTCATCATTATACTTTGTCATTTTACAATATTTACAACTAATTTTGGTAACATTTATAATATGGAAATATGTGGTAGAATTTATTTTACCTCAGTGTCTCCAGTTTACAGTTTCTCTTCAGTCCATCAGAGAGATGCTTCACTCCTGAATCCTGCAGGTCATTGTTACTCAGGTCCAGCTCTCTCAGGACACAATTTGAGGATTGTAGAGCTGAAGACAAATGCTCACAAGAGTCAGCAGAGAATTTACACCACTGTAGCCTGTGTAGAAGACAAAACAAACAAGAGATTACACATGACCAATCTGAGAAAGAACACGGGTTACATTTACAGTGTGATTTTTAATAATTAATTTGTTACAAAAATCAAACAATCAATCAATCAATCAATCAATCAATCAGGTGTTTGAACTCAGACCTCAGTGTCTCCAGTTTACAGTTTGGGCTCTTCAGTCCATTATAGAGGAGCTTCACTCCAGAATCCTGCAGGTCATTGTTACTCAGGTTCAGCTCTCTCAGGACACAATTTGAGGATTGTAGAGCTGAAGACAAACTCTCACAAGAGTCAGCAGGGAGTTTACACCACTGTAGCCTTGGTAGAAGACAAAACAAACAAGAGATTACACATGACTAATCTAAAAAAAACACAGGTTACGTTAACAGTGTGATATTTAGTAATTAATTTGTTACAAAAATCTATCAATCAATCAATCGGGTGTTTAAACCCAGACCTCAGTGTCTCTAGTCTACAGTTTGGGCTCTTCAGCCCTTCAGAAAGAAGCTTCACTCCTGAATCCTGCAGGTCATTTTTATTGAGGTCCAGCTCTCTCAGGACACAGTTTGACGATTGTAGAACTGAAGACAAACTCTCACAGAACTGAGCAGTGAAACTACACCACTGTAGCCTGTGTAGAGGATAAAACAAACAACGTCAATGTGTTAATCTGCCAGTTTATATAGAGTTCAGTCTGCAAAGTGTTAAAAGTAACATTAAAAGTGTAGTTAATGAGATAATTACTGGAAAGACTTGCAGTTAATAATAACAGGCACATTAGCAACAAACATTTAAGGAAAGACAAACAGCATAAAAAATTACAAGAAACTGCCTTCAGTTTTAGGGGAAATCAATGTAAATAAAATAAGCCATTAAGTCTCTCAACATTATTCCTAAATACAGCCTTCACATGTATAATTCTATACCCTTTATAAGGTTTTTTTCTGACATGTGTCTGGGACCCTTTAAGGGCCCATAATTGATTTAATATTTTCAGAAATAAAAGAGTACAAATAAATATTTGAATAACCATATCAAACATCTTAAGTTATTAATTATAAAACAAAATAAGCATGGTATGAATTAATATGTATGTGTATAAATTTGTTAAAGCAGGGCAGTGATTAACTAAACTGATCTGAGTCTTCAGTGTGTCTTCTGTGATGAATGAATGAATACTTACAGAGCTCTTCTGCAGTTTCTCACAGCTGGTATCAGTCTCTGTCTTCCTTCATCTGATGTGTTAAATTTCTGCAGCTCAAACTCATCCAGCGGCTCCTCTGACATCTCAATCATGTAGGAGATTGTTGAGCAGTGAGCAGGAAAGAGTTCCTCCGCTGAGTGTTTGTCTGATTTCACAAACTCCAGAATCTCTCTAGACAGAGTCTGATCTTTCACCTCCAGCAGACAGAGGAACAGATTAATGGATCTTTCAGCTGAGAGAGGGTCATCTCCCTTGATCTTGTCTTTAATGTACTGTGTGATTTCTCTGATGCTCTCTGAGCTTTCCTCTGTGTGTGTCAATAGATCCTGGAAGAGTCTCTGGTTGGACTCCAGTGAGACGCCCAGAAGGAACCGCAGGAACAGATTCAAATGACCATTACTACTGTCAACAGCTTTATCTACTGCTGATCTGAGCAGACCATACAGAGAGTTCTCAGACCAGGCCTGTAGATGCTGATCATATGAATATTCAGATTCATTACCATCCATCCACTTATCTTCATCAACTGAATATTCACTGTCATGAATCAACTCCAGCTGTTCTGTGTTCTCAGACTTGGCCTGTAGATATGAATTATATGAATATTCAGTGTCATGAGTAAACTCCAGCTGTTCTGTGTTCTCATACATGTCCTGTAGATATTGATTATATGAATATTCACTCTCATAAATTAACTTCAGTGGTTCTGTGTTCTCTGTTAAATTGCAGTAAAACACAAAGAAAGCAGCCAGAAACTCCTGAAAGCTGAGATGGATGAAGCTGTAGACTTTCCTCTGATGAATCACAGATTCCTCCTTGAAGATCTCAGTGCAGATCCCAGAATACACTGAGGCGTCAGTGACGTCTATGCCGCTCCCAATCAGGTCCTCCTCATAGAACATCACATTGCCCTTCATGAGCTGTCTGAAAGCCACTTCAGCAAGTTTGACAATCACTCCTCTGTTGGACTGCAGGAGTTTCTCTGGATCTCTCTCCTCATACTTCTGCTTCCTCATTTTGATCTGAATCAGCAGGAAGTGGATGTACATTTCAGTGAGAGTTTGAGGGATTTCTGCACCCAGATCCTCTTCCAGGAGCTTCTGAAGCACAGTGGAGGAGATCCAGCAGAAGACGGGTATGTGGCACATGATCTGGAGGCTTCTTGCTCTTCTGATGTGGGAGATGATTCTGCTGGCTTGATGCTTGTCACTGATTCTCTTCCTGAAATATTCCTCCTTCTGAGGATCAGTGAATCCCTGAATTTCTGTCAGACGGTTGATGTATTCGGAGGGGATCTGATGGGCTGCTGCTGGTCTGGAGGTGATCCAGATGAGAGCAGAGGGAAGCAGATCTCCTTTCATGAGGTTCGAAATCAACACAGCCACTGATGAAGATTCAGTCACAGCACAAACTTTCTCCTCATCTGGAAACTTCAGTGTGATTCTGCTTTCATCCAGACCATCAAAGATGAACACAACTCTACACTGCTCATAAATCTTGGGCTCCAGATGTTGAAGTTCAGGATGAAAGTCCAGCAGAAGTCTGTAAAGACTGTACTGATGATCTCGGATCAAGTTCAGCTCTCGAAATGGAAGCACAATCATGAAATCTACATCCTGATTGTCTTTTCCCTCGGCCCAGTCAAGAATGAACTTCTGCACAGAGACGGTTTTCCCGATTCCAGCGATGCCTTTAGTGAGAACAGTCTTGATCTGGGGTTTCTCCCTCTTCTCCTCGTGTCCTGCTCCAGCTGAGGCTTTAAAGATGTCATTGCAGTAGACTGGAGTGTGTTGTGAGGGTTTTGTTCTGGCTGTTTTCTCCATCTGTAAAACCTCATGTTCTTCATTTACTCCTTCACTCTCTCCTTCTATGATGTAGAGCTGTGTGTAGATCCTGTTCAGGAGGGTGTGATTCTTTTGATGGTTGATTCCCTCAAATAATCTCTCATACTTGTTCTTCATGCTGGTTTTGTGCTGGTCTTTGACTCTCTGAAGGTCATCATGTTCAGGTTGGAGTGAATCCTGCTGCAGGTCTCCAGTCTGATCATCATTAGCCACACTGAAGAAACAACACGAGTAATGAGTGAAAAGATCCTCTGGTAAAGATGTGTGTGTTTTTTCTGAAACAGCTGAGACTCAATAAACAGATTTAATCCAGAACCAAACTATAGTAAAGCAGGAACTGCCCCAGATCAGCAAGAACTGGCTTCAATCTTCAAATCACAGCTCTATTGTCAAGCACTTTAAAGGCAAGTTAAGGCAAGTTTATTTTTTATAGCACATTTCATACACAATGGTAATCCTCAAAGTTTACATAGACAGGAATGAAAGAAACAAGTATGAGAACATAAAAATAAAGAATAAAAATGGTTAAAAACAGATAAAAACAGATTAAAATGTGTTAAACAGGTTTCAAAAGAATGAAAAAGAAAAGAAAGACATAATAGTGTGATCTGTCGGACATAGCACAGTGCTCATTCAGAAAAGGCACAGCTAAACAGATGTGTATTCAGTCTTGATTTGAATGTGCCTAATGTTGGAGCACATCTGATCATTTCTGCAAACTGATTCCAGCAGCAGGGGGCGCTGTTAGTAGCTGAAGGCGGATTCACCCTGCTTTGACTGAACTCTTGGAATTTCTAGTTTATTTGATCCTAAAGATCTGAGGGATCTGTTAGGTTTGTATTCAGTGAGCATATCTATAATGTATTTTGGTCTGAGGCCATTTAGTGATATATAGTCAAGTAATACTACTTTCAAATTTATTCTGAATGTAACTGGGAGCGAGTACAAAGACCTTTTTGTGAAGGTGTGTGAAGACCTTCAGTGAGGAGTCCATTACAGTAATCCACCCTGCTGGTGATAAAAGCATGTCCTCACTGGGGACAAAGCATCTAAGTCTTGCAATATTTTTGATATGATAGTATGCTGATTTACTTACTGCTTTGACATGAGTACTAAAACTCAGATTTGAATGTTTACTTTCACCAGGAGACATGTAAGTTATGTCTCTGAACTTTAATAATAAATCTATAAAGAATGCTGCACTTCCCACGTCCGTTTATTCAGCTGCAATGATTTCTGGGACGTCTCAAGCGAGTTTTGCGCTCAAGTCTGCATCAATGTGTCCTTGATATAAAGAACGCATCCAGGAACTTTTACGTCCTACATTCTTGAGGTCTTAAGTTTTGGAACTGAACTTTGGCAGTTGATGAGGACGTTACCTGAGAACACAAGGACGTAAGATGGCTGAAGAACGCATATTGAGAAACAGACATTGTCCTAGAGCAGTGGTGCCGAACTCTGTTCCTGGACATATACCTTCCTGCAGATTTCAGTCGGAACCCATATCAAACACACCTGTCAGTAATTATCAAGTGCTGTTCAGGTCCTAATTAATTTGTTCAGGTGTGTTTAATCAGGGTTGGAGCTGAAATCTGCATAAGACAGATCTTTAGCAACCGGGTTAAGCATCCCTGACCTAGAGTTAAATGAACATTTGCAATTCAGCATCTGATATGTAGGCCTATTTCTGCTTACAAGTTTAAGGAAAAGGCATGCTTCTGCTTCCTGTTGCTGAGGTTCCGAAAATAAATGCTTTAATTAATCTCTTATCTTAATTTCGTGCTGTAACTTATTTATTTTTAATCTCTTTCTTTATGTTGTGGATGACATGGACTCGACTGTACTTTGTTTCTGTACTCTCGACTGTACCAAAATATTGGAGTGTTTTATTATCATTAATAAAATCCCATAATTTAGTTCTGCACTTGAGTCCTCGTCCTTTTTCCTACACCAACCGTGACAGTACGAAATGGCAATAAGAAAGAGGACTCAGCAAACAAGATGAGCATTATTATCCTTACACCCACCATAGCAGAGGAGAAACAGAGGCGAGAGCATGCCGAGTTAAACTAAAGCTGCGTCCCAAATCGCATACTTGTTCACTATTCTACGCCATTTTGTAGTATAATAGTGTCAGTAGTGCGTTCACACTGAAAACTCTACAAATAATAAGTGCACTTTAATTACCCGGATGATGCACTCATTCCACCGCTAATATGAAGTGTGTAATGATGAACACTTCACGCACTCAACGACCGGAGCTTTGCGCACGTAACGGAAGAGGCGGAGCTATCGGGCGCACATGTTGGACAACTTTATTTATTTTGGATTGTGAAAGCAAAATTCTCCCGTGAGAGTGATTATAGCGCCTCCCGATGGTGAATGCAGTTATTCTCATGATATGTATTATTTGGTATGTTGTTCATTTATTTCACTAATTTGGCAACCGTCAAACGTCATCTGGGAAACGGTTTGAACTTCCGCTTAGTAAAAAAGCCATTAGTGTTCCATTTGGGACAGCACTACATACATATACTATGCTGTTGAGTGTGTAAGTGCATAAGTACATAGTGCATAGTGTATAGTGTGTCATTTGGGACGCAGCTAATGTCTTAATTACCCAGGTCAGCCATTTAGATTTTTGTCATGAGATGCTGTTTTGCAAACATATTCACATATAATTACAAAACATAGTATGCATCTTCATCACCATGCCCTGAAAGTACTCAAAAACATCTTTGAGCAGTGCCACCTTGTGGCCAAAAGTTATAAGAAATTTTAGAAAAATGCTAATAACTTTTGCTAAACATTCCTTGTTGACATGTTGTGTCTTGTTATATTCCCTGGATCATTCTAATACTATTGATACCAAATATGCCAAAATAAACTAACCCTCGTGTTCACCATTTTGTTTTTGATTGAAAACCTATTTTTTCAAACTCTTAGACCGTTTTTCTGATTTTAAACAAATTTGAGCCAAATGTTCTTCAGACCATGCTGGCAAAAAGTTATGGAATTCATGTTGATACATGACATGGTTTTTGTTTGTGCCACTGACAAATTTGCTGGCACGATATCAAAGATCACCTGAGGCTGTAATTCTGCAATGTTTGAACATATTGACGCTGAACATTTGATGTGTCATTGGCACCTCACAATAACGGCCACACATACATTTGATAACAGCAATACCTAGTGGTCATGCGTTATAAATCCTTAACTAACCATCAGTAATGAATATTCCATAATGGCTAATAAATGTTGTTTGCATTGCCAAATTGATATGGTTGATATTTGGGCAAACTTCCGGTCCGAAAAACTTCCTGTTGTAACGAGGGAGGCTGAGGCGATGTTAGGATCCATATGCAGAGGTTTTATTTAGGGATGAGGCAAAGACATCAACGATTTAACAGGCAAGTTGTTGGCAAAAAAAAAGCAGTCCATAACAGATCAAGAGGGCAAAGACAGAGAACGTACGTGATCAAGGCAGGCAAGGTCATACACAGGATCGCAGTCATGAAAGTCACATGGAACAACGCTTGGTAAGGCAGGTAAACTGGCAATACTTCGCAAGGAAGCACAGAGGGAGCGGAGCTGAGTCAGTATTCGGGCGAGGGCTCCCTCTGCTGGCATGGCGTTACACCTGTTGATTTTGATCAAAAACCTTCTTTTGCGAACTCCTCCTTGGCTGTTAATTCAATTGTCACCGAATTTGACTTGGATCATTTTCAGACCATACTGACTACAATTTATGGAAATCATGTCGATTGTGACATCAACAAATGTGCTAGCACAATGTCAAAGTGCATCTGATGCTGCCACTTTGCACTGCTTTAAAATATTGACAGTGAACTTTACATGTGTTTACATGTGAAATTGTTACAAAAATGTCACTTTTTTTTCAAAAACCTCTAAAAATCCAACTAAAAAAAGTAATAAAAAAAAAAAAAAAAAAAAAAACAAGCAATTAGAAATTATTTTACCAAACACAAAACACATTACACAGACCAACTAAAATTAAAAATACTTAAATCTGTCAAGTAGGTGGCAGTTCATTCTGCTGTGATAAACCAGGGAAAAAGCAGAAAGAAAATGAAATCTGTCAAGTAAGAGCATTAATCAATAACATTAAAACTGACATTAATTAAATTTTAAAGATCTGTTGTCAGTTCTGATATTTGGGATTTAGATTTAATGTAAGTAGAACAATGTAAAGATTGTAAACTAAGCTTGTTAGATTCAAATAATGTAGTGTAAAATATGTCAGAAAGGGCTAACAAAACATACAAGATAATGTATATCCAAGAGCAGCAATTTAAGTTTTAATAAAGAAATAAGGGGACAGGCCAGGTACAAAAAACCAACAGAGACAAAAAAAAAGTACAAAACAATAAACAAAGTGAATCAAACACTGTTTAAACAGGAATTCAAAAACATAATCCAAATGTGAAACAAAGTGAACAAACAAACCAAAATGATGAGTCAGTGAACAGAATCGTGTGAACAGTGCACCAGCAAACAGCAAAAATCCAAAGGCAAACTAAACACAACAAAACACAGCTTATAAAAGACAACACTAATTAGACAATGACGGACAGCTGGAAACAACTAGCGATCATTTGAACTACAAAACAGGAACAAAAACCAAAACATAACTAGTGCCCAAAAGACCACAAGATTACACTACAGC
>CAIGQQ010017308.1:431-11044 GCA_903798035.1 Danio albolineatus | reverse complement strand
AGAATTGGGACAGCACTTCAACACCTGCACACGTCATCATATGTCATCGCGATCTCTTGCTTCATATGAGATCAGACGATCACGACTGCTGGAGTTATTCCAGTTGTGTTATTTGTTGGTGTTTATCTTCAGGAAATCACTGAAGGCGTATATTATGTTATCATAACAATCTAATGTGGCAATAAGATCGTAACTGTACTGTGTATTTACACAGTGGCCATATTTATCTATGTAAACATGTAAACAGCGTTTTTTAAAAAAAGCATGACGGTGAAACACGAACGCTGTTATGACTATATTAAGGCCCAATCCCAATTCTCCCCCTTAGCCCTTCCCCTTACCCCTACCCCTTGTTTTGCGCGTTTACGTCAAGGGGTAGTGGTGTCCCAATTCTCTTTAGCTTGAAGGGGTAGGGCTAAGGGCAAGGGGTATACACCCCTTCGAACAAAGATTTTTCAGGACCACACTTTAAACGGAGGGGTAAGAAAATATCCCAGAATACACTTGTTACAACGGCAGATAGCTGAACCCGGAAGTAAGGAGATCCACAAATTAGTATTTTTTGTCATTTTTACGAATTGTTTTGACAAACAAACACGTTTTAATATATTCATAACCGCGTTCGTCTTTTACCGTCATGCTTTTTTTTTTTTAAACGCAAAAAAAAAAACCCACTAAATTTCGCGATCTATAATCCATAATCATAACTCCTGTACAGCAGTCCCACAACATTCTGACACACAATGACACTGGAATACCCTGTCAGTAATGTCTAGTGACTGGGAATGAGCTTATTACAGTGTCTGCTATAATAACACAACTGGAATAACTCCAGCAGTCGTGATCGTCTGATCTCATATGAAGCAAGAGATCGTGATGACATATGATGACGTGTGCAGGTGTTGAAGTGCTGTCCCAATTCTTAGGGGTAGGTTTTGAAGCTCTTCCCCTTCCCCTTGGCCCTTACAACCGAGGGTTAAAGGGAAGGGCTTAAGGGGTAGGGGTACAAAAATAGAATTGGGATTGGGCCTTAGTGTCTGTTTTCTGTAAGTCATTTAGATTACACCTGTATTCACCTTTATTTGTATAGCGCTATTACATTGTAGATTGTGTCAAAGCAGCTTCACATAGAAGGTTATAGTAAATTGAAAATCTGATGCCACCGATCTGTATGCCACTTTCATTTTGCTGATGCCTGAAAACCTTCTTTTAATTTCATCCTTGTAACAAATACAGATAAAATCATGTCTGTCGACCCTTATCTCAGATCTTTGCGGACTTCAACATGAGCGATCCAGCCAAATCAGCCTGGCAAAACAAGCCTGAGCAGCTGCAGACTCCCAAGTTCTATTGGCAGGAAAATGGTACACAGAATCTGGTTTTGCTGGCTTCTGTTCTTGGCAGAAAGTGACTCTCGCAGGATCAGTCCAAGCACTGACTGCACATTAACCACAAACAGGAGAGACGGAAAACTCTTCACAGAAGGATCATCAGCGAAAACCCTGCGCCAGACCAGATTCTGGAGCATCCGTCAGCCCAAAGTACTGCCCGCTCTTCTGCCGCATGTGCGTTTGTTCAATATTTTGGATCATTTGATGATGGAGTCCACATATTCGGTCTGGTCCTGCTGGTCGGTTAGTTTAGCCAAACATCCGAAACATGTCCAGTGCTGCTAATTATTTAAAGGGATAGTTCACCCAAAAATCTCAATTCACTGTTGACCAAATCTTTTTTCGTAGCGTAGATATTTTGAAGAACATTGGAAAGCAGTAGCAGGGCTCAACAATAAGGACTGCCCGATGGCTCGGGGACAGTGTGAGAGATGCTCGGGACAGCAGACAGAATCGTTACTGGCCCGATGAGGCCAGTGCTGCCTGCGACTATTTGTCAATTGCATGCATATATAGTCTTAAAATCAAGAAATAGTTTGTGCTTTCAAGTATTTGAATGCAACCTTCTAGGCATGGGCCGGTGTAAGATTCTGACGGTATGATAACCTTGGATAAAAATATCACGGCTTCACTCATTGTGAATTTTTTAAATGTCTGGCTAAAAAACAAAACCTTTTTCCCCTTTGAACACAAAATATTTTATTTTGAGAAACATTTAAAGTATTTTGGGGCAGTAAACATGTCAGGCTAAATAATTCAAGCTAATCATTGACTTTTGTTGTCTTCCTTTGTTTGAAAAACACAGATTTCTTTACAATTTAGACCAAAAAACAAGCAAAAAAATAAATTAATTAAATAAAAAATCTTACTCATACTTTAGGAACGGTATAGCAGAAAATTTTGGCGGTATGAAAACCTTGACTTTTCCAAACCGCGTTATACCTTAAAAACGGTTATCGTCCCATGGCTACTACCTTCTCTGTGAAGTCGTAAATACCATATTGCTCTTTTGGGTTCCTCTTATCTGATTGGATGTTGTGAGCATGCTATTTTTTCCCATAACCTGGTATAAACCAGAACAACATGACGGCAACATCAAATTATGAGGAAAGAAAATGTCTGTTTTGTGATGTTTTGCTGTCATTTTTAAGTCAGCCAGGTTATGTTTTGCAATAAAATACCTGCACATTTCCCTTAACATTTTTAGAAATTATTTTTGACACATTATTTAAAATATGTGGCTGAGAAATAGCAATTAACTTTTTTTTTTTTGGTGGGGCCAGTGAAAATCTGAACCACTGGTCCAATCGGGCCAGTAGAAAAAATCCTAAGTGTTGAACCCTGGAGGTGTTTCAAAGGTGGCCGCTGAGTGGAGTGGCTTTCAAAATTATTACAAAAATATTATTGGGATTGGGCCTAAATGTCATATTAGGAATCAGCAATAAAATAAAACAAGACTGTCTCTTTAGTTTCATTTCTAAATGTTTGAATCACACATTATCAGCAGAAACTCAGATCTGGTCTGAGCTCCTCCTCTGGAGAATCATCAGTCTATATCGATCGCTGATTGGCTCCAGTACTAGAAGGCGAGGCTTCAGTCACCATATTACACTTTTCCCCATTGAACAACTATATGAGTGACACGTCTTGTGTATTAAATAGCCGTTGGTTTAACACAACAGAAAAACTCAAAGTTCTAAAACAACTAAAGATTGAGTAAAAAATGAGAATTTTAATGTTTGGGTGAACTATCGCTATAAGCCAGAGACGCCCAAACTAGGGCCCGCGGGGTAGTTGGCCCAGGGTAACCTTTAATTTGGCCTGCCATCCCATCTGAGAAGTGAGAGAGAATGATGGGGAGATTGTCAATTCAAATTTAATGCAACTATTTGTTTGTTTTATTATTAAAATCTAACTGAAATTAGGTGAATAAATTCAACGAAATGGTGTAAATGAATCAGATTTTGGATTTTAAGACAGATTCTGCTTGACTGATGTATTCAGCACTGAACTCCACTGTGTTTTCAATGTGATTGTTTGTTTTTTATTGCAATAAGTTTATCATTTAACAAGTTATACTGCGTTAGTTAATACGATTTTAAGTAATGTTTGCTATTTATTTTGAAATATTAGGAAATAAATTAGAAATTACCCATGGCAACTTTAATATAATACTGTTTGGTATATTTACCTTCGCCCCACGGCTCGCAATAATATTTGGTATCACATATGAAAAAGTTTGGGCACCCCAAGCCAATGGCAAATAAATAAAAATATTGTCTCCACACACATAGGAAACGATCCCAAAGCGATGTGCCGCAGCCGTTTCCATGGAAACTGCCTGGAGCCCAGGCCCTCGTCTCATTGAGAGAAGAGCCCCTTCCTCCAGAGGCCCCTCATCCTCACATGAACCCAACAAATCATGCATGTGTGTGTGTGTGTGCATATCTGGGGCATGAAGTTTCTCTCTAAGAAAACTTCTGACAGGTGACTCACTTATGAAAAGAGAACCAGGCCACCTTCTCTCTTGGCTTCAGGCCCTCACACCATCTCTATTTGAAGAGCTCCGATACAAACATACTGTCTGGATTTTCGTTTTTAAAATGAACACTATTCTAACTCTCAAAAACACACTTTTATTACTTGAACTTGTTTTAAATGAGTTGAAACAACACAATTATTCAGATTTCGTTAGGACGACTTAATTTTTTATGTTCAATCTACTTCAATTGGTTAAATCTGTAAAGTAAACAATCAATTTGAGTTGGGACAATATGAATGAATTGAGTGGAACCCTGCATTTACAGTGAAAGTTCCCATGTGTGGGTTCAGTCATTTCAATTTTTATGGAAAACAATAGATTATTTTCATTCCCTCTAAAGAGAAATAACTAAACATAAATATACGATGAGGAGAGAACATTTAAGACGACTCTTCATTTGTTGTCAGGTAAGACTAGATTATGGAATGGAGATCAACAAGAGAGTCTTACCAGCTGCAGGCAGCAGATGACCACCAGCGTGCACCTCCCGTCGCACCGACCCATGCTCTCGCGCTTGAGGCACGGCTTGGGCCCCGCGAGGCGTCGGGAGAAAGTGGAGTCCCCGGTGAGCTCCAGCGCGCTTCACGATCAGCGGTCAAAACATCAAGACGCCCGCCGGGCCGAGTGCACGCTTCGCGGCGTCGATGCTCGCGGATGTCCGCTGGTCATTCCGGAGATCCTCCGCAGATTTGTCCGAATCAAAGCGTCCAAACTGCGGTCTCAAATCCTAACCAATCTGCCACACCTTCATTCCGTACCGGGTACCAGACCACAAAAATAGCACAAAGAACAGAGGAAGAGTCAACGGGCGCGTTAAACAGGCAGAAATGAGCATCATATGATAAGCATCAGACGGAGCGGGGGGTGTATATAAGAGCGCGAGGTAAGAAAATAACGCCAACGAAACCGACACAAAGGCAGCCTTTGTGACTTACCGTGAGCTCCGGTGTTGGTTTTTATGAGCTGAATAACTAAACCGGCGCTGTAGCTTGAGCCACCATCCTCCTCTTTGTCAACATCGGCCCCGGGAGGGTGCACGGAGCGGGTTTGTGGGTGGAAATCAGACACCCGCGTGCGAGTCTGCAGCCCGCGCGCGCACCCGCATAGAGACGCTCGCGCCCGCGCCACAACACGAGGCGTTCACACACACACACACATAGCACAAAGAAAACCATCATGCGACTGTGGAGGAGATTATAAAGTGGAAACCGACGATTTCATGGATGGATATGATGTTAAGTTATGATTGTGAAAACAACGAACATTTTATATTGTATAAATAGATAATAAACGCGTAATACAGCTTTAATTTGGTGTTATTACATTAACGTTAGTTATGACTTGACCTTTTTAGTGAGCAAAAAAATAACGACTATCACATACTTCCTTTACAAGGAAATACCCACTAACACATCATTCAGTGTAGTAATAGTTGGTGTCATTCATTTTCTTTTCGGCTTAGTCCCTTTATTAATCTGGGGTTGCCACAGCGGAATGAACCGTCAACTTATCCAGCATGTGTTTTACGCAGCGGATGCACTTCAAGCTGCAACCCATCACTGGGAAACATCCATACACACTCATTCACACACATACACTACGGACAATTTAGCTTACCCAATTCACCTATACCAGGGGTGCTCAACCGTGTTCCTGGAGAGCCACCCTCCTGCAGATTTCAGTTGCAACCCATATCAAACACACCTGCCTGTAATTATCAAGTGCTGTTCAGGTCCTAATTAATTGGTTCAGGTGTGTTTGATCAGGGTTGCAACTGAAATCTGCAGGAGGGTGGCTCTCCAGGAACAGGGTTGAGCATCCCTGACCTATACCATGTCTTTGGACTTGTGGGGGAAACCGGAGCACCCGGAGGAAACCCACACGAACACGGGGAGAACATGCAAACTCCACACAGAAATGCCAACTGACCCAGCCGAGGCTCGAACCAGCGACCTTCTTGCTGTGAGGTGATCCTGCTACCCACTGCGCCACTGTATAAAAATATATTTATAATTATAACTAAAATTATTTGGTTATATTAAAAGGCTGTATGTCAGTCACATTCAGACATAAAATACTTTGCCACTACACTTCAAACCATAGGCTTTACCTATATGTTACACACACACAGTAATTACTTACAAATTGTAGTCAGTTACTGTCTCTTTTCCGCACAATTTTGAGTAAAAAAAGCCAATTACAATGTACAAATTCTGGATAGAAAGAAAAAAGTGAGAGTATATCTCAAGATAAAGTCACGGGTCTGATTAAAGAAGATCTGCAAGATAATGGCAGAAACACAATATATCTTAAAAAGACGTCAAAAGGTTGACACAAAAGGAAACTGAGAAATTAAACTCCAAAATAAAGAAATTCATTCATTCATTCATTCATTTTCTTTTCGGCTTAGTCCCTTTATTAATCCAGGGTAGCCACAGCGGAATGAACCGCCAACTTATCCAGCATTTGTTTTACGCAGCGGATACCCTTTCAGCCACAACCCATCTCTGGGAAACACATCCATACATTCTCATTCACACACATACACTATGGAGAATTTAGCTTACCCAATTCACCTGTACCGCATGTCTTTGGACTGTGGGGGAAACCGGAGCACCCGGAGGAAACCCACGCAACCACGGGGAGAACATGCAAACTCCACACAGAAATGCCAACTGGCCCAGCCGGGGATCGAACCAGCAACCTTCTTGCTGTGAGGCGAACGTGCTAACCACTCGGCCACCGTGGCGCCTCAAAATAAAGAAATACTTTATAATTTAGAAGCGAACATTGCTCATGTGAACCACACATATAGACAACGCTGTGTGTTTTTCCTTGCGCTCACACCGTATAACACAGATCCTCATTTTCACTTATTATTAGGGCTGTGCAATATGGACAAAATAATCATATTGCGATTTTTTGAATGAATATTGCGATTATTTGCGATTTTGGTAACTGTTTTTGTGTTTCAAACAAGCTACATACAGACATTTTAAATGTATTCAGTGCACAAGAAGTGCATTTCACAATGAAATAACATAGTATTAAGTTATTAAATAAATAAAACTGTAATAAAATTGTCTTTAAAACAGACAACATAAACTAACTGAAGATGAAGTAACCTCAGCTCTAGTTAAACATACTGTACACAGTAGTACTCACTGCTTGATAAACAAAACTGTAATAATTGTCTTAAAAACAGACAACATGAAGAAATAAAGATGAACTAACCTCAATTCCAGTCAGAACAATAAATAAAGACTAACGTAAATCAAAACCACCTATTCGCTTCTCCTGTTCAACTTCATCATGCGCAGAGTGAGCTCTGATTGGTTAACATCTTTCTCCTGCTCAGCTTAAATGTATCTGCCTGGTGTGCTGCGTCAGCTCTGATTGGTTAACATATTAAAATCATGCACATAAGAACGTGAACAAAAATCTAAATGAATTAATAGATAAATTTGCAGCCTTACGGCATTTAGAAATTGCATGTGCTTAAATCACGATTTGTTTTGCGATTGCGATTAACTGCACAGCCCTACTTATTATCAAACAGAAATATCCCATACTTCGTCCACAAAACACAGCGCACACAATAATTCTGGAAACAAGTTTATTAAAAGCATAAAAAAGTCAACATTTCCCCACAACTGGCCATCAATATTCTGCACACAAATACAAGAAAAAAGGCCAAACTCCAAATCATATCTCCTCCCCGTCCTCTTCTCATTCTCTCCCTCTCTCATATACACACACACACTCACACACACAGAAACACTTATTGAATCTCTCCGATGTAGAGGCGCTTATCACTGGATCCAGACAGAACTGTGGAAGACACAATAATGAAGTGACAAACGGTTCAAATGTTCATTTTTACAACTGAAGTTACACTGAGCATTGTAATAAACGTTCTTCATTTACCGATGGGTTCCTCTGGATGGAAAGCCACCTCATTGACAGAGCCAGCGTGACCAGGGAGCTTATAGAGGATCCTGCGGGACGTCGTGTCCCAAATATACACAAACCTTCAACACAAACACCACAGATTAACCTCACACACATTCATATAGTCAGTCCTGAATTTGTGAATTAGGAGGGCCCGGAACAGATCTTTTTTTAATTTTTAATTTATTTATTGCCACATCAGCAACTTATGGCTATTTCATGGCAAGATGGATATACATGAAAATATTACATGGTAAAAACAAATTGGCGCAGTGGGTAGCACAATCGCCTCACAGCAAGAAGGTCGCTGGTTCAAGCCCCAGCTGGGTCAGTTGGCATTTCTGTGTGGAGTTTGCATGTTCTCCCTGTGTTGGCGTGGGTTTCCCCCCACAAGTCCAAAGACATGTGGTACAGGTGAATTGGGTAAGCTAAATTGTTCGTAGTGTATGTGTGTGAATGAGTGTGTATGGATGTTTCCCAGAGATGGGTTGCAGCTGGAAGGGCATCCGCTGTGTAAAACATATGCTGGATAAGTTGGCGGTTCATTCCGCTGTGGCGACCCCAGATTAATAAAGGGACTAAGCTGAAAACAAAATGAATGAATGACACAAAAGTATATTCAAAGTTAAATATGATTTTACATTTCGATTTTTGATAAATAATTTAAGATTTTTCCTGGTGGTAGTTTTTAAAAAATGTCCATCAAAGTACTTTCCTGATAAAAATGTTGTCTAATTGTATTTAAACTTCCACGTTCCGACCAAATATGTTCGATAGTAAGAGCAGCCTGGCAGTAATTACTTTTAGGTGGTTCTTTGTTATTGAGTAAATACAAATGTGTTAACCTAGAATGACCAACTCGACATCTAGTGTAGACAGTTTGATCATGCCTGGTCTCAAAATTACAATTTGTAAAGTGTCTTTCATTTATTTTCAGGTTAACCGTAACAAGGGGGGTGGGTGCAGTTGGGGGGGTTGATGAGGGGTCTGCAGTGTATGGCGGAGAGGTGTCGTGGGCGAAAGTGAAGACGGTTGGGAGTCGGAAGAAAATAAGGTCAAATAAGTAAAATAAGGTGCGTGTTCCGGCACAAACTAAACCCTGCATGTAGTGTAAAAAAACAATGATAGTACTACACAAAACATTCCCGTACCTGTCAGCAGAACCAGCTGCAATCTTACTGCCATCAGCAGACCAGGAGCATCTCAGAAGATTCTAGAAAATACACACAGCTTTAAAAAGCAGATCAAAAAGCAGATCAAGTGGGTTTCGAAATATATCTTTCGAAATATATACACACACCTAAAAACATTTTCTTTGTGAAAATACAGAGCAAATTAGGCTTACCTTCTCAAAGTTATGGACATTTCCCTGAAAGATCTTCACACACCTTTCTTTTGGTGCAAATGGACGGATATCCCAGACACGAACTGTTCACACACAAAAAAAAACATCAGATTTAGTGTGTGTGTATAAACAGGGCTTGACATTAACGTTTTTTGATCACCAGTCACTGTGTAGTAGTTTTCCAACCTCACTAGCCACTCACAGTTTTCAGTTTGTTGTTGAGAAAACATGTTTAATATGCATGAGTTTGACATTGGCATGCTATAATTACTTGATTTAGATCAATCACATGCCTTCCTTTTTTTGTGACCTTGCTGGATGTGCATGAGCAAATGGGATGTGGTTTCATAGTGTCGCATTGCAATTAGTTCTTATTTCACATGACTTTATAGGACTTACCAATTTTTTCTCTGGTCAAACCAAACTTTTTATTCAACAAAAATGTTTTAAAAAAAACTATTGACATTTTTAAAAAACATTCTTATGTATCTAAAGCTACACACAGCAGTGTGTCCAGGCTAAAGTTCACAGATCACTAGTTAACTATACATAAATGGAGAGTTAATCTCCCATTAAAGCAATGTTATTGTAATGAGTGATAATAACTAAACAATCAAGAAAAATAACTGTTAGCAAATGAAACACACCGTGTGCAATAATGAGAGGACATTCACGTGCACACGGTTAATGTTAGGCTCATTGATAATTTGTTCAAAGAATTGTTAAAGCGAAAGCGGCAACCGCTGCTGCTTACAAAAAAAATCTCAACCTCTTGAAAGTAGCAGGACTGTGCATGCTTGAGCACCGCTTTATTTCCAGTCTATTTCAAAAGAACTAATTGCACCAGTTTCCCAGAGATGGGTTGTGGCTGGAAGGGCATCCGCTGCGTAAAACAAATGCTGGATAAGTTGGCGGTTCATTCCGCTGTGGCGACCCCGGATTAATAAAGGGACTAAGCCGAAAAGAAAATGAATGAATGAATAATTGCACCAGTTAAATTTTAAGGCACGGTTGCTTCATGCTAAGAAACATTGTCAGAGAGCGAGGATGGCCTATATGTCACCGTGTGCCTGATCATTCTCTCATTCGGTATTCACCTGCTTTCCTATGCTCACGCGAACACTTATCCGTCCTCCTGCTTCTCGATTCTAATATCATGTTTGCGCACAAATTGACAAACAGTCTTAAACTAAAATATTACATATTAATACTTTAGGTGACAAAGCAGCACTGGCATTTAAAAGTGGCTAGTGGGGGTGTCTGTCTAACCCACCACAGCTGAAATCCACCCACATTTGGCAGGTTGGTGGGTGTTAATGTCAATCCCTAGATTTATTTATATATATATATATATATATATATATATATATATATATATATATAT
>CAIGQQ010017304.1:0-22982 GCA_903798035.1 Danio albolineatus | reverse complement strand
CTTCACTAGCTGGCCTCTGCTAAATTTACATCCCTCAAAATGGCCTAGAGTTGAATGGTTACACACTTTATAAAGTGAGTGTCATATTTCAATATTGAAGCGATCTGTTTTTTATTTGCCTATTCCAAACTCGCTCCTGAAGGGCCGGTCTCCTGCTGAGATTATCTCCAACTTCAACACACCTGCCAGGGAGTTTCTAGTATATCTAGCAAGAGCTTGATTATCTGGTTTAAGTGTGTTTGATTAGGGTTGGAGCTAAACTCTCCAGGACACCAGCCCTCCAGGACCAAGTTTGGACACCCCCTGGCCAAGACCTACATAGCAGCATTTACATTTAACTTGTGATCCTGCCTTTTGGTTAGGATGTGCATTCAGACAAATGTCTCGGACACCTGGGCTGCCTAAGCTGATCTTACTTGAGAGAAATCAATACTTGAGAGAGATCTTCAGTGGCATTTTAACAGTGGTTAACCGGTATTTGTTCCTCTTTACCCTAGATCAGATTGTCCCGAAAGAAGAGAGTAAAGATCAGCAAGAAGAGCCTGAAGTTCACACAAGTATCCGCACCGGGGATAAGCCTTACACCTGCTCTCAATGCGGCAAGGGTTT
The DNA here is from genome assembly GCA_903798035.1 of Danio albolineatus. Lineage (NCBI taxonomy): Eukaryota > Metazoa > Chordata > Actinopteri > Cypriniformes > Danionidae > Danio > Danio albolineatus. The sequence goes on along the minus strand of CAIGQQ010017304.1, from coordinate 22,373 downwards.
TATGCACAACAAATCTCTTGTTCTCCATAGAAGGTTTCACACCGGAGAGAACCTGTTCAACTGTGATTACTGTGGAAAGAGTTTCACTCATCAAGGACACTTTATAACCCACATGATGATTCACACTGGAGAGAAACCCTTTGTGTGTAAACAGTGCGGAAAACGTTTCAATAAAGAAGGAAACCTTAAAGTGCACTCTAGAACTCACACCGGAGAGAAACCCTTTGTCTGCAAGCAGTGTGGAAAATGCTTCAATAAAGAAGGAAACCTTAAAGTCCACATGAGGATTCACACTGGAGAGAAGCCTTTCAGCTGTCACCAATGTGGAAAAGGTTTCAATGAAAAAGCAACGCTTAAATACCACCTATGGGTCCACAGCGGAGAGAAGCCTTATACTTGCTCTCTATGCGAAAAGAGTTTTAGACGTAATCGTTCCCTTTGTTCCCACAGAAGAACTCACATCGGAGAGAAGCCTTTCACCTGCCAACAGTGTGGAGAATGTTTCAGTAAAAGCAAAGCCCTTCAGGTCCACCTGCGGATTCACACTAGAGAGAACTTTCACGCTTGCTCACAATGCGGGAAGAGTTTTAGACGCCATCAATCTCTTTGTATCCACACAAGAACTCACACCGGAGAGAAGTCTTTCGCCTGCCAACAGTGCGGGAAATGTTTCAGTACAAATGGAAACTTAAAAGTCCACATGAGGATTCATGATAGAGAGTGATATACCTTATACCTGTCGAATAGATCGATGCCGCAGGGTGCAGGTATCCCTATTGCTTGAACACTTTTTCCGCCACATCTTTTTATGGAGTTAACTTGTTAATAAAGGTTCAGCGGTGGAACCAAGCCTCACTTTGTCTCCTTAACCAATCACCTACATCGCGGACAAAGAGTTTGGATAGCTAGCTTGGTAGTAGGGGGCCCATCCTCATATTTTTTCATGGGGCCCAAAATTGCTAGCAGCGCCCCTGGGTCCCATACCACCCAACCCACTCCAAGCTGGTGTCAAACTGGCAACCTTCCGCATGGGAGTCTTAAACTTAAAAGTCCACATGAGGATTCATGAAAGAGAGTGATACACCTTATACCTGTCGAATAGATCGATACCGCAGGGTGCAGGTATCCCTATTGCTTGAACACTATTTCTACCACATCTTATTATGGAGTTCACTTGTTAATAAAGCTTCAGCGGCGGAACCATGCCTCACTTTGTCTCCTTAACCAATCACCTACTCCCTTAAACTTATTTAAGGAAGACCATCCCTCCAGCACTGTTCTTCTCGTTCTCTTTGAATCCACCCTCCCTCCCTCTCGCTTCCTATTCACAATCCTATAACCTTCTTCACTCCTACATGTAGGTTGAATCGGGGGGTCCAATCGCTCTGCCAAAATATCACAAGAGACAGTACCCCCACTCTGAGTCTCTGGGCATAGTAGGACACCTGATCAACCTACCCGCCTGTTCACCAGTCATCCTCTTACTCCTCTTCCTGTGCATCCCACTGTTCTCTGACCATCCCTTTCATCCCTAAAGTAAAGTCTAGCTCTGAGTGTGGCATGGTCCATGCTGGTGAACTTCCCTTCGCCTCTCTGTTAATGTACTTGGACACAGAGCTCTGTGAACAGCCAGCCTCTTTTGCAATGACCTTTCGTGCAGTGCTTAATTTGTGAATTGCGAGGTACCGCAACAGATCGGGGTAACGGATCCTGCTTGTTACCAGAGATGGGTGAAAGTGAATAGAATGAGTGAAATGATTTGAAGATATCCTAATTATACGACCAGCTCCTGTACATGTCCACGTCTATTGCTGCTGTTTATTAAACGCTCTCAAATTCAGCTGCTGCCCTTGTTTTTGTCCTGACAACCATATGACAACCTTACAATCCAGTAGTTCAAGCAAGGTGCTGGAGTTTTTTCTGGTGAGCAGGGTCATCTTCATTGCAGATAGGTCCATCCAACATTTATGCCAGATTTTCGTTAAGGTGTTGGTCAGTTTGTCTGCTTGATGGTCTAATTTTGCACTGCAACAATAAAACTGAAGTGACTCACAGGTTTTGCCCATCACAGCCTCCAATAGTATCTGGATGCAGCCCTTTATAATGCAAGCTGAGATTGTATCACTCAGCGATGCAATGTCAGACACAATGCACTCAATGGAGTGTGACGTCACTGTGACAGGTAGGGTTAGGTGAGTGCATTAAAAGGCATTGGATGCAGCTCAGATAGCACTGCACCAGGTCTGCATCCAGACCTCTCTCGCTGCCTCCGCTGATGACTTGAGACCTGATGCCGACCATCCTTTTGTTGTCTTCCTATCCTTCTGCTTTCATCTTTATCAGCCTTCAGCAGGGATGGGCAACTTTGGTCCTGAAAGGTTGCTGTCCTGTAGAGCTCCAACCCTAATCAAGCACACTCTCTGGTGATCCTGAGGACATTCATTATCTTGTTCTGGTGTGTTTGATTAGTGTTAAAAACAGATTTTCATTCTTAAAGCTCCACAAATTGAAGACAAAAATAGTAAGAAACTGGCAAAGAAGGTAGGGTTTTGGAATACGCCAATATATTGTGTAATCACCACAGACCAATGGTACAGTACCTCAAACATAGCTAGCAGTCTAAACGATCTACCCAAACGTTTGCTTTGGTGAGCTGTTTCAAACTGCGGAAACCAACTCAAACTTTGCTTTGGCCAGATTTTGTTAAGAATGACATTTTCAGTTCGTTCTTCAATTTCGTTTGAAGCGTACATGAGCCTTAACATTAAAATGTACTGATTACATCTCTCTAGGTAAGCATGGACAAGGTGAACAGCAGAGGACCTAATACTGAGCCCTGTGGCCCTGTAATGAGACCGCTCTTTATTTACACAAAGGGAAGCAGTAAGCAATACACAATGTTGGTGACAGGACTACATCTTGTTTTACATTTAACATACAACTAGAGTATGCAGATGTGAGCATTTCAGTAATTAAAATGAATGAATTCACTATTCAGAGAAACTGGGATACATGCTAACAAATCCATTAATATGTTTGTTTTTTTCCATGAAAGCTGAACTAGGGTGTCACGGTGGTGCAATGGGAAGCGCAATCATCTCACAACCAGAAGGTCGCTGATTCGAGCCTCGGCATGGTCGGTTTGCATGTTCTCCCCGTGTTGACATTTTGGGTGCTCCGGTTTCCCCTACAAGTCCAAAGACATGCGGTATAGGTGAATTGGGTAAGTAAAATTGACCATAGTGTATAGCTGTGTCCCAAATGACACACTATACACTATGCACTTATGCACTATGTACTTATGCACTTACACACTCAACAGCATAGTATATGTATGTAGTGCTGTCCCAAATGGAGCACTAATGGCTTTTTTACTAAGCGGAAGTTTAAACCGTTTCCCTGATGACGTTTGACGGTCGCCAAATTAGAGAAATAAATGACCAAAATTCCTAATAATACCTGCATGAGTGTAATCGCATTCACCATCGGGAGGCGCTATAATCACTCTTGTTGGAGAAATTTGCTTTCACAGTCCAAAATAAATAAAGTTATCCAACATGTGCGCACGATAGCTCCGCCCCTTCCGTTACGTGCACGAAGCTGCGGTCGTTGAGTGCGTGAAGTGTCCATCATTACACACTTCATATTACCGGTGGAATGAGTGCATCATCCGGGTAATTAAAGTGCACTTATTATTTTTACAGTTTTCAGTGTGAACGCACTTATTACACTATTTATACTACAAAATGGCCTAGAAAAGTGCACAAGTATGCCATTTGGGACGCAGCTTATGTGTGTGAATTATGGATGTTTCCTAGTGATTTGGTTGCAGCTGGAAGGCGACCCCAGATTAATCAAGGGACTAAGCCGAAAAGAAAATGAATGAATGAAAGAAAGCTAAACTAAAACACTGTAAATATGATTGGTTACAGAAGTATAGAGGAATAAGTAATTATAAGTAATCAGAGACAGTACAAAGGCATTGGTAAAATAAAGCCGTTTTATTCATAAGACTGAGAATAAACAAATCAATGGAAATATGTTATTGTCATCACATGTATAATACTTCTGATCAGCGTTTCAGTGTTCACAGCAGTTATTGCCTTTTATTTTACGACAGTTGACAACATTTTGTGCATGACAGAGAAAGAAGAGTAGCATTGGCCGTTGTCGTAAACCTCTGATGACTTTTCCCACACCATTTCGTTTCACCAACAAACTTATATGATACAACTACTATTAAAACTAATGTTACAAACTTTTATAACATAAATAAAACCACAAAGATACAGAATATCAAAAGTAGAAACCCATAAGCAAAATACATAATGAGACAGGACTGCTAAATCAAGGATATTTGCATTATTATTGCATAAGCTATTTGCAGATTTTTAGAATGACGTATCCCAAGAGGGCAGGTTTTAGTCGCTTATCAGATGGAAACGTCGTCAATAAGCATCAAAAGTAGTGAATTGACTGATACGAGTAAACATAATACCCCATCGCTGTGATTTTTGCGATGACTTATTAGAAGAGGGTGAATTTTACTCACTTAAGATATGAGAACGCTGCTTAGTTTTGCATTCGTCTCCGGTGAAAATAGATATATTTTATTTACACGTTTCACAGTCAATGCACCATCACCATGAGTTTTGAAATGACTTGACTTATCACAAGAGGGCCAGTTTTAGTTGTTTATTAAATGGAAAGGTCGTCATTTTACTAAGTGAAGTTTATTTATAAACTAATTTCAAGAGGATCACGTGCTTATGATTGATCACAGCCGGTCCTGCATTATCTAATTCATGATTCACCAATCAGACGATTCCTGAGCCACTATAAATACCCTGAGCTCCATATCACAGCCATCTTCATTTTGAAAAATCCCCCCTTCGACCCCTACTCCTCCTCCTTTCCTGGATGGGTGGCACGGTGGCCCAGTGGTTAGCACTGTTGCCTCACAGCAAGAACGTCACTGGTTCTAGTCCTTACTAAGCCAGCTGACGTTTCTGTGTGGAGTTTACACGTTCTCCCCGTGCTCACGTAGATTTCCCCAGGTTCCTCCACTGTCCAAAAACATGCAACTTAAGTTAAATGACTAATCCAGATCGACATCATAGACATGCTCCTAGTAAGTAGTTATCTCTGAAGAGCGATCACTATCTGTTCATCAGCTACTACAGCAGGGGAGTTCTCCAGATCTACCTGAGCTCAAACTCCTCTTTCACCTTGCAAACGGGAGGGAGCCCCGGGCTCGAGGATCTTAGGAGCCCAGGGCTCTCTCCTGGGACAGCATGGCAAACACGCTTTATAATCAATCATTAGCTAAGTTTAAACTCTTGAAATACTAATTTGTGCATCTCCTCACTGGCGTTTGCAGCCACGTTAGCGTTGCCACTGCTGTATTCTGGGAAATTTTCGTACCCTTTGGTTTCGAGTATAGAAAATCTTAGTTTCAAGGCTTACACCTTCAAGATGAAGAGAATCAGGACACCCCAAACTCTTCACCTGAACGTGCAAAACTAAGTGAAGGGCTAAAGGGAGGATTTGGGATTGGGAATAAATGTCTTCTCACCAGTGTGATTGTTCAGGTTATAGATCATGTTTGGTTGTGAAGCTCTATCCATTTGAAGGTGATTAGTTTCTCTCTGTTGTGAATTCTGATTTGCTATTTAATGCTTCACTTCTGAGTGAACCTTATTGTGCCTATTAAGGGACCTACTATGTCTGAAGCTCTTTCCACAGTGAAGACAAACAAAGGGCCTCTCATCGGTGTGAATGATCATGTGACGTCGTAGATTTTGTTTCGAGGACAAGCTCGCTCCACATGTTTTGCAGATGTGAGGCCTCTCTCCGATGTGAACTGATATGTGGTTATACAGAGACCTTTTATATGAAAAGTTCTTCCCACATTGAGGGCAAGCGTACGGCTTCTCTCCAGTGTGGAGGTCCATGTGGCAATTCAGAGCGCTTGTACATGTAAAACCTTTCCCACACTCCTTGCACGAGTAGGGCTTCTCTCCGGTGTGGACACTCTGGTGGATTTTAAGCGCAGATTTTTCCATGAAATGTTTCCCACACTGTTGACAGGCGTAAGGCTTCTCTCCAGTGTGAGTCATTTCATGGCGTCTAAAAGAAGTTTTTAAATGAAAACTCTTTCCACACTGAGAGCAAGTGTAAGGCTTCTTGTTTTCCTCAAGCTCTTCTTTCAGCGCAATGAGATCTAGAAGGAAAAAAGACAATTAAGCGTTGTTTTCTCTTCTAGTTTCTTTTAAACAAAGCCTAAAATCTACATCAGGGGTGACCAACCCTGCTCCTGGAGATCGACCGTCCTGCAGATTTCAGTTGCAACCCATATCAAACACACCTGCCTGTAATTATCTAGTGCTGTTCAGGTCCTAATTAATTTGTGCAGGTGTGTTTGATCAGAGTAGGAGCTGAACTTAGCAGGAAGGTCGATCTCCAGGAGCAGGGTTGATCTACATCTTGTGTGTAAAACAGGACCCAATCGCCTCACACATCCTACAGGATATTTCTCTACCAGTGCCACACATACATCGGCACATTCCCAATTACATTTAAGCAGGCCTGGGTAACCCCGCTGCTGAAACAACCATCACTCAACTCCTCACTGATTGAAAATTACAGACTTTCATTGGCAAACGCTTGAAAGATTTGTTTTTACACAAATTTCCACATTCTTATCTCACGATGCAAACCAATCAGGCTTCAAATGTGGACATCCCACTGGGACTGCACTACTTTCAGTCACTGAAGCTCTGCAGGTTGGCAAAGCAGGTTCTAAATCATCCATTCTACTTGTACTAGATCTGTCTTCTGCGTTTGATACAGTGAATCACCAGATCCTACTGTCCACCCTCTCCGCAATGGGCATAACTGGAACCCTTCTTTGCTGGTTGGAGTCTTACCTCACCGGCAGATCATTCAGAGTTGCCTGGAGAGAAGAGGTATCCAAAGTTCATAATTTGGCCACTGGAGTACCTCAGGGATCTGTTCTAGGTCCCTTACTATTCTCTATTCACACCACATCACTGGGAGCCATCATCCAATCACATGGTTTCTCTTATCATTGCTATGCTGATGACAAGCAGCTCTATCTTTTATTTCATCCAGATGACCCCAGGATAGCTGCAAGATTCTCTGCCTTGAGGATATCCCAGCTAGCATGAACGACCATCACCTTCTGCTTAACCTGGCAAAACCTAAACGTATTGTCTTCCCTGCAACATCACACATACAACATGACTTCTCAATCCAGTTGGGATCATCAACTTTTATCCCATGTAGTTCTGTAAGGAATCTTGAAGTGATCCTGGATGATCAGTCGTCCTTCAAAGAGCACACTGCTAACACGGCTCAATCTTGCAGGTTTGACCCTTCTTAACAGATCATGTTGCACAACTATTAGTCCAAGCTCTTGCCATTTCAAGGCGAAACTCCTGCAATGCTCTTCGAGCTGGTCTCCCATCTTGCACTCTCGAGCCTCTACAGATGATCCAGAACGCTGCAGCTCGTCTGGTCTTCAGTGAGACCCCATGTAACATGTCTATTTATCTCTCTGCATTGGTTACCTTTTGAAGCTCATATCACTTACGCCCCATTCACACGAGGCATCAGCGTCAACGCTTGACAGAGGGCGTGTCTGAAGTTGGGGCTGACGCGATCGTCATAGCATCGTCAGCCAATGAAATGAGTCAACAATCGGGTACTGTCGGAGTTGGTGTATTTGCATACAGCGATCTGATTGGCTGACGCTTCTGTCGGCGCTTGAAAAGTTGAGAAAGTCCCAACTTCTGCAGTGAGCAACGCCACTGAAGCGACGCCGACGGATCCACAATGCAGTTCGGCAACGCCTGACGTCACCCATTCAAAGTGAATGGGAAGTGTTGACGCTGAGGCCCCGTGTGAATGAGGCGTTATGCTTGCTTACAGGAAGCCACTGGCACTGCACACTCTTACCTCCACTTGCGCCTGAAGGTCTGCATACCCTCCAGGAGCCTTCGGTCAGGGAGCGAGCAACGACTTGTAGTGCCATCGCAGAGACTTCCCAAAACCTTTTCATTCACAGTGGTGGAATGATCATCCCATTCGGACTGTGGATTCACTACTATCCTTTAAACGACAGCTAAAATCCATCTCTTACAAGAACAGCTGAACCTCGGTGAATAAAACTAGAAGCACTTTCTCACTCCCTATGCACAAAAATACTTTGTATAACTAGCACTTCCATTGTGTATTACCTCTTCTTGAGTTGAATCGCTGAATACCTCCTCAATTGTAAGGCACTTTCGGCAAAGGGTCTGCTAAATTACTAAATGTAATGTTATTATTTTAAAGGTTTTATAAGGTCATGAGTGGTTGTGTAAGCATTTCACTGCATATCATACTCTGTGACAAATAAAATGTGAGTTTGATCTTAATTCGAGGTTCAAACAGGAGGTAAACGACTTCTTACCGGTGTGAGCGTTCATGTGACATCTCAGGCCATGTTCAGTTTTGTAGTCCACTCCACATATTTTGCAGGAGTAGAGCATCTTTCTGCTGTGAATGGTTAGGTGGCCTTCAAGAGCTGCTTTTTGAGTGAAACACCTTCCACATTGTTGACAGCTGAACGGCTTCTCTCCGGTGTGAATCCTCATGTGCACCTTCATGTTTTCCTTGCTGCCAAAACTCTTTCCACACTGATGGCAGACGAACGGTTTCTCTCCGGAGTGAGTCCTCATGTGGGATGTAAAGTGTCCTTGTTGAGTGAAACTCTTTCCACAGTTACGGCAGGTAAAAGGCTTCTCTCCGGTGTGAATCCTCATGTGGGCCTTCAGGTTTTTTTTTTCAGTGAAACTCTTTCCACACTGATGGCAGACGAACGGTTTCTCTCCGGAGTGAGTGACCATGTGGGACGTAAAGTTTCCTCGTTGAGTGAAACTCTTTCCACACTTCTGACAGGTAAAAGGCTTCTCTCCGGTGTGAATTCTCATGTGAGCGTTCAGGTTTTTTTTTTCGGCGAAACTCTTTCCACATTGATGGCAGACGAAAGGCTTCTCTCCGGAGTGAGTCAGCATGTGGGATGTAAAGTTTCCTCGTTGAGTGAAACTCTTTCCACACTTGTGACAGGTAAACGGCTTCTCTCCGGTGTGAGTCCTCATGTGGATTTTAAGGTTCGTGTTTTTACTGTAAGTTTTTCCACATAGATGACAGGTGAGACGCTTCTCTCTGGTGTGAACTCCTATGTGGGCATCAAGACACCTTTTCTGTACAAAACTCTGTCCACACTGAAAGCAAGTGTGAGGTTTTGCTCCAGCGTGAACTTTAAGGTTTTCTTGCTGATCGAGATTAACAGTCTCTTCAGTCTCCTCCTTTAGCGCAATCGGGTCTAGTGTGGAAACAGACAAACAGTGTTCAATACCATTTCAAGAGTTCACACTTAGCTGATGATTGATTGTGAAGCGTGTTTGGCATGCTGTCCCGGGAGGGAGCCCTGAGCTTAATGCTGGTTTCACACCAGACGCGGTAGAAGCATCAAGCGCGAGTGGTTTACATGTTAAGTCGATGCAAAGACGCGAATAGACATCCTGCGGCGCGATACAAATGAACGAATGAATGAATGAATAATGAGAATTGCCCCACAAGACTTGCAAGTCTGCAAGGCGTGAATGTAAAGTTATGCCGAGTTCAGACTGCATGATTTTAGCCCCTATTTTGACTCGCCGACAGGAGAAATCGCAGACAAATGCCTGAAATTCCAGGTAAATCAGTGCTCGTTCACGTGAGTAACAATCACATAGTGTGAACTATCTGAGAATTGCAGATGAGTTGCCGACACCCGTGAGATATGTCAAGATCTGTTAGCGAGTCAAAATCCTGCCGTGTGAAATGTGTTGTGATTGACAATAACATTGTTGTAGGTAAAATAAGTACATACTCAGTAGGTACTGCATTTGAATGTAAACGTACTACTCGGTTGTTAGAAAAGTTCGTTCTATACAGTATGAATGTGAGAAGTATGAATAGAATTCGAACGTACTACATCCGCCATTTTGTCATGGTCATGTGACTAAAGCGACACCTGCGTCAGTTGCATCGCTTCACTCCCATTCATGAATTCTCTCGCGGGGCATCATGGGATAGCGCAGCGTGCATGGGATGCGCACTTCAGAATCTCGTCGGAAGTAGTAGGTCATACGGGTTCGTCTCGCATACTGATTTTCCAATTCTATGAATTCGGACACACTACTCGGCTTGCGTACTATTTTTAGTGTACTGTATAGTATGGAAGTATGCGGTTTCTGATGCACCCATAGAGTAATTTAGCACAGTAACTGACTCAGAGTCTGACATCTTTGTCTTTTATAATCTAAAAGTAAAAAAACAAACTACTGTTTGACAGTATTTAACACATGAACGGGTTTTATTAAATACTTTACTGGCTTTTAAACAGGTAAACGCTTTTAATTTCTTTTATTCCTTGTATTTGATTTACTCGCGTTGTTTCTAGTGTTTAGTATCTATTTTGTTAAACACATTTGTCAACTCGGGTTGTTTCTAATTGTGCTAAATAAATATATTGTCATAGATTTTCTCATTTCAGTGTAAACACTCAAACCGGCTTTCTGAAACGGCTCCTAGACATCTAAATAAGACTCAAATCAGTGAGTGGAGCTTTGAGGATGAAAACCAACCTGTTTGTTCCTCAGGATCTTCATGTTTGACTCTGAAAGCTTCTTCAATCTCTTCATGTTTGACTCTGAAAGCTTCTTCAATCTCTTCATGTTTGACTGTGAATGTTTCTTCAATCATCACATCTTCAGTCTCCTCTTTAATAAACACCATCTTTATAACAATCAGTCGCTCTAGCAGGGGTTTCTCTGGGTTTGGACACTAGAATATATTCAACAAAACAAAAATAAATACAAATTAAATCTCTGTCTTATTCAAATAAACAGGGTTTTTTATATAGTAAGACTGCAGTAAACGTTTTCAGCTCTTTTACAAATTACTATGCGGATAAACCATGTTTAAATTGCAGATATTGATCGCAACCATTAAATCGACTCAAACAGAGATCTATTTCACAGATTGATTCACTCAGCTCTGCTCCTCAATCTCTAATAAACAAATAATTCACGTTCATGATAAACTGACTTAAAGTAAATGAGGCGTGTGCTGCATTGATTAAACGCGGTGTGATGTCTGATTGGTCTAATGACATTAATTATATGAGACACAAAAGGTCACTCGTGTACTCTGACACACCGATGCATCTCTTACTGACGCAGTGAAGCGAAAGAGGCGCACGAGGACACAAAAGATTATTATTTCTTATTATTTTACAAGACTTTTCAGGGCTCAAAATTAAAGATTTACCAAATTTATCTCTGACCAGACCAAAAATAAATAATTATTTCTCAGCCACAAATTTTAAATGTGTCAAGCAAGCAAAATAAAGCTGTATACATGCTCTTTTAATTCAACAAAATTATCTTTAAAACACTTGACATTTAAAAATATTTATTGTGATGTCTCTAAAATATGCACAGTAATATGTCCTGTACAGTACACATAAATGGGTAGGTAATCTCATATTTAAAGCAATGTTACTGTAAAAAAATAAAAAGATGGTTAAACTGTAATAATAAAAATAACTGAGCAAAAGAAAGCATGTAAAACACAAACCGCAAGTGATAATGAAATAATGATCAGGCGCACACGGTTAATGTTAGGCCCGTTAACAATCTGTTCAAACTATAATTAAACGAAAGAAATATAGCCAAGATTCTGGTTTATCTTTGTTTAATTAGGGTAATTAAATAAAGGCGATCCAGCACAGCGGATGCGCTTTACTTAAGAAGAAAGTTCGTAAAGTTTGATTGCTCATCACTTGAAATAGTTGAAAACAAACATTCAGAGATTTTTATTATTATTATTGTGTTTTAACAATATAAACATATCAAACATGACAATGTATGACATCAAGTGCATTAATAAACAAGGAAAATTAATAATAATAATAATAAAAAAGTATAATAAATTAAGATACAAAGCGGCAAACTATCAAATTAAGTAATATTAACAAAGTCCTTATAATATTTCACAGTTTAAACACTTTTTTTGTTGTAAACATTTTGTAAAGTAGTAATTAAACCATACAATTCTGCAATTTAGGTAATGATGAAGAAAATTTACATTTGTGGATATAATATTCACCTATTGAATATTACAGATTGCCTATAAATTCGATGTTGTTTGTCATGAGAGAAGTAACAGATCATATCACACATGGAAAAATCAATGTTAAACTTACATTTTGATGTAAAAGAGACGGATAAATCAGACAGAAACACTTCAACATGTGGCCATTTGACAGAAAGATGATCAACCGACCCGACACTGGAGTTACAGAGGACACAGCTTGAATTAGGATGACCAAATTAAGACAATCTCGTTTGTGGGGAAAAGTATTCAGAGACACGGGAGCGCGCAGCCGCCTTATGACGTCATGACTTTACAATAGGATAAAAGTCCCCAACGAGATTCTCCCAATTCGCAAACTTATACTACGCAATAAGAACTATGTACTTTTTTTGTGAAGGAAATTACTTTTGGGTGTGTAACAGAAGAGTGTGCAAGCTTTGGGACGTACTACTTTCTCGTTAACAGATCATTGTGTTGCTGAGTCCTGTCAATCATCCACATTTCCTTCATATTTAATTTCCTACCTTATTTTTTTATTTATGTTTTTCATGTATCTCTTTTTTTATTTTAACAGTCCAAAATATATATATATACACATGCCAGGGGGGTGAGCATAAATCAAATACAAATATACAAATTGTACAAATGTAATAATCAAATAAATACACTGTAGAGTTCACAAGGTTTTAAGGTGCGTAGGGCTCTCTTATTTAGAGAGTCTCTGATACTACTAATATATAAGCATATTTCTGTCGTCAATACCTTAAAATTCGGTTTCTTATTGGTAAATTTGCATTTATGAATGTAACATTTTGTTAGCAAAATAATTAAATTAATTAAATAAAAGCAATTTTTCTCTTGACTAGGGTACATAGTAAAACCAAAAAGTACATTTTCCCACAACAATGAAAGAGTACGCTGTAATTTGTTATTAATACATTTTTGCACCTCATTCCATAAGTTGGCTGAGTATGCACAATACCAAAATAAGTGTAAAGCCGTCTCCTCATAATCATTACAACAAATACAATTCACATCAATTCCCTTTTTACATTTTTGCAAATAATGTTTTGCTGGATAAAACCTGTGTAGGAGTTTATAGGAGATTTCTTTAATTTTATTTCTAACATGATATTTCTGTGGTAACAGCCACACTTTTTTCCAGCAAATTAGTTGATCCTTTAGTAAAGACATCCAATAAGACTGAATATAAGGTACAGTAATGATTTCTCTTTGGAAAAGGGTACATATAGCCTTATTATTACTCTTGGTATTTATAGTAAAACAGGTTTTGCCAACATAGGATTTAGTAATATCAAAATTTCCTACCTTATTGGAGCAGCAGCAGGTGAATCTGCTATGTGTCTGTCCTACAGAGAAATCTCAGGTGTTTGGATAAATCTGCATTCAGATGTTAATGTCCAAACACGTCTTTATATAAGGTCAGTATTGTTGTTAATGTCATTACCGTCTGAATGCAGAATTGCTCAAACACCTGAGGAGATTCCTCTGCATGACAGACTCGTGAATGAGAGATTATCCTGCTGCTGCTTCTCTAATAAGGGAGATTAAATACGACAGAAATGTGGATGATGATGCGAATTTGGGACTCAGCAGTCTTGAACATCTTGATTAGTTGGATCAGGCGTGTTTGATTAGGTTTGAAGCAAAACTGTGCAAAATATGCGGCCCTCCTATGAAGAACGCAGTACTTTTATGAGTTTGAACGGGACTTTTATTTTGTTGATAAATTGTGACGTCAGTAGTCGGCGCCGCGCTCCCGCATCCTCCAGAACGGCTGATGAACGGTTTGTGTTTTTAACAGTTTAAAGTCATTACTTATCGAATATTTATTAACTTCGTTTATAAATAAAGAACATCAGCTCATTAATAAATCAAAATAAGCGTCTAGTTTCACATCTGAAGTCGTGAATCGGTTTATTCTGAACGAACACGAGTCTGCGGGTAGAGATGGAGCTTTTAGAAACAACGAGTCAAGTGAATCGGTTACTGTTTACAATGATTCAATGCTTTAAATGTCATCTTCCTCGTAAACAAATTTGATTATTGTGTGGTGTTAGCTGGGCGGGTTTTAAATAGAGTAATTCCAGTGTTATGGATGTGACGTTTGCAGGAAAAACTCAAAACATAAACTCACATTGAAAGTATTAATGTTATATTCAGGGTTCACACGGTCATGGAAAACCTGGATAAGTCGTCGAGTTATTTTCCAGGCCTGGAAAAGTTTTGAAAAAGTCATGGAAATTAGTTGAACAAATACCAATGGCATACCGATGCATCTCTTACTGACGCAGTGAAGCGAAAGAGGCGCAAGAGGGCACAAAAGATGATTATTTCTTATTTCACAAGACTTTTCAGGGCTCAAAATTAAAGATTTACCTAATTTATCGCTGACCAGAGCAAAAATAACTAATTATTTCTTAGCCACAAATTTTAAATGTGTCAAAGAAGCAATATAAATCTGTATACATGCTCTAATTCAACAAAATTATCTTTAAAACACTTGACATTTAAAAATATTTATTGCCGTGTATCTAAAATATGCACAGTAATCTGTCCTGTACAGTACACATAAATGGGTAGTTAATCTCATATTTAAAGCAATGTTACTGTAAAAAAAAACTGTACTAATAAAAATAACTGAGCAAAAGAAAGCATGTAAAACACAAACCGCAGGTGATAATGAAATAATGATCAGGCGCACACGGTTAATGTTAGGCCCGTTAACAATCTGTTCATAGCCAAGATTCTGGTTTATCTTTGATTAATTAGGGTAATTAAATAAAGGCGATCCCGCGCAGCGGATGCGCTTTACTTGAGAAAGTTCGTAAAGTTTGATTGCTCATCACTTGAAATAGTTAAAAACAAACATTCAGAGATTTTTATTATTATTATTATTGTGTTTTAACAATATAATCATATCAAACAACAATGGATGACATCAAGTACATTAACAAACAAGGAAAATTAGTAATAATAATAATAAAAAAGTATAATAAAATAAGATAAAAAGAGGATCAAGTTAAGTAATATTTACAAATTCCTTATAAAATATCACAGTTTTAACACTTTTCTGTTGTAAACATTTTGTAAAGTAGTAATTAAACCATTTACAATTCTGCAATTTAGGTAATGATGAAGAAAATTTACATTTGTGAATATAATATTTACCTATTGAAATAAACAGATTGATTAATATAATTAATGTTATATTCAGGGTTCACACGGTCATGGAAAACCTGGATAAGTCATTGAGTTTTGACATGGTATTTTCCAGGCCTGGAAAAGTTTTGAAAAAACAGTTCTGGAAAAGTCATGGAAATGAGTTGAACAAATATCTGTATTCTTGAATTAGGGCTGCGCGATATTGGAGAAATCTGACGTTATATTTTGTATTTCTGTGACAAATATATACTGTAATTGTGAATACACATTCACCAGATCATTTAACAGGCTTATTTGGATTGATTGGATTGATTAATCAACATACTAACAGAAAAATCTTTACTGCCGTGTTTAATACAGTTTTATTAAACTAATCCATACGTTAATTTTAAAAAGTGAGATATTTACTCTGATTATTTTTGTTTTTTTAAGTATCTTCTAGTGTTCAAACCCAGAGAAACCCCTACTGGAGCGACTGATTGTTATAGAGATGGCGTTTATTAAAGAGGAGAGTGAAGACGTGAAGATTGAGGAAACATTCACAGTCAAACATGAAGAGATTGAAGAAGCTTTCAGAGTCAAACATGAAGATCCTGAGGAACAAACAGGTCAGTTTTCACTCTCAAAGCTCCACTCACTCATTTGAGTCTTATTTAGATGTCCAGGGGCCGTTTCAGAAAGCTGGTTTGAGTATGTTTATGCTGAAATGAGAAAGGGAGTGAATCTATGACATTGTTTTTAATTAGCACAATTAAAAACAACCCAAGTTGACAAATGTGCTTAACAAAATAAATACTAAACACTAGAAACAGCACGAGTAAGTCAAATACAAATGAATAAAATAAATTAATAGCGTTTACCTGTTTAAAAGCCAGTAAAGTATTTAATAAAACCCATTCATGTGTTAAATACTTTGCAAAACAGTAGTTTTTTACTTAGTTTATAAAAGACAAAGATGTCTGTTTCTAAAAGGGAGGTAAGTCAGACTTTGAGTCCACTAATGTGAACTTAACCTGGTCAGGAGTGCGAGCTGTTTAAATACTTCATTAATTAGTACAAACTGCAAAAATACTTCTCTATTTTAGCCTATTTCAAGTACAAATTATTAAAAAGTTAAATTAAGATGGAATAACAGTTATTATAATAATAAAAACTAGGGATGGCTGACGTGAAACTCACGCTTCGACACAGTGTCGAGATCCCGAAGCGCAAGTGTCTCGAAACACTGCACCGAAGCTTGATCCAAAACACTCGGGTCACGTGACTTGCGTCATCGAGCTGCTGTTTTTTGTACAGCTGTTGCTAGGTGACGGGCATGAAAGCCAAAGCGGCAAAATGGAGACGTCCGCTAGAGATGCGCGGTTGGCGGTTACCGTGGATCGGGCGGATGACGTGACGAAAAATAATATTTTAATTAAATTCGGGGTGGTGGCGGGCGGTTGTACCAAAAAATTGTACAGTACAGTGCGTTTCATTTAGGCTATTTATTTATTTTTGTCCCTGTGCGCCGATCGGAGACGGAGTTCACTGCTGATATTCTGAGAGCTTTATAGGGTGCTTCTCATTTCTTATTTGTGCATTCTCGTTTCCTTTCCTTGCTTTCTTTCCTCGTGTCTTGGCTCCACCCCTCCGGGATGCGAGGGAAGGACGCAAGGAAAAGACTCGAGGACCGATGAATCGAATCTAGTGAAAAGACACGTCCTCGCATCGTTTAGCGTCACTTCAAAGCGTCGTCAGTTAATGCTGGATTTGGCTTGCACGTTTGGATTAACTACACGTCTACATTAACGTCATTCTCTGTTCTCTAATAATCAATAAAGAAACATTCATTTAATTATAAAAAGGAATAAGCCATTAAAATAAAGAGCCCAATCAGCAGATGGCGGGCGGGTGCGGTTTTAAAAATTGGTCAAAAATGTTGGTGCAGATGGATGATGAGTTTTGTGATGCGGTTGCGGATGAAATAAAAGCCCATCCGCGCATCTCTCACATCCGCATATCACAGTCATTCAGCTTTGACTGAATCTTTTGCCTTTATTATGAAAATCTTCCAAATGTTGATGGCTTTAACACACTCATGTTTCCCTCTCTTCACCCTAGATCTGATTATGCCGAAAGAGAAGAGCGAAGAGGGTTTCGATCAGCAAGATAACCTCAATGTTCACACTGGAGAGAGTCTGTACACTTGCCCTCAGTGTGGGAAGACGTTTATACACAGACACTCCTTTAACGCCCACATAATAATCCACACTGAAGATAAGCCTCGCAACACTTGCTCTCGATGCGGGAAGAGTTTTATACATAAGAAATCTCTCAATGTCCACATGAGGACTCACAGTGGAGAGAAGCCGCACGTCTGCCCGCAGTGTGGAAAGAGCTTCTTATACAAACACTGTCTGCATGCGCATGTAAGAATCCACACCGGAGAGAAGCCGTTCAGCTGCCAGCACTGTGCAGAGAGTTTCACTCATCAAGGACAGCTTCGGCGCCACTTGAAGACTCACACTGGAGAGAAGCCACCCGTTTACACCTGCCTGCAGTGCGGGAAGAGCTTCAGCACGGTTACAATCCTCAAAGTCCACTTGTTGATTCACACCGGAGAGAAGCCGTTCAGCTGTGAACAGTGCGGGAGACGCTTCAGTCACGAGTCAGCGCTTAAAAACCACCTGAAAGCCCACGCTGGAGAGAAGCCGTACACTTGCCCTCAGTGCCAGAAGAGTTTCCTATATAAAGGCTCTCTCAATGACCACATCAGAAGTCACACCGGAGAGAAGCCATTCGCCTGCCAACAGTGTGGGAAGTGTTTCAGTAAAAACGGAAACCTTAATGCCCACGTGAGGATTCACACTAAAAAGAAACCCTAAACCTGTCGTCGGTGTGGAAAATATTTTGTTGTGGAATATATCACGCCTTTCGAACGTTAAAGGTTGATTTATATTTTGCATCCAGTGCACACAGATGACCCGGTGCAGCCTTCATACTGTCGGACACCCTTCGTTGCGACTGACTCTGATGTGAGCACAAGCTCTGTGATTGGTAGCGGTGAAGAGCAGAGTGGTTAACAAGTGTCAAATCCCTGGAGGGGCTCCAGGTGGATACCTTTGAGCAGATGTAACCTCCGCTGGTCCTACACCACCCAACCCACTCTGAGCTGGGATCGAACTGGCGTCCTTCCACATGGGAGTCGGTTGCTCTAACAAGGAGGCTGAAGACCATGGCCTCTAGCGCAGTGCCTTATTTGTAAATTGCGAGGTCCCGGAAAAGATCGAGGTAACGGATCCGGCATGTTACCAGAGGATGGAGACGTGTCGCAGACTTAAGTGATGAGGGTTGGGGAGTTGCAGAAGAAAGTGAAAGTGAACAGCGGATGGGCGAGGAGGGTGATTGGGGAAGGCGATCTGTAAAATGAGGTGCCGGATCAGATTTCAGAGGTGCCGGATCCATGTTCCGGCACATATTAAACCCTACTCTAGCGTCTGTCGCTAGAGCACCTTCAGAGGTCAGAGAGAGTGAGGTTTACCTGCATAGCACTTCACTAGCTTGCCTCCGCTACAATCTCCCCCCCTAAACTTCACTTCCATCCGAGTCATAGCACCAGTATAACCCTAGCTGGTCCTACACCACCAAACCCGCTCTGACCTGGGATCGAACAGGCGTCCTTCCACATGGGAGTCGGTTGCTCAAACAAGGAGGCTGAAGACAATGGCCTCTAACGTCTGAAAGTGAACAGCGGATGGGCAAGGAGGGTGGTTGGGAAAGGCGATCTGTAAAATGAGGTGCCGGATCCATGTTCTGGCACACATTAAGCTCTACTCTAGCGTCTGTCGCTAGGGCACCTTCAGAGGTCAGAGAGAGTGAGGTTTACCTGCCTAGCACTTCACTAGCTTGCCTCCGCTACATTCACCCCCCCTAAAATTCACTCCCATCCGAGTCATGGCACCAGTATAACCCTAGCTGGTCCTACACCACCAAACTCGCTCTGAGCTGGGATCGAACCGGCATCCTTCCACATGGGAGTCGGTTGCTTAAACAAGGAGGCTGAAGACAATGGCCTCTAGTGTCTGTCGCTAGAGCACCTTTAGAGGTCAGAGGAGTGAGGTTTACCTGCATAGTACTTCACTAGCTTGCCTCCGCCAAACTCACCCCCCCTAAACTTCACTCCCATCCGGGTCACGGCACCAATATAACCCCCACTGGTCCTAGACCACCCAACCCACTCTGAGCTGGGATCGAACTGTCATCCTTCCACATGGGAGTCAGCTGCTTTTAACAAGCAGGCCATAAAGACCACTGGTCTGTCGTTAGAGCACCTTTTGAGGTCAGAGGAAAAAGGTTTACCTGCATAGTGCTTCACTAGCTTGCCTCTACTACACTCACCACCCTTTAACCTCACTCCCATCCGGGTCACGATGTAACCCCCACTGGTCCTACACCACTTAACCTGCTGAGCTGGGATCGAACCAGCGTCCTTCCGCATGGGAGTCGGTTGCTCCAACAAGGAGGCTGAAGACGCCTCTGTCACTTCCCAACTTCACTCCCATCCAGGTCACAACACCAATGGTACCCTTGATGGTTCTAGACCACCCAACCCGCTCGAAGCTGGGATCCAACCAGGGAGTCGGTGTCTCTAACAAGGAGGCTGAAGATGACTCTATCACTTCCCAACTTCACTCCCATCCGGGTCACTGCACCAACGTTACCCCCGCTGGTCCTACACCACCCAACCCGCTGAGCTGGGATCGAACCGGCGTACTGCCGTATGGGAGTCGGTTGCTTTAACAAGGAGGCTGAAGACGCCTGTCACTAGAGCACCTTTAGAGGTTTACCTGCACAGTACTTCACTAGCTTGCCTCCGCTACACAGATATGGCCAAAGTTGGCCCATTGTAACCTTTGATTTGGCCCACCATCCCATCTGAGAGGATGAGAAGGGTGGAGAGGGTCAGGGCGAATGCTTTAAAAAGAGAGAGTCATTTATAATTTAATCATTTTGCTGTTGAGTTTCAAAAAAAGCTAGCTGAAATGAAATGTTTCAATTACAAGTTGTAAATGAATCTGATTTTTAAATGTAAGCAATGCCCCTCGACAGATAGAGGACTATGCAGAAGACATCGGTGAGCAAATGTAGTGTAACTCCTTTCTGTTGTACATGAGATTGTTCTTGTATTTACTGTAATACGTTCAGTATTAAATGTTAAAGAATTATGCTGTATTAGTTCATATAATGCGATGTTTTATAATTATTTTTATATATTATTAAATAAAATAGGAAATTACCCATGGCAACTATATTTCCCTTCAGCCCACAAGCCTCAATGGAGATTGGTTTTTGACCCTATTTTGCACAGTAATAGATTCAATTGACTTGGAGTTTCTGAAAGCTCCGTTGCCAAACTCTCCCTGCAAATTAATCGTGTTTACAATGAACAAGTGGCGGTGTATATGTTGTACAACTCGATTACAGATGCGTTTCACCTACAAAATGTTTGAATAATAAACACGGTTAAAAACAGCAGGAGAATAACAGTAACGGAGCACGACACGAGCTTATGACGCCAAACCAAGATAAAAGATCCCTTTAAAAATCACCAAACTAACCATTTAGGCTTTGCAAAATTCTTCATTCATAAATGCTGGTTTTTAAAGGTACATTTTATTGAACTTATAGCTTCATCACTCAGTACTTTGTCAAATGATAAAGCTACCCAAGCAGCGACTTTTTCACTGAATTTTGTACCCTGTAGCCCCTTCACAACCATTTGAAGGTTTATATTTTCATTTACTTACTTATCGTCAAGTATAATTGTCATTAACATACGTTGTTTTTTCCCTATATTTGTATCTGCCTGTTTTTGTATTACTTCATGCTTAAGTGTGTAAGGCCTTAGTTTATTTATCTTGAATAAAATTAAATAAAATCACAAAACTATGCATGTGTATTATTTATATGAATATTTATTTGGCAAGCCGTTTTGACTTTTATTCATTCTCAGGATATGTATTCTTGATCTCAACAATTCAGTTATTGATATCAAAAAATGTAATTGTTGTTATCAATAAATTAATTGTTGATTTGAAAAATTTAATTGTTGATATCAAGAAATACTTTTCAACTAGTAAAGATGTTCATTCTTGATATCAACAATTGGTTTGTCACTAGTGACAATGTTAATTTCTGATATCATAAATATAATTGTTACTAGTAAAATTATTCATTTTAGATATCAAAAATGACTTCCCTAATTGCTGATATCAGAAATACATTTTTAGATATCAGAAATAACAAATGTAACGTGTTGAAATATAATTGCAGATATCAAGAATGAACATCTTTACTAGCTGAAAAGTATTTCTTGATATCAACAATTAAATTACTGAAATCAACAATTACATTTTTCATATCAACAATTAAATTATTGATATCAAGAATTGCATTTCAACTAGTAAGAAATCAATTATTGATATCAACAATTAAATTTAAATGGCAGCCTATGGTGACGTTTAACTAGTGAAAATTCAAATCTTGATATCAAAAAAGTTAATTTTTGATATCAACAATTTATAGTTTTTGATAACAATTACCTTTTTTGATATCAAGAACTAAATTGTTGATATCAAGAATACATATCCTGAGAATAAATAAAAGTCAAAACGGCTTGCCATAATATTTATATTATATTACACTTTAAATATGTAGACGATGCACTTATTTAACTGAAAGAACAAGGTGTGGACTGTTGGATATTTGCGCTGAACTGTTTTCATTCGTTGAGACAAGTCTAAAATCTTAGATGTATTGCATTGTTTACACATCTAATCATGTAATATTATTAGCATTTTCTAATTTTAACTTGTGTAATTAGTGTTAGTTTTAGTCTAAATGTATGCTATTATAATAAATGTCTTTTGTTTTAATGTTTAAATATATATATATATATATATATATATATATATATATATATATATATATATATATAA
>CAIGQQ010017296.1:0-11320 GCA_903798035.1 Danio albolineatus | reverse complement strand
GGGGGGGTTCTGTCTCTCTGTGTTAGTGTCTGCATGTATGTATGTGTGTTTTCTCTAAGTGTGAGTAAGAGTTCTCTCTATATGTGTGTGATCTGTGTGTGTGTGCATGTGTTCTCTGTATCAGTGTGTGTGTTTTCTCTCAGTTTCAGTTTCTGTGTGCAATCTCTCTCTCTGTGTGTGCGTGTGTGTTTGTGTGTGTGAGTTCTTTCTCCATCTCACCGTGACCCAGCTGATCTGCGCCCCCAGGTCTCTGAAGTAGAAGGTTGCAGTGGTTCCTACAGGCAGATGCTGCAGCACGTCCTCATCCTTCAGAGATTTACCCTCTGCAACACAAACACACACATCAGCAACCCTTTACCCAACAGACCCCAATGATGACCCATGTGGAAACTATGGACACGCAGCGTTTAATCCTTCATATTAACCCCTTCCTAAAGCAAAAACCTGTCATCGTTTACTCACACTCGTTTTTTTTCCCTCAGTTGAACACAAAAGAAGATATTTTGAGGAAAGTTGGAAACCTGTAACCATTGAACTCTATAGTATTATTGTCATATTTCTTGGGCGTCAATGGCTGCTGATATCCATTGATTCATTTATTTATTCATTCATTTTCCTTGAATCTAGTCCCTTTATTCGTCAGGGGTCGCCACAGTGGAATGAACCACCAACTGTTCCCACATTTATAAAATATTTCCTTCTGTGTCAATATGTTTGACACCATCTAAGTGTGAGTAAAGGGTGAGTATAACAGGACTGTTCTTGTAAATTATCTAGTATTCTACAGGGTCTCATATTGATATTGATATTGATGATATTTCCTTTTTATAAAAGACCTGTAGATCCTCATAAAAACTGCACGAGCTTCGACAGCCTTAATGTCTCCTCATGTTAACAGTAAATTAATTGAACTAGATTTAAAGCTAAAGTTCAGTCACAGAGTGAAGATAATGAAGTGATGACGAGAAAAATATCAATACATACTGGGATCCAAGCGGATGGACTGTCGAGCCGGATACCACTGAGGGTCTGAAACACAACAACAACACACAAATTACAGCAACAAACACACACACGCACACTTTCGTCAGGAGTTTGGTGAAGTCCTTACATATTGAGTACATATATTGCACTTACATATTCAAAATACAGTTAAAAACAATTATTACAATTGTAAAATAACTGTTTTCTATTGTAATCCATTTAAAACAAAGTTTATTTATTTAGTTAATTTAAAATGTATCAATATGATTTGAAGCTGAATAATCAGCATCATTTCTACAGTTTTCAGCATCACTTGATCCTTACTAATTAACTAAATAATTCTAATATCATGCTTAAGCAACGTTTCTAATTATTATTATTATTAATGTCAAAAAACGATATGCTCCTTCATATCATAATTCTAAAGCATGGTACATTTAGCATGGTACAACTAAGGATTTCAACTTATTTGATATAATATTTCAACTTCATATAGGCAAGGCAAGGCAAGTTTATTTCTATAGCACATTTCATACACAGTGGCAATTCAAAGTGCTTTACATAAACAGAAACAAAATTTAAATATAGGAAAATAAAAACAAATAATAAAAAAAACATAAAAACAGATTAAAATAAGTAAAAACAAGTTATAAAAGAATGAAAAAGAAAAGAAAGACATAATAGTGTGATCTGTCGGACGTAGCACAGTGCTCATTCAGTAAAGGCACAGCTAAACAGATGTGTTTTCAGTCTTGATTTGAATGTGCCTAATGTTGGAGCACATCTGATCATTTCTGGAAGCTGATTCCAGCAGCAGGGGGCGCTGTTAGTAGCTGAAAGCAGATTCACCCTGCTCTGACTGAACTCTTGGAGTTTCTAGTTTATATGATCCTAAAGATCTGAGTGATCTGTTGGGTTTGTATTGAGTGAGCATATCTGTAATGTATTGGGGTCCTAGGCCATTTAGTGATTTATAGACCAGTAGTACTTTAAACTCTATTCTGAATGTAACTGGGAGCCAGTGTGAAGACCTGAGGACAGGTGTGATGTGCTCTCATTTCCTGGTTCTGGTCAGAATCCTGGCCGCAGCGTTCTGGATGAGCTGCAACTGTCTGACTGTCTTTTTGGGAAGGCCAGTGAGGAGTCCATTACAGTAATCCACCCTGCTGCTGATAAAAGCATGAACAAGTTTCTCTAAGTCTTCACTGGAAACAAAGCATCTAATTCTTGCAGTGTTTTTGAGATGATAGTATGCTGATTTACTGACTGCTTTGACATGACTGTTGAAACTGAGATCTGACACCAAGATTCTTGACCTTATTTTTTGTTGTATGGCCCCCAAGGTACGCATTCACCTTGAGAACCTCATCTCTGTTCCCAAACGCAATGACTTCAGTTTTCTCATTGTTTAACTGAAGAAAGTTTTGGCACATCCAATTGTTAATTTCATCAATGCATTGGCAGAGGGTGTCAATAGGGCTGTAGTCATTAGGCAGTAAGGCTATGTAGATCTGAGTATCTCTATTATAACTTAATATAATATATAACTCAATATTTAGCCATATTAAAATGTTTTAATGGTATCTCTGATTAAAATAGTACTGATTTCTTTCAAATAATAACATTTTCCAAGCTCCAAAGTTTTAATATTTTGATAATAATCTGATTTGACTTGAATAACAGCAAAGAGAAGAGCGGCGACTTGTTCATTTTCATTATTATTATTATTATAACTATACAAAACTACACTGTAAAAACTTCACTTTTTAGTTGAAACAAATTAAACTTCTCTAGTCATCTGAATTTACATCAATCAAACTGACCAATATATTAAGCTAAACTTAATATTAAGCTAAACTTAATGAAACACTTAAATTATTAAGATAAGTTATTACATTTTTACAGTGTAGTCAGAAACATTATTGGTGTCATCTAAATGAATGTACAGTTGGGTATTTTATTCATTTGTTTTCCTATTTTTGTGTATTTCAGATCTCTTATGCATGTACATATGCATTATATAATCACTATAGTATTCACAGTTTATGTAACGTGCACTGATTTGCCAATATTTGACGAGCTTATTTGAACAGAATGAATTGCATTGAATGACTGTATCCACTCACGGCTCTTGTGGAACATGGATTTGATTTCCCCGATTGTTGCATTGGGCTCGACCTGCCGATCAAACAAACAAACAAACAGCAGTTTAGACTCTCGGTGTCTGAAATAAGCGTTAAATTTAGCCACAATCCCCCGGCGGAGCGGCTTTAGCACAGCAGCTGTTCTCAGAGACACAAAACACCAAACAAACAGATCGCACTTTGAGTTCAACAAACAAACAGATTTTCGGTCTAGAAGATATACAGACGCAGATACATGCATCAATAATACATAATCTTTATGACAATGTAAACAATTCACATTACTGTGAGAGTTGGGGTTAAGGTTGGGGGTAGATGTCGATAAAACACAATTGTGGACAATTTATTAAATAATGTAAATATCTGAATAGCATTAGATTGATTCTTCATTTCAACAGATCTGCCCTGTCTGAATCTCTCCCTCTTCAGATGACATCATCATGACATCACGTGACGTCATCACCACATCAGTGACATCACCAGGAAGCAGCGGTTAATCCGCGGACATACGAGTGCAATCCTCGATAATCCTGTGCTGTTGCTCCTGACATTCTAGAGGCCTCGTCATTACAGGCGACGAGTAAAGCGAGACCACCACACACACACACACACACACACACACACACACACACACGTCACGTACTATAGATAGAAGCACTCCACGAAATGAGAACTGTACATTTTGCCAAGGGAAAACCTTGTGCGCTCCTATGAAAGAGTGTAAAAATTATAATAAGAAGTGAACTGACTAATGCTAATAGTTAAAAGACTGTCTATAAACAGATAATTCATGCATATTATTAATATTTTATTCATTTTAGGTTCTGATTGAAGGGAAAACATAACAGATGGTAACTTATATTAAGATATGGTCACATTTTATCTTCTTTTTAATGCCATTATAGACTTTGTGGCTATATCTGAGGCTAAAGCCAGGTTTATTCAATAATACCACTAAATGGGGTTGGGCGATGTTGAACAATTTGGCATCGTACGATGTCTAATGTGAAACATCGTGATGGACGATGGCATCGTCGTCATAGGTGAATTAATTATTTATGCATAATTAATTAATTCATAGCGAATTAATTATTTGTAGCCTGTTGTAGCCTATTTGTAGCCCGTTTCACCCATAACCAAATCATAAATAAACAAAGATAAATTACACACAAATGACCACCTGTCAATCACTGTTTCCGCAGGACTCTGGCATGAATAGGCGGAGTAATCTGTGTCGTTATAATGGCGTCCACAAACTTGGTTGGTAAAAAAACAACCAACAGTATCTGAGGTTTATGCTAACACGCTGAGTACAAGCGTGACGCGAAAGATTGAAGCATTGTACTGACGCTGAGACACGTTACCTGATAAATTCTAAAGGCAGAAGAGTCGTTAGATAGAGACAAGATTAATGAAATATCACCTTTAACAACTATAGTGAGACGCCATTCAGCGGGACATCCTTGATAAACTGTCCAACGTGCACTGCTCTCTGGGGTTTTGTGCTTAAAGCACCCGCTGACTGCCTGGAGCTCAGACGTGTGCATATGCAGCACATGAGTTATAACTAGGGCCAGACGGAATCTGCGGACATTTTTTGCTATTTCTGCGGAGTATTTTGTTAAAAATCTGCGGATTTATGCGGAATGATTTTAGGAGTATCATAACTAAAAACTTAATATGTGAAATAAATGTAATAGCTTTTTAACTTGTATTTAATGTTTATCATGGAATCCAATTAGATCCACTTTATTTGGTAAACAAAGCAAGTCTCTCATATAAAATATCTACTAAAAGACAGAAAATAGTACTTTACAAACTGTATTGTAAATAAATCATATGAATATTTTCATATTAGTCAATAATATTACTGAAATTAATTTAAAAACTGAATAAATATACACTTACACACATTTACACCAGTAAATAAACAGAATCAATAATGGGCTAAAAATCCGTGTGACAGAAAAGATTCCATGTGGCCCTAGTAATGAGCAATGTGTGGGTTTCCTCCGGGTGCTCCAGTTTCCCCCACAAGTCCAAAGACATGCGGTACAGGTGAATTGGTTAAGCTAAATTGTCCGTAGTGTATGTATGTGAATGAGTGTGTATGCATGTTTCCCAGTGATGGGTTGCAGCTGGAAGGGCATCCGCTGCGTAAAACATATGCTGGAAAAATTGGCGGTTCATTCCGCGGTGGCAACCCCAGATTAATAAAGGGACTGAGCCAAAAAGAAAATGAATGAATGAAATAAGAAACTTTTTCATAATTTTTTATAATTAATTTATTAATAAAAA
This sequence comes from Danio albolineatus, assembly GCA_903798035.1. Lineage (NCBI taxonomy): Eukaryota > Metazoa > Chordata > Actinopteri > Cypriniformes > Danionidae > Danio > Danio albolineatus. Next base: position 5,894 of record CAIGQQ010017296.1, on the reverse strand, counting down.
TTTAATTATATGTTTTTAATTAATTATTGGCTTATTAATTTAATTTGGTGAAGTATTGTATTTGGTGAAGTACTAAACACTGCAGCAAAAGAAGATAATAAGTGCAATCAATCCATAAATATCTCCATGTACAGAATCATACATAATATTGACACAGAATTAGTTTGACAATACATAACTCTCAAAAATTTCATAAAACGGTAACACTTTAGTTTAAGTCCCTATTGATGCTATTCAGTACTGGCTTATTACCTGCCTATTATTAAGATATTGACAGTTCACTAGTAGTTACAAAGTATGATCTAATTCTGCATCCCTAATTCTACACTGTAAAAAAATATCCATAAATGAGCAGTTTTCCTTATTTTGTGATTCATGTTTTTATTTTCCCTGTTTATTTCTGCTTCTGAATTGCATTATGGGGCCTTGATCTTTCTTACAACAACGTTTACCCTTTAAAAGTTACTTTTATGAACATCTGTAATAGATTGCAGTGCTATATTGTCTGGTTTGGTGTTGTATATTACGCTACAAACATCTCATAATAAACTCCCAGTACATTATCTGTCAATTCACAGACTCTATATATTATTTCCTACACATTACATTATTGAAAAACGGCTAAAAATGTCAATAAAAATCACTTTGTTAAACTGCAGAGTTGAATTTTCAACATCAAGAGTCGACAGAGCACAAATCAACGTTCCATAATGCAATCCACAGCCATAAATGAACAGAAAACAAGATAAATATGACAAAAAAATATCGTCTACAGATATTTTTACAGTGTACACAAAACCTAAACCCAACTTCTACCTTTATACCTATTAATAATTACCTAATTAGCAGTTAATTAAGCTGGTAATGTTAATTAACATCATGAATTGTGACTTAAAAGTAAGTGTTACCCAAAATATGAATATAAAAGTTCCTACCTTGTCCAGAAAGCAGAGCTTGTCCTTCGTCTTGGCGTCCAGAATCTCCACCTCAAAAAATACCACAGCTTTCTTAGTCTTTTTAGCAGGTTTGCGTTTTGCAGGGGTCGGGGGCCCGGGGACTCCTGGCCCGGCTCCATTCTGAGCCTTTTTGGGCTGCGTGGCCTCCAAAGCCAACGTGTCCATAATGTCTGTTTTATTAGTCCACTTTCTCTGAGTTCTGAGTCTCTCTTTCCCCTCCAAACACCAGAGCTGTACTGTCAGCTGTGGAAAAAATCTCTCTCTCTCTCCTATTGAACTCCACCCTCCCCTTTCTCTGTGTTGTCGCTGTTGTTCATCTAAACATTTGGCCCCCGACTCCTTATAAACAAAGCAACACTTACAACTAAACAAAGCTAGCATCTCTTTCGCTCGCATGAACTTTTTTTCTGTTTTTTTTCTTTACACTTTTTGATCTGAAGCTACTGTGGAAACGTGACTCTCCCCAGTCGTCCCAGTATGTGCTAATTATAACTGGCCTTATGGATGCACACATACCACCGTAACAGAGCCCAGTCATCACTCATTTACAGACCATACCGATATTCACACCAGCACAAGAACAATTACATAAAGAGCAGTTTTACTGACTTCTTTCGTTAAATTTGCACTCTTGTTTAGGGGTATGAATGCCAATATAGAGGAATACTGTATTGATTAGGTTATTTTATATCAAAATAAATGAATATAAATGAATAAATGAAATAAAATAAAAGATTATAACTAGGCATAGGCCTTTATAAGATTCTGATGGTATGATAACCTTGGATAAAAATATCACAGTTTCACATTATTGTGATTACTGTATTCGGAAATAACTTCCCTTTAAATGTCTGGGTGAAAAAACAATAACTTTTTTTCCTGTTGAACGCAATGCATTGTATTTTGAGAAACATTTAAAATATTTTGGGACAGTAAACATGTCAGGCTAAATAATTCAAGCAAATCATTGACTTCTGCTGTCTTCATTTGTTTCAAAAACACAGATGTCTCTACCATTTAAAACGGTATCTTTGGATATATTTTCTGCTAAAGATACTGTTGTCGTAAAAAAAAAACTACAAAAAAACATGTAAATAAAAAAATCTTACACATACTTTATGAACGGTATAGCAGAAAATTTTTGTGGTTTTAAAACCTTGACTTTTCCAAACCGCGGTATACCTTGAAAACAGCTATCGTCCCATGCCTAATTGTAACTTTATGGAAATAAACGAAGACACATTGAAAACTCCTTTTCGCTGGATTTATGAAAGTCATGAATTTGAGTAATATGCTAATAATCACATTTCTTTAAAACTAAAATAAAATATCACCATTTAGAGCAGTTTTAAATTAGAATTAGTCAACATGTTTTCACTTGTGATTAAAAAAATCTGTTGTTTCACCTAATTCTGATTTCTTAACTACTTTTTTCAGGCAAAATATATGCATAAACGTACTTTTTTTGCTATTTTATTCATAAAACCAAATGTTTCCCATTAAATAACTAAAATATGTCACGTTTTTAGAAATGCCTATATTATTTAAGCAAATAAAACTCAGAAAATTGTGGTTTGGAAAAGTCAAGGTTTTCATACCGCCAAAATTTCTGCTCTACCAATCCTGAGGTATGTGTGAGATTCTTTTATTTACATATTTTTTGGTTTGTTTTTTTAGGTGTAAATTGTAAAGAAATCTGCGTTTTTGAAACAAATGAAGACCGCAGAAGTCAATGATTCACTTGAATTATTCAGCCTGACATGTTTACTGCTCCAAAATATTTTCAATGTTTCTCAAAATAAGATATATTGTCTTCAAAGGGGGGAAAAGGTTTGGTTTTAAGCCAGACATTTAAAAAGAATATATTTTAGAGCAGTAAACACAATACCGTCATACCGTGAAACCGTAATATCTAAGGTTATCATACCGTCAGAATCTTATGCATAGTTACCACAACCTAATATAATAATTAAATATTACCATTTAAAATATGTTTAAAAATGTTAAAAAAGTCTTAATTTTACTATACATTCCTCATATTATGTAAAAACAGCATAAATAAATATCACCATGTACATCCACTTACAAGTACAGCTTCATTTTGCCGTTAAAACAAACAACTTTTCCGTTGGTTTGAGTTAAGCGCGCTCTGTTCAGACTCGGGGACGCGCTGATTTAGGGGAGGGGAAGGATTATTAATAACTTGGAAAGGCATGAACAGATGACAGGAGGAAAATACCCACTGCCATCGAGGGAAACCCCGACTGAAAGCGAACTGCGACGAATAAAACCAACATTACTTTAAAGATAACATTGAGGAGCGCACAAAACTACAAGATGGACACCACAGGAGCGCCGTTCACCTGCTAACGTTCCTGAAGAACTGAAGAAACCCTAAGCTAACTGTGTTTCCTTACGTTTGAAGAAAAGCAAGTGAGTACTAACAACATAACTAACATAAATTGTTCACTTATCAATAATACATAATTTTTAAAGCGTCTATTTTATTATTTTACGATTTTTTACGCTAATATATGAGATTACGTTACCTGAGGTACTTTCAAATCTTTTGGCGCCCTCTGGTGTACGTCATGAAACATTGCTTAATGTCAGTTTCATCAACAAGACTTTGACCGAATGTGTCCAGCGTGTTCACTGTATCCTGACGTGTTATTTCAGCATGGAAAACATCTACAAGAACTGTATCTTCAGTAGATATGTTTTATTAGGAATATTAGTTAATCAACACTGAAACATCAACCAACTTCCGGGTTTATGGAGAGCAGAGCTAACATAATACTGTGCCTTGCATTGATTGTAAACACTTACAATCATATAACAGTTAATACTTTTTTGTAAGCAGAATTAGCATAACTTTATTGTACATATTTAGCATGTGAATGGAAGTGGGCGTTGAATCAAACCGGTTAGTCAAGTGCACACGAGGCTCACAATCACATAACAGCACTTGTTTATTGGTGTGTTATCATCATTATAGAACATTTCTGGTTGCATTAAACATCTCTTACATGGTGAGTAACATTCCCATTACACCCACTTGTGTTGTATTATGGGACAGAGGTTGTTTCAGAGTGCTGATACGCGCCATGACTATCTGGATTTAAACCAAAGCTGACTTAAATTAAAGCCTGCTGGGTTAATATCTGAAATCTGTGATCTGACATTAAGTCTTGTGTGTTTTTGTCTGATTTATATTTATAAACACCGAGCAATCCTTTGCGATTAGGCCGAGCTGCTTGTCACATTAGCATGTTAATCTGCAGCCTCAATGTGTTTATAACGCGTGCACTTCATTCATTTCTATTCCAGCATTCCCACATCTAAAGAACAGTATAATACTGTGGTAAACCGCCTATACAATTTAAGCAACTCTAAAGATATTAGTATAATATCTTACCTCGTAATGCTTCATTTCTGCAGTTTGAATAGCTTATCCTATCAAGGTGAAAGACAAGCGCGAAGTCCAATCACGAAAACGGAAGATGCCAAACATCCAATGGCCTGAAAGTGGTGAGAAATGCGGAGACCTGCGCTCGATGTTGTCATTGGCGAAACCCAACAGATACGCCTTTTTGACCTACTAACCAATCCCAATCCGACTAGACACAATGAGCGTTAAACAAACACGGCGAGCGCCGCCTGGTGGTGATGTGAAGCAAAAACATGCGCCTGAAAACACTCGATTGTTCTGAAAAATGCTTGTGTGGTGGAATGACAGCAGTAGTTTCAGGACAGTCGTCCTTTTGTTGCACAACAGACTCTGAGTATGCACAAATGCTAAGCTAATTTTAAAACATTTCAGTAACTTTAATATTTAATGCATCTTATGCATATGTGATTCTGCTTTTAGTCTTTGTAAAGGTCTGTAAAAGTAAAAATTCAGACATATGACTAAATTCTGATCCACAATAGCCCTTAGTAATTATTAAATTAATATCATTATTAATTTTTTTATATTTAAAGAACAGCATATAACATCTTAACAGTACAAAAAATCTACACACCAGGGGTAAGTACAAATAAAATATGAATATACAGAATGTACATATGAAATAATCAAATAAATACATTTTTCATTAATTTTCTTTTCGGCTTAGTCCCTTTATTTATACCACAGCTGAATGAACCGCCAACTTATCCAGCATATGTCGGATGCCCTTCCAGCTCCAACCCATCACTGGAAAACATCCATACACACTCATTCACACACATACACTACAGACGATTTAGCCTACCCAATTCATCTATACCGCATATCTTTGGACTTGTGGGGGGAAACCGGAGCACCCGGAGGACACCCATGTGAACACGGGGAAAACATGCAAACTCCAAACAGAAATGCCAACTGACCCAGCCGAGGCTCGAACCAGCGACCTTCTTGATGTGAGGCGATCATGCTACTCACTACGCCACTGTGAAGCCCACATAAATACATTATGGAGTCCACAAATTTTTAAAAGTGTGCCAGGCTTTCTTATCTAGAGAGTGTCTGATACTACTAATATTCAAGCATATTTCAGTCATCAATACCTTAAAATTTGTTTTCTTTTTAGTAAATATACATTTATGAATGTAACATTTTGTTTACAACATAAGCAAATTAAATAAAAACAAATTTCCTCTTGACTAGGGTAGACAGTAAAGCCAAAAAGTACATTTCCCACAACAAAAAGACAGGTTTAGAACACTGAAAACAAGCAAATAAATAAATAAAGAATTAAACTTTTTTGAGTGTAAGTTGACCGAGTATGCACAATACCAAAATAAGTGACACCCCATTCATATAGAAAAGTTATAAATACTATTATACGTCATGATGTTTTATTATAGTTGTATGAAAAGTTATATATAATAACCATGTATTTATTTGTTTATAGTTTACATATTATAGTTTATATATATATATATATATATATA
>CAIGQQ010017293.1:0-14169 GCA_903798035.1 Danio albolineatus | reverse complement strand
ATCCTAAAACTTTTTACTTTTGGCCAATTTGATGCACCCTTGCTGAATAAAGTAATATTAAAATCTTACTGACCCAGAAAGTTGGACGTGTAGTGCATTTGTACAGCATCACTGTGCCTTTAAATAGAATAATTACCTATAACCAGATACAAGCAGATGCTGAAAGTATTCAACTCTTTTATGCTTACGCCACTGCAGCCGAGCTGTGAAATCCCAGAAGCAGGTGTTTGTTTAAAACTGTTATGTGTGTGTTGTTCGATATAAAATGACTGTAGTGTCTTCAGTAGCTTACACTGTGATGTTTTGTTTTTTGTATTTAATGCCCCTGGATTCAAATAAAGAATCGAAACTGCAAATGGGTGTTATCTGACCACAGACGAATAAATAAACAATAAATTAAGATCCTCTAACCACTGTAAAAAAAACAAACAAACAAGTGTTTAAAGAGTGTTTAAAAGTAGAGGAAGTTATCTATGAGAGCCCTCAAAACAGGAAAAGATCTTTCAAGCTCAGTTCAGCTGAGGTACAAACCTAGCCGTCCTCTACTGGAGCTTGAATCCAACCATTTTTCAGTATGGGAGTAAGGGATCTGCCTTTTACGAGAGACGCGCTACAGAAGGGAAGAAAACAATTCATGGCTACAGTAGAGAGAGGGTTAGCATGAAGAGCTCAACAACCCACTGGGTTTCCGTTGGGCTCTGGCTGGTTCCTGGTTAGCAGTGGACTGGGTGCTGCCGTTTGGTTGCTGCCGCTGTTGGTCATGGACGGCATCATGATGCGAGGAGCCTCCATGGCATTTCCTCTGACTGTTATGTGATCCCATCCACCCTGAAACAAACAGATGATTTTTTAGGCTGGGAACACACTAAAAGATCTTTAAAGTCTAGTCAGATTTTTTAAAATGATAGAGAACACAACAATGAGGACAAAAAATGTCTAGATTTCACTTTTTTGCGTGGATAGCGTGTGGTGCGCCGTGATGTGTCAACGACAGCACTCCATGCACTAACAGATCTTTAACCAGAGTCTTGAATGAGGCCGCGTTTACACTAGTGTTGCTTAAAAGTTTTAAACTTTTAGTTTAAAAACGGCGTTTTAGCATGAAAACGATCCGCATCCACACTAGCGTTTCATCCAAGCGTCTCTCAACAGATGTCCCTCCACACTACTCCACCAGAAACGTATATCACGTGACCATTCGCGCACTCTGGGCATGCGCGTTCAAGTATAAACAGGCATTTGGTTATTGTTAGTCAACAAACGCTGGTTGAACGATGAACGCGATGGCAAAGAAAGCAAGAGAGGTCTTTTTGAGGAGAGACGACGAGGCTGAGTTGTTACTTAAAGTAACAAATGAATATAAAACATCTATGGCTATCGAAAAATACAGTGTTTACAGTGAAGGCTGGTCTGCCGTCTGCCAGTGTCGTTATAGCCATATGCGCTTGACGAATAAGGGAAGGTTACGCAATGACCCAAAAGCCCCAATCACGTAGCGAATCTCAGCAGCCACGCCACCGTTTTCAAAGGTCTTCGTTTTCCCCCATCCACACTGAGACGCAGCAGCAGCGTTTTAGAATGAATACGGCCTCTCCAGCGTTTCCAAAACGCTTCGTTTTCGCGGCTTAAAAACTCCAGCGTAGTGTGGACGGATGGCGTAACTGTAACAAAACTTATGCATTTTAAAACAAAAACGCACTAGTGCAAACGGGGCCTGAGAATACAAGGAATATTTGCAGAATCTCTCAAGGCTTGGGAATAAACATGGCGGAGAAATAAATGAATAAACAATCATGCTGTTGTCACAAATTGACATGCTGTTCCTCCATCTCTGCTGTCTAAAATAATTTGCTGTACCATGGCATCTGAAATGGCCAAATATACCCTTAAATGGCATTCTCAAAATAAGATTTTACAGAAAATAGACATTTTTGTTCAAAGCGCTTTGGTTATTTTGTAAAGCACTATTTCAGCTAGCACAGCACCACAACATGTAAAACTGCTTTAAATTTTTAAATTTGCTTTAAAGTGCCCAATTATGGATTTTTGAAAATGATTTTTCTATGTGAATGTGACTATGTGAATGAACACATCCAGCTGAGGCCTAAACCTTAAAGTGAACTGTGTATGACGTTATTGACACTCAAAACGAAAGAGCCATTAAAATGAACCATCCTTCAATCGAATCTTTAGCCCTTTCATTGTGAAGGCTGAACAAAATTGTCCACCCACTTGTGCAGACTTGGGGAAACTTGAACCCCCCCTCCCTAAAACACTGTAACAGATTGCATTATGATGTGAAGATGCTCTGCACTGAGAGGGAAAATTAATTTTTACTGTTTAAAACTGAGGCTGTGAGAAACAAATGGTTAATTTTTTTTATGTTACGAAAATACCTCAGTTTAGACTCAACCTTGGGTTTTGTTCCTTTCGTTTTATTGATGATTGCTACAGCAACCTACCTTATGACGTGGGACTCGCGCCACGTAGTTTGGAAAAATCTATCACTGAACATAATTAGGTAAAATTAGGTATTTTAGGTAAAAAAATACATGCAAATTATAACACAATAAAAGTGTTTTTGACCTTGCGTTCACATAAACCTGTTGTTTGAGACCCCCAAAACCTGCAATTTAAGAAAGCACATGCAATAACAAAAAACACCGGCAGATTAAGAAACAATCTTCATCAATTTGACAGCACACCTGTTACAAATTCTCACAAGAGAGCTTAACGAGCTGCAATTTAAGAAAGCACATGCAATAACAGAAAACACCGGCAGATTAAGAAATGATCTTCATCAATTTGACAGCACACCTGTTACAAATTCTCACAACCCAGACAACGGAAGAAACGCGCAGCAAGTTATTGAAAACACAATGGAAGAAAACGTGCAGCAGGTTATTGAAAACACAACGGAAGAAAACGCGCAGCAACTTGGTGAAAACACAACGGAAATGTTTCAAGAGGACCCAAAAACATGATAAATGACAAAGATTTATAAAAAAAATAAAAAATAAAATAAATCAAGTGTTTTTTCCATTTCTTTTTCTCCACTGTAGACTAATTATGTTGATGTCACAAACCTTGCACCTTGAAGCCTGCATCCAAAATGCTGTATTTGTGCAAAAGAATGACTTAAACGGGATAAAATGGTTTGTGTTTTGTCCTGTAAACATGCACACTGTAAACCACTGTTGCCATCTTCTGAACAAACTAATTCAATTAAACAATTCAGGGCAAAACATCAGAGATCGAATACCTTTTACTGAATCCATCTTGTTTAAAAGGATTGATAACAAGAATATATGACACTTTGTCTAATAATTGCACATCTGCCTGGCTAGGACTTAAGGATGTTTGGGAGAAGGATATTGGTCAAACTATTGAAGAGAACAACTGGGACGTTGTATGTGACAATCTATACCCAAAATGTACCTCTCTTGGGATCCATGAGCTTAATTTAAAATGTTTTAATAGAATATATCTACACCAGTACGTATTAAGAAAATGTTTGCCAATGCCACAGACTTGTGCTTCAAATGTAAAAAAGATAAAGGCACATTCATCCATTGTTTTTGGAACTGTGACAAAATTTTACCATTTTGGAAGAAAATACATAAGGTAAAAGCTAAATTTGCTAAACTAAGCTAAATAAGCTAATAAGCTAAATTTTGATATGACCCCAGCTTTGTATTTATTGAATCTTAATGTGAATAACCTGTTTGGAAAAGATGCATTACAGTTATTTATTGTCCTGGTATATTTAGTGAAACAATTTATTTAGCTACTTTGGTCTGCATCACAGGTCCCATCTTTCAAAATGTGGATATCACAAATTGCTGCATGGCTACCATTAGAAAAACTTACCTATGACAAACAAAACATCTGACAGATTTTGGTCAATTTGGTGTCCCGTTTAGGAATACAGTACATAAAAGAGCTCTCTTAAATTAACACAGGATCCTTGCCGTTTATTTACAATTTTATTATGACCTCTACGTATAGACTACTCTAAAATGGTGTGATTGTACTTACTTTTTACTTATTCATTTATGTTATTTATATTAATTTCTTTGTTACTTTCCATTTTTAAGACTGTACACTCTGGAACATATCTATGCATTTTGATGTTAATATTTTGTGAATATGGGCATACAATAAATAACGAATTAAAAAAACAAAACAATTCAGGGCACATTTGTGAGATGGTAATACTATATAGTGTGTGGTTTGTATAATCAGAAAAATCACACACACTATATGCATAACCTATTTTACACATTAAAACTGAAACATAGTTTGGACTTCAACATGACATCAGCAGTGCTTACCCCAATGCCATAGTCCCATGAGTGTCCTTTTGGCTCCATTGGCAGCACCCCTAGCCGGCGGCACACAGTGCCACAGCTCAAACTGTGACTGCCCTGTACCTTATCTGCAATGATCCACACCTTCAGAAAAACACACACACACACACATCTGACATGTAGTACTGCAGCAAACCTATAGGCTGAAACAACTAGTTAGAAGGAAATGGTCTAGACCTGGTCCAGAGGTCCTACAGACACCTTGCGCACATTATTGGAGATGTGCTCCCATGATGAGCCCTGAGGGTAACTTGGCATCACACCATGTCTGTACCACAGATTACCTGTTCATAAAACACCACACACATACATACACACACAATTATTGGTTTTGCATTTATTGTCAAATGATATTCGTCCATTTTCATATGTATGACTGGGATTCATGTCTTAAAGAGACAGTTCACCAAAAAAAAAAAAAAGAAAATTCTGTCAGCATCTACTGTACCTCCACTTTTTCCAAATGTCTTTGTCTATTTTGAACAATGTTGGAAACAGTGTTACAACAGCTTAAAAGAAACTCGTAAAGGTTTGGAATCCCCTCATTGTGAGTAAATGATGAGTAGGTCAACTATCATAAAAAACCCTCCACTTTAAAAAAGACAGTTCAACAGTTTTTAAAATCAACTCGGCTAATCTCTGGGTCATAGCTTAGTCATATGAGACTAGACGATAACAATCTTTCATTCTCTGTCGGTCTTAATAGATGGTGTAACTAAGCTTTAAATAAGAAAATTATCAAAACCCTTTAGTCATTTTTGAGGGATATGCTAATGGTCTAATCTGAGTCAATGATTTATGCTAAGCTATGCTAAAAGTGCTCCTGCCAGACTCACTGGATGGATAAAAAAAAAATTGTAATTGTAATTTTGTTCACTCTAAAGGACTTGTAGAGGACCCTAGGTCCAAAAGATAAGTGGAGTGTTCCTTTAAATAAAGCTTTACACTGGAAAACAATCATAGATTTTAGGCAAAAAAAATATTCAAATGTTTGTTTTTAATGTTGTTGACTGCTTGTTTGTTTGTTTTGTGCAAATGTATAAAACAAATTCCTATAAATATTCAAATGTGATTTATTATTGTTATTTTTTAATGTGCAAAATAATTTATAGTAAAAAACATGTAAATGTAAACAAAGTGAAGTGAAAGTCGTGACGTGGCCAAGTATGGTGACCCATTCCCATAGAATTTGTGCACTGCATTTAACCCATCTAAGTGCACACACAATATCAAACCCGCAACCGGAGCAGTAAATAAAATTGTCCATTTAATTTAATTTGGACATGTCAATCTAAAGTACGAAAAATGATCAATTATATTATATGATAATTTAAAGTTATAAATAATAAATATATATAAATAAAAAATATTTCAAATTATTTTTATATTAAAAGCCATAAAATTCATTCATTCATTTTCTTTTCGGCTATGTCCGTTTGTTATTCAGGGGTCACCACAGAGGAATGAACCGCCAACTTTTCCTGCATATGTTTTACGCAGTGGATGCCCTTCCATCTGCAACCCATCATCACTGGGAAACACCCATACACTCTTATTCACACACATACACTACAGACAATTTAGCTTAACCAATGCAAACTCCACACAGATATGCCAACTGACCCAGCCGAGGCTCAAACCAGTAACCTTCTTGCTGTGAGGCGACAGCGCTACCCACTGCGCCGCCCCAGCCATAAAATTATATACAGTATTTACACACACAATTATATGAATATCTAATTACATATTTAACATTAATAGAATATTTAACTAACAGGTAGTAAAGGAAACAGTGATGCAGAACTTTTTTCTTCATTTTGTTCGATTCTCATATCTTTTCTCCTTCTGCTGTGAACACAATTACTACTAAGACTGATCAATTATTGCCATTAAGTCATCTCACAGAACTACAACAGCTTTTAAAAGCAACACTGGACACACAAAGATACAAAAATAGATATGAGTACATATTCAGCAATTGATTGCTGACATCTGTGCTTCCCTACTTTCAAAAGCACCAGTCATCAAAGACATATTAACACCATTTATCAATGTGATTGATATTTGTACCATTTTCATCCACTGTGTACACAGACGTCCTTCCCACTGACACCTGTTTGAGCTTCTGTCCGGTTGGAGAGGGTATGTGATACCAGCAGTCTCCTGCAAACAGATCAAACCGTTCTAATCCTGTAACAGAAACTCTAGGAAATGCTGCAACATCAGCGTGACAGGCATGACTTGCATTTAAATGTACTGTGCCAGATAAGAGTGTATTGTTGCATATTCATGACATATAGTCACGACACAGGCTTTATGCACTCACCTGCTGGGTTTTGGGCTGACACTGAGCCCCTATAAAACGCAGAGCCGTCTTTAGCTATGGCCCAAACCTGATGAACGGCACCTATGGAGATCGACTTGAAAGGCTGGTCAGTTCCCACATGTAACCATGACGACCCCTGTGAGCAAGCCACATCATCAGTCAGGATTACATCATTCTGACAAGACTCTCACAGGGACGATGCTAAATATCTGTATAGTTATTCCAGTTGATTCATAATTGAATTATTCATATTTAACACCAATGCTTCCTGGAAACCCAAACAATCCTAACATATAAACAGTGGTGTAAAGTAACTAATTACAAATACTCAAATTACTGTAATTGAGTAGTTTTTCTCAGGAATTGTAATTTACGGAGTAATTTTAAAAATGTGTTCTTTTACTTTCCCTTGAGTACATGTTTATTGCAGTATCTGTACTTTTACTCCACTACTTTCCTTCAACCTGCAGTCACTACTTTATTTCTTTCTTGTCTATGGTCATTGTCTAAAGTAGAAAAACTAGTCCTGTGATTCCTGTCCAATTAAATCACACATAGAAAGTAAATCACATCATACTGAACAACCTCAAGACATGGGCGCTTTATAAATGCAGCAAACCTTTTGGAAACATTAAAAATGTCCAATAGGATGTGCAAAATATTTACACGCATTGATCCAGAGACTGTTTATAGACTGCATGTCACTGAAAATGACGGATGTCGACTGTATGATGACTGAAATCACCAAACAGCCTTAAACAATCACTAAATAGAACAAATGAAGAATGGAAGGAAGGGCCAAATAAAAGGAAGGACCGAACAAGGAATGGAAGGTAAGATTGAAGAACCAAATAAATGAAGGATTCAAGGAAGGACTGAACAAACTAAGGAAGGAAAGAAGGAACGAACAAGTGAACAAAGGACCTAATGAAAGAAAGAACAAAAATATGAAAGAAAGAATGAGGGAAAAAATGAAGAGATGAAAGAAGGAAGGACCAAATGAATGAAGGAAGAATTTAAGGAAGGACTGAACAAACTAAGGAAGGAAGGAACGAGTGAACAAACAAATGAATGAATAAAAGGAGCTAATGTAGGAAGGAACAAAAATATGAACAAACGAACGAGTCACTGAGGAGGAGAACAAACAAATGAATGAAGGAAGGAGAGAACAAACAAATAATTGAAGGAAGGTTGGAAGGAACGAACAAAAATAGGAAGATCCCTAAATACACCACAGTTTGTGCAGGGATGTGTAAACGTAACATTCTGTAAACGCATCAACTTTTCACAGCGTAATACTCACTACTCACTACTCTTGAGTACATTTTAAAAGCTCTACTTTTTACTCATACTTTGAGTAATATTTACTACAGATACCTTTACTCTACTTGCACTACATGTTTGGGCAAGTAATGGTACTTTTACTTGAGTATGATTTTTCAGTACTCTTTCCACCACTGCATATAAATAAACCAAAAGTCATTTCTGAAAAATATGTCATGTGTAATAACAATGTAATGACACGAGGAGAAGGTGCTCTACTCCTGAAATGTATTTAAATTTACCTTGTATAAAATTATTATTATTATTTTTAATAATAAAAGCTTTAAGACGCCTCTTTTCTCAGATGTGATTTTGGCCCCAGATTTGAACAGAGACTAAAAATCTTGACGATTTTCTCAACTCTAGTCTTTAAGTCTTATTTATTGCTAAATTCAGGTCAGGCGAATGGCTGGGTCACTCAAGCAGAGCTTTATTTTCTTTTCTGAATGCAGTTGAGAGTTCCTTGGCTGTGTTTGGGATCATTATCTTGCTGAAATGTCCACCCTGCTTTCATCTTCATCATCTGGTAAATATTAATTTACATTTACACAACAGATAGTGTTGTTTTTTAAGGACTAAGGCCCCGTTTACACTAATGCGTTTTTGTTTTAAAACGCATAAGTTTTGCTACGGTTACACCATCCGTCCACACTACGCCGGAGTTTTCGAGCCCCAAAAACAGTGCGTTTTGGAAACGCTGGAGAGGTCGTTTTCATTCTAAAACGCTGCTGCTCCGTCTCAGTGTGGATGGGGGAAAACGGTGGCTTCTAAAAACAGAGGCGTGGCTGCTGGACACAGAAATGTGAGTGTCGTTGACCCCACTATTGTCCGTTTTAGGTGCTATTGTGCAGTTAAACGCTGCCTTTTTTTACTACAACAAGCTATTGTTCAAGTACTCGCTAATCGCTCCCGTTTCAAGCAGCGTAGGCCCTATTTAGGACGCCAGTTTTGGGTTAGCGTCTGTTGACTAACAATAACCAAACGCCGAGTGAGACACATGCTTCCTGTTTATACTTGAATGCGCATGCCCAGAGTGCGCGAATGGTCACGTCATATACGTATTTGGTGGAGTAGTGTGGATGGAGATATGTTCAGAAACGCTGGGTGAAACGCTAGTGTGGACGCGGATCGTTTTCATGCTAAATGTTGTTTTAAAACTAAAACGCACTAGTGTAAATGGGGCCTAAGAGATTTCAGCTGCTGTCTGGGCTTTCCATGCCCTTTTACACCTCCCTTTCTTCATGTGTTCAATACTTTTTTCCCCTGTATCATTTCATATTATTACACATAACTTCATTTCTAAACTAATTAGTTTTGTTTTCTTTGACTGCATAGGTTACTTTAGTTGTTACTTACAACTGACAACTAACTGAAATATTCAGGCTGGATGTCAGTTTTGCATGAATATCTGTCATTGTAACAGCTCATATGAATATTTTCTTGCATAAACAGTCTGCTTTAGCTAAAATCTTTATCGTTGTGAAATGATGGTCTTTACAGTTTGTGAAGTATTTGTGAAATATTTACATCAGAAATGCTGAGTAGTTAGCGGTTGTCTAGAAAATGAGGAACTTGTCTCTTACCCCAGGAGTCAGTGATGTGACACCCAAGCGGCACAGAACATCTCCTTTGTTGCTGATGGCCCATAATGACACCTGCTCTACAGTGCTCTTTGGCCCACAAGGCAGGATTGTTATGTCACTCAATGGTATAGGTGGGACTTCTTGCCAGGGGCCGGTTGTAGTTAGTTTACACTTTCTAGGGTGAAAGAATAGTAATGGGAAATCAATTAAACATGTCATAAATAGTTCCTATGCCAGTACAAAAATTATTATTTTTTGAAGTAGTGCAACATTGAATATATTTTCATGACTCAATATTAAATACATTTATTTAAATGTATATATTTTTTACTTCAGTACATATCAAATATTACAATGAAGACTGCTTTAAAGTAACTATTGATCTTGTTAATGTTATTTAATAACCAAATATCATCTGTAAATTGTTGTTTAAACGTTTATTATCTAATTTTAACAACGAGTAAATTCTATTATAAAGTTATTTTCAGTATTTATAGTTGTACAAATAACAAAAAGACTCAAGCATGATACAGATTCCCAAATTTACTGACAATAGGCTAAGTAATACGATATTTTCCGTGGCAATATTATATACATACAAGGATCGATACATCACCAATATTTTATTATACTGTTTGGTTGAATAAAAAAAAAATCAATTTCTTTAAAGTGTACTACAGCAGACTGTAGAATTGTGTTATTTTCTGCTGAGCTGGGTAAGGTAGTAAAATAAGATGGCGACATTGTAGAAAGACGCATACAATATTTATGACAGGTTTTCATTAAAATTCTGGTCAGTTTGTCTGCTTGAAAATCCCAATTTGCACTGCAGCAATGAAATTGAAGTGAGATAAACTAAGAAATGTTAGAATTGATGTTGCCAAATCTTCTTTTGGGGACATGATTTGAAGCTGGAAAAAGATAATGAATTGCATCATACAGCAGAATAATCGCAATATATTTAAAATTACAATAATATTGTATCAGGACACAAGCATTGAGATAATATCATATTGTGGGGACTCCCACCGCTACAGACTACCTATAACATTACTATATACTGTACCTGGCCCAACGTCTGCGGCGGACAAAATCCTTCAGTGTTTTATATCCATGGTATGACCTAGAATATTGAATACATTCAGAAAAATAGAAAAGATTTACTGTAGCTCACACTTTATACTTTTTCAAGCTGTATTTACAGTAAACCCCCGCAATTAATTCCATACGAAGTTCAGTCTTATTTTATGAAAACAAAATTTTAAAAACTAAATTGCTCTTCAAATGGGCATGAAAGATATCAGTGATGAGAGTTTGTGTGGAATTAAACTTTACAATGCATATTTTACTAGTGCACATTGTTTTTCTTTAGGTGAACAATTAATCAGTGAAGTTAATCTGCTGAAAAAACAATGTTTTGGATATCAAAATGTTTCACGACTGCTGCCATAATATTCTTAACCATTATTTTGCTATAAGTGAATGATGCCCAAAAAGAAAGGCCTTCACCCTACTCGATATTCCGTTTTAATTGGAACAGAATTTATTTTACTGAAATAAAAGAATCTCAGCAACTTCCAGTTAATGTAGACTTTAATAGCAAAATAACTTACGCTGGAAAGTCAGCTGCATACTGCCAGCCCTCTTTGTCTGTCCCTCCTGCCACAGAATAGTCAATAGTCCATTCTGAAACCTGCAACAAAATAAAAGAGTATTTAAAAATACAGCGATCGAGTCCTTTATGTATTGGCAGAAAATGAATAGCAGACGAACCCAAGTCCAGTGGGGAGAGGGTGGTTTAGTGTTGTTTTTAGTGCACTCCTTCAGACCGGAGGCATCGCTCCACATGTAACGGTCAGTAGGAAGACCCCTGGAGGAGAAACGATGCGCAGTGAGAATGCTGAACATTTCTGAATGATAAACATCATGCTCAGTATTAACCTGTCAGTGTAACCAGTGACAGGATTCCAGCGCTGGTTCTCATATATGTAAACACTCTTGACATCGGTCTGTGTGTAGATGTTATCTGTGCTGCTTGCCAAACCTGTATGTGTGAAATAAACACCCAGCGTTACTAAAACACAGACTGTGTTAGAAGAATAGACACTAGTTAATGCATTTACCTTGAAAGAAGCCTCCTCCATATCCTCCGGTGTGGACCCAGGCGGTGTGGTCGTAGCCGATCCCCCACACCACACCAAGACTGTTGGACTCCACAATATGCAAATGCCCTCCTACTTGACGCCAGAACCTGCACATGATGAAGATTTTATTTTTTTCCCCTTTTTTCCATGGTTGCTGATTATTCATGAGTTGTCATTATGCAACACAGAAGCCAATGTATATTCCTTAACATGCATATGTGTTCAAACATTGAGGGTTTAAAGAGGAATTCAAATAATTCACATTCTTTTGAACTTTCTATTAGTCTGGTGAAAATTCTGCTTTTCCATTAGGCAAATACTGATAAAATGATATTTGTTGTCATAGCATTTATTTCTTTATACATTTGTGCATCATATAAATGCAGTCAGTAGTGTACAGTTGAAGTCAGAATTATTAGCCCCCCTTTGATTTGTTTTTCTTCTTTTTTTAAAAAATATTTTACAAATGATGTTTAACAGAGCAAGGTAATTTTCACAGTATGTCTGATTATTTTTAAAATCCATTTTAAGGTCAAAAGTATTAGGTCAAAGGTCAAAAGTATTAATTTTTTTTTGATAGTCTCCAGAACAAACCATCATTATATAATGATTTGCCTATTACCCTAACCTGCCTAGTTACCAAATGATCCTAGTTAAGCCAATAAATGTCACTTTAAGGTGTGCAGAAGTGTCTTGAAAAATATCTAGTCAAATATTGTTTACTGTCATCATGGCAAAGATAAAATAAATCAGTTATTGAAAATGAGTTATATGAGTTATAACTATTATATTATGTCTAGTAAATATAAAAAATAAAACAGGGGACTAATAATTCTGAGTTCAACCGTGAAGGAAGTTTGATTCTGGAAAATCCTAAATTAATAGCCCCTGTATATGAAAGTTTTTAATTTCTTATAACTGATTTCTTTGCCATGATGACAGTACGTAATATTTTACTTGAACATTTTCAGGATACTAGTATGCAGCTTTAAAGTGCAATTTAAAGGCTTAACTAGGTTAATTAGGCTAACAAGGCAAGTTGGAGAAATCATTGGGTAACACTTTACAATAAGGTTCATTAGTAAATGCGTTTACTAACATGAACTAATCATAAACAACACTTGTATAGCATTTATTAATCATAACTGAACATTTACTAATGCATTATTAACATCCAAGCCCATGCTTGTTAACATTTATTAATGCATCGTGAGTGACATTAGCTAACAATCAACAACTGTATTTGAACATGAACAAATATTGTAGTAAATGTATTGTTCATTGTTTGTTCATGTTAGTAAATGCATTAATTAACATTAACTAATGAACCTTATTGTAAAGTGTGACCAATCATTGTATAATGATGGTTTGTTCTGTAGACAGAAAAAAAATTGCTCAAAGGGGCTAATAAATACTGACCTTAAAATGCTTTTCAAAAAAATAAAAACTGCTTTTATTTTACAAATCAGACTTTCTCCAGAAGAAAAAATATTATAGGAAATACTGTGAAAAATTCATTGCTCTGTTAAACATCATTTGGAAAATATTTGGAGGAAAAAAAACAGAAGGGCTAATAAATTTGACTTCAACTGTATGTGCAAATTTATCCTCAAAATCTGTGTATCAATTTGAAAAAAAAAAAAAACACAACGAAAGTTTTAAACTAAATATATGAAAATGTTGAAACAGCTGAAATGACACAAAAAGCAAATATTCTGGGGAAACCCTTATAACTGTATTCGGGGCTGATCATACCAGATGCACTTTTTGCAATGAGATGCCTTTTTTGAATGTTTTTCTAAAGGCCGCGAGCGTTTTGCATGCTGTTTATGCCCCCTACACGTCTCGTGTTTTAACCATTTGCTGTGCTTCTTTTTTTGTCATTGCTCTCTGTGTGCCAGCAGTTAAAAAAAAGACAACACTGAGCGGAAAAAGTATGCTACGTCAGTCTCTTCTTTTTCAATGTCAAATCAAATGAAAGCAGAGACAGTGTTTTTATTGAGGTGACAGCATTGTTTGTGTCTTGACGCTCGCGGCCATTAGAAATTCATTCAAAAAAGGCGTCTCTCGTTTCAAAAAGCATGTTCAGTGAGATCAAAGTCTAAGAAACTTACTCAAGTTGTAAGGTTTATCTGAATTAAATGCAGATATACATGCATGACGAGCTGGCTAACGTGAAGCCTGTAAACTGGGTTCAGTATGTTTAAAGTTAGGCTGAAGTTAATGCATAAACGAATGCAGGAATCATTTGAGAGTAATTCTCCTGTGCTTACGAATAAAAAATAATACAAATTTTAATGAATGAGACCTAACGATTTCATAAGTACTTTGTTCAGCTTTAACCCTTTTAATAAATTTGCAATAGAATCATGGATTTGTAAGAATTGGCTATGTCTCTCCATGATAATAAACCCTGAGGATGG
>CAIGQQ010017290.1:0-10851 GCA_903798035.1 Danio albolineatus | reverse complement strand
TTTTTTATTGGGAGAATATGTACAATTACAGAATATTTGCCAATATATAAAGATTCTCCACATTGTACTTATACAAATAAAATAACAGCAAGATATTTCCTTCTATAATTATTGAGTACACATTGTTTTTCCCCTTGATCTACTTACACAATACACAGAGTTTACGTATAAATATGTAAACCATTATCTGAGTTGACAGAAAAATCCCTAGTTTATAATTACAGGAGGAAAATAAAGAGAACAAAATATACACAAACTCAAATACAGAGCGTCTGGAAGAAATTCATAATTGTTCCATAAACTCCAGACACCAACTTATCTAATTCAAAATTCTACATAGATTGCACTACTCAAAAACCTGCTAATATTTTAACAAAACTCTCCGCAGAAACAACAAAAAATGTCCGCAGAATCTGTCTAGCCCAGTCTATGACCAACGTACAACATAAACATTAAAAAAAAAGCGAGCACTGCTAGCTCATAAACAGCAGATGTCAGCATAAGGCAAGTTATAACAAGTCACCATTTGAACTCGAGCCATACCAGATGTATAGAACACTATTTATATTTCTGAACAGCACGTCCAGAAATGTTTTATTCATGAAATACTGTAAATGTCAGAAGAAGAGCTTGTGTTCTTTTCCTGCTATTTATTATTTGTGACATAAGTGACATTTAGGTTTTTTAAAACGTTTTTTTGTGAGTCATTTTAACCTTGTACAAAGACGCCTTTGACCCATCCCATATGCGCAAAGTGCTTAGTCTTTTTGGCTAATAATAGCTTCAAGTGCATCCGCTTGTTAAAATCAAACCAAACGCCTTGATCTTGGGGATTCTTAGCCTTTAAGAGATGCTCCGAGAGTGAAACTGAACACGAAATGTAGATCGATATAACTAAAATTCCCATCTCCCCCGAGCCATATTCTCAAACTCAGAAAACAACTAGTATTTCAGGAGCCGTCTTATGGCAAGCTGTTTAAACATTTAATCTATAACGTGTGCTAGTATCTATTTTCATACTGATACCAATTAGGTGGTTTATTATCTGTTAAAGGTCCCAGAAATTGATATGAAATGTGTCATTTTTATTCAATGTTTGAGGTAATCTCAACTGAAACATTATGGCTGTTTCTCAATATGCATTTTTCAGCGGTCTTGCGTCCTCGTGGTCTCGTGTAACGTCATCATCATCCGCCGAAGTTCAGTTCCAATACTCAAGACCGCAAGAACGGAGGATGCGTGAAAGTTCCCGGATGTGTTCTTGATATCGAGAATGCACCGATACTTGAGCACCGAACTCGCTCTAGAAGTCTCAGAAGTCATTGCGACTAGAGGTGGGAAGCGCAGCATTTTATATAAATGTATTATTAAAGTTCAGAGATATACTGATTTACCTCAGGAGTTTCCCTAAATGAGACGGTGAAAGTAACCATTACCATAAAAATCTTAAAAAGACATACATGAATTAAGGGTGTTTATTTGTTGAAAATCGTATTTAAATCTGTTTTATTTGGGATGTGCAGCGTATATTTCTGAAGTCTTTATGCATAACATATATTGTGAAACGGTGGGAAACAATAAATCGCTGTATGGATGCTGTAATGTTTAAATATTTTCGGTTAAAGATGCCCGAGGGTCATGTGACCGTCAGGAAGAACGCTGCATCTCATTTCTCACAGGACGCGTTCTCTGTCCTCGGGGTCTCCCGAGATCGTTCGCCCGATGTGACCTGGCAAGATCGCTCTCCACAAGTACGCGAGTCCATTCTCTGCATTCTTGGAATTGAGAAACAGCCTAAACAGGGCGGGATGTAATAGCTCCTCCCCCTAAATAAAACAGCCAATAGCATTTTGTGTTTGCTCTACCAGTGAGACTGGTTCAAGCACAATAAATGAAAACCAAATGAAGAGCGTTGAGAAGGGGGCGGGACATGTCAGATACAAGAAAGCATTTGATTGGTCAGAAGTTTTGATAAGAAACTGATGTCAACTGTGTTGAATATTAACATATTTTTTAATGTAAATTGTGTCACTGCTTTGTAGCACAATAGACAATAACATACTGATATGTATTTACTATGGCAAGCTGTTTTAACATTTAATCTAGATTACATTATTTTTATGCTACTAGTACATATTTTTGTAGATACTATCAGGGGCGCTGCCAGCAATTTTGGGCCCCATGAAAAAATATGAGGATGGGCCCCCTACTACCAAGCTAGCTATCTAAACTCTTTGTCTGCAACATAGTTATACTGACGTATGCATTTTATTACTGATTTTGTCCACTACTCATCAGTATTTAGTAAGAGAACGGCCATGACTGTAGCTAGCAGATGATTTATTGTTCAAATGTTAAGTACAAAAAAAAGAACAATAATCAAATATTCACTGAAAATTGTACATTTCTAAACACACAAAACACCAATGTGTAACTATTTAAATAACTGTTCTGCAATAGTGTCTCATACAATATGCAATACACTGGAACAGTGACAAAAATCAATAAGACACAAAATTATATTACAATGAGACCCACAAATAAGCCGAGACCCATAAATGATGCTGAGTGCATCATCCGGGTAATTAAAGTGCACTTATTATTTTGTAGAGTTTTTAGTGTGAACGCACTACTTACACTATTTATACTACAAAGTGGCGTAAAATAGTGCATAAGTATGCGATTTGGGACGCAGCTGATGTTAACCTCGAGGACATCGCTGCTTTGACAGTTTACCTGACGATCGCACTCAAAGCATCAACTCTCTTCCCGCTACTGACGGACTGAACCATACAGTGAAAGGAGGGGGGGTGCAATTTGACAGTGACCGACACGAGGGGCAGATATAAGCCGTATTTCTGTTTTTTATTTCTAATGAATTGTTTTACTTGTAATTTAGAGATACATTCATAATTTATATTACATCATAGTACTGTTATTAATTATAAAGCAGATCTCTGTGGGCCCCTAGAGTGCATGGGCCCTTAGAATCGTCCTAACTTTCCCCCCCTTAGCAGCGCCCCTGGATACTATCATTGGCTTTTGTCTCCATTAAAGAGTAGCAATTAAATATTAGCTCTTAGTGCTAATTATTTAGTTATTAATGTATTTTAAAATATACCAATACTACTATATCAGTTCTTATTTATCAGAAACCTCTTGAAAATTAGACACCAGTACTCATTTATTAAATACTAGCATTAATTTATTAGATACTACCATTTCTCCTTTAGACACTGGTACTTAGTATTAGATACTAGTGCATATTAAATGAATATTCTTTAGACACTAGTATTTATTTGTTTATTAGTCACTGATAACTAGTAACACATTTGAAATGTTGGCCATTGACTTCTTTAGTAAACTGTCATTCAGATAACAACTGAAACATCAAGACAGGGCGGGACATAACAAAGCTCCTCCCCTTTAAAAATTGCGAATAGCATTTTGTTGTTGCACTGCCAATGAAAGTGTTTAAAAGCACATCAAATTAAAGCAAAATGAAAAGTGTCTTAAAGGGGGTGCGACATGGTTCATTCATTTATTAGACACTACTTAATTTTGATCACAAACATATTGTTTATATGCTCATAGGTTTTTTTATTAGACACTCATTCATTAATTCATTTTCTTTTCGGCTTAGTCCCTTTATTAATCCGGGGTCGCCACAGCGGAATGAACCGCCAACTTATCCGGCATTTGTTTTACGCAGCGGATGCCCTTCCAGCCACAACCCATCTCTGGGAAACACATCCATACATACACATTCACACACATACACTATGGACAATTTAGCTTACCCAATTCACCTGTACCGCATGTCTTTGGACTGTGGGGGAAACCGGAGCACCCGGAGGAAACCCACGCAACCACGGGGAGAACATGCAAACTCCACACAGAAAGACCAACTGGCCCAGCCAGGGATCGAACCAGCGACCTTCTTGCTGTGAGGCGAACGTGCTAACCACTCGGCCACCGTGGCACCTATTAGACACTAGTATTTATTTAATTAGTCACTAACGACTAGTAACACATTTGCTATTTTGGCAATTGACTTCCATATGGAAGTGTCTCTGATATATCAACTATTCAGTTTTGACTGTGACTAGTAAAATATGCTTTACTTAACATAGGCTCATTCTGAAAACGTAGCCCTATTTCTGGAGACCTCAAATGAGGTAGCCAGAGGAACGTATGGCTGCATCTTGTCTTTAAAATAAACGCTATGGGGGGATAATTTGCCGTTCCTTTTCATGCTTAACAGCTGACTGTTTACCTCCGTATGGAAAGCATTCTTGCTGTTACCAGTAGCTTGCCATGTACGTCAGCAGACTTGAGATGCAGAGAGGCGTTGACCACATCGACAGAGTTCGAGTCTGACGAAGAACGATTTCAGAAAGCAGGTAAGACAAAAACAGAAGCCAAAACATAAGAAAATAACAGGGTGAGAATGTGGTAAAATCTGAAAACGTGGTAAAAATCAGGCTTTGCTTTTTTTGGATTGCTTTTTAAAACTGCCGGTTGGGTTATGGAAGTGGGAGATTGGGTCAATCTGTGCTTTTGAAAACACTATTGGTTGGGTTTAGGGAAGGACAAGGGTGGGCCAGTCAATCGCTCAGTCAGTCAGTCAGTCAATCAGTCAGTCGGCAGCACCCTCTGGTGGATTTACGTGAGAACAGCAGGCACGAATGGTACTCGTGAGAGAAATTTGAAATCTCAAAAAGCGTACACATTGGCTGGTGGATTTGCGAAAACAAAAACTGCAACAAAAAAAAAAAATTTAAATATAGCTCCTGGGACATATTTGGCACTCTCCAGAAATGTATATGGCGGTATGTTTTCAAAATGAGCCTGGGTAATAAAAAAGTAGGTACACAAAAGTATTAGTATCTAATAATTTAATCGATCCAATAAAAAAAAATACTATTACCTAAAAAACACATTTTTTAAAATGCACTAGTATCTAAAACACAAGCACCAGCAACCAATAAATAAATACTGAATTATTACGGCATGGAATAGTTACTACTTTCTAAAAATAGTTAGCATAAAATTCTAAAAAGGTTTATAGGTTAAATGTTAAAACAGCCTGTCATAGACATATCTCATCTCACTGCACATTCTAGTGTGTATAAGTATAGGGATTCTATATTCTAGAAAGAAGTGCAATTTTAAGAGTGCAAATTATGTTTAGAGTATTGAATAACAGCTTTAAAAAAATGAAGAAATAAATAAGGGATAATATTTACCAAACTCTCTTTTTTGAACCATTGATAAAATCAGCTCCATTTTGCAGTTGTTGTGAAAAACGGCTCTGCAGTCTCTTCATGTACTTCCTGTCATTATGACCGACTTCAGTGCATTAGACATAATAGCTCTGAACTCAAGCGCTCTTGTGGTGCTTTCTTTAAAATGTGAAAAAAGGTAAAAAAAATATATATAAATACACTGCTAGCATATTTGTAAAGATATGTTGATTAAAGTGGTATGTTAGAGGTTACATTATACGAGTGCTGTTAAAACCACACTGCATTTCAATGATAAAAAAAAAATACTACAGTTAAAGGAAGGTCAGCTAAACAAAAAGAAACCTCGCTGGTAAGTGACTTAAAAGCCAAGATTTATACTATTAACACAAACTGAAAATACTGAGCATAACACTAGTAACATCACACATAATCTAATGAGTCAGTTGACATCTCTATAGTATATACAGTACTCACAAGCCACTCAAGATTTACCTGTTTGCCCGCTGCTTGTTAAAAAGAAGCTATTAGGCAAGTTAATTGTGAGATAATACTCTAGATGTTTGAAAAGTTTTAGCACTATAAAACACTGTAAATGCCTTGATTTTTGGAGTGGAAACAAAAACACTGTTTTTGTATTGCTTTAAATGCAAATAAGCTGCGGCTCCGCCCTTTTCCAGATGAAGGAGGAGCCCTTAGAGTTGTTTCTGGCTAGATAGTCCCAAAACAAAACACACTAACATAACATAGCAGTCCTTAATTAAATAAATAACAGTTTTTAAAGGGGTTCTACTATGTAAAACTCACTTTTATAAGGGGTTTAAACCATAGACTGTAAAAAAAAATGGACGTAGTGTCCGTGACGTCACCCATAGGTAGGGCCACACAGAATCTGCGCGCGCAGAATTCCGCAGATTTCCGCAGATTTTTAGCCCATCAGTGATTCTGTTTATTTACTTGTGTAATAGTGTGTACATGTATATTTATTCAGTTTTTTTATTAATTTCAGTAATAATATTGACTGATATGAAAATATTCATATGATTTTATTCACAATACAGTTTGTTGAGTAATATTTTCTGTCTTTTAGTAGAGATTTTATACGAGAGACTTGGTTTGTTTAACAAATAAAGTGGATCTAATTAGATTTGCATTGTAAACATTAAATAAAAGTTAAAAATGTATTACTTTTTATGTCATATGTTAAGGTTTTAGTTATGATAGTCCTAAAATCATTCCGCATAAATCCGCAGATTTTTAACAAAATTTTGCGCAGAAATAGCAAAAAATGTCCGCAGATTCCGTCTGGCCCTACCCATAGGTTTCTGAAGAGCTCAAATGAAGCTTGAAAGAGCGTCATTTACGGATAATCGAAAATGGGCATAGGCGGAACAAAGGCAGAGTTGAGACAACTGTTTGCTGAAACCATAGAGACCATCCCACCACCCACGACATTTGAATCATTTGAACATCTCAGCGTACTATCAAGCTAAATTAACCCGAAACTACATAACAAAACTTGAAATAATAAATGTTGTTGATATTATCATGGCTCTCTATGGCAAGCCGTTTGGACTTTTACTCGTCAAACACGGCTGTCACTCAAGTGACCACTCCCTTAATTATGCAAAAGTAAAAATGATTAATATAAAGGAAACGGAGGAGTTATAAAAAAGTTCACCCCCCTCAGAGTTGTCATGAAGGGTAATATTTGCTATATGCACCAAAACCATCGATTGTACCAGGCTGTAAACATGTTTTTATCACCTGTAAAAATAGCCAATTTAACATTGCAGTCAGAACCCCCCCGGGAGTTTATGGAGCCAGCCCTCAAAGGCGAGTCTAGGAATTGCAGTTTCAGTTACTTCCGTATTGGCTTCCCGAGGGAGAGCGGGAGGTTGCCGCTTGGTTTAAACACAATTTTGTGGCAACAGTCTGTGAATATTGCCAGCTTCTAATGGAAAGCATTTAATAATTAATTTATTTGTAATCACACTTCATAGAAAGTGACTGCAGGAACACTTTGATTGACATTCTCCCTTTGTACGTGTCAACAGAGGGGGAAAGCCCCGCCCACTAGTGAGAATCTCTCCCTCATTATGATAGGACGTTAGTCTTGTTTTTAAATCTGCCGCTACGCTGACACATTTGAATTTAAAGCGACAGTCACCAAAATGGATTGCAATTTGAATCAATGTCTAAGAGGGGCAGGTTTAGAGTTCTAAAACATTATTTGTGGGGTATTTTAGACTGAAAGTTCACATACATACTCTAGAGACATCATTTATTTTACATCTCGTAAAAAGGGGCATAATAATTTTAATCTTATAAAAGTTTGAATAACAAAAAATTGTTTGAATCTTCAAATTAAAAGTCACTACCCAACACCATTATACAGCTGGATAAAATGTAAAACCATTCTTTCTAAAAAAGCTGTGTATATACATCTCTCTCTCTCTCTGTATATATATATACATATATATAATACATATATATTAATCAAACATTATACAATTGAATTCAAGCTAAATATTGCAAAAATAAATTGCAACCTACTAAATTATATACTAAATTACATACCATTAATTATAACTAAATTCAACTCATTTTTTTTTTTTTTCATTTGATCTTTCCTTATTAAATTTGTAGTTATTTTTTGGGTGTGCTTGTTTTTGGACCGTTATCGTAAGATGTTTTGTTAGAGAAGCTCCAGATTTGGCTTCAGTACTGACTAATCTAATGTATATGTATATGCATAATATTGTATCGCTTCCTATTAAAAATATGAACTTAAAGGATGGATTTGTGAAGGGTGTACTTATATATGCTGAGCACTGTATATATGTAAACACACACACACATAGGCCTGTCACGATATCTATTTTTTGTTGTACGATATATTGTAACAAAATTTATCGCGATAAACGATCATGTTGTCATTTTAAGACCATTTTAAGCTGCTCATTATATAATGCCAGAATGACAATATAATATCATCACATGCAAGTACACTCTTCCAAAGAACACATCATATTTTATTCTAAGAATATTAAATTTGATTATAGTCATTTTAACAATTTAATAATTAGGTATTGGAATCAGAATATGAAAATGCATATCCTAAACAAATAAATAACAATAAACAATAACAAAAAATGCAAGGTAAAAAGTAACAGAGGTCTATCTATTTTCAGTTGTCAGGCACCCACATGAGAATATACTTTAGTAATTTATGGTAAATACTATAGTGTGTTTTTTTAAACATACTGACACTGACACCTCCAATAGAATCAATAGAATCATAAAAAAATAACAATTTGTAGATTTAATTTTTATTATTTTATTTCACTACAACTTATATGAAGTTAAATGTGTTATCCTATTCCTAAAAATGTTAATAGAATAATTCTTTTGATACTCTTTGATAAATTGCTTTTGTTTAAATGCACCATATACACAGTACAGGACTATATATTGGCTGTACTATATAAATAAGTCCAAGTACAAGTCAAGCAGATTGGCCTGCTTTTTATCCAGGGCAGGAAAATGAGGAGCCGCATAGACTAGCCTCTGTCAATACAGCTAACACAAATCATATCCATAACCTGCACCTGAGTCTCCATGACAGAACCTGCTCTGAATTATTTATAACAAGCCCTTTCAAGAAGAGCACATATTATTGAGCTTTGCATTGATATATTGGTTGCCAAACAAATCCTGTCAGTCTAAATATATGGCTCTTTTTTCTCTCCCCTCATCCTGCTAACCTACAAATCCTGGCACCAATTCTCAAACACAAGCAATTCGGATCAAGCCGTATCGAAGGTATGACATGTTTCTCAAGTTCTGCCGTGGCTGAGTGTCATGTTTTACATTAAAGAATCATGCATATTTAATGATCAGCTCTGCACAGGAGCGGGGCCTTAATATTGACTCTGTGCTATTTTTAGCAGGGCTCGCAGACGGCAGATTGTTTTGAGGGAACGTATGACCTTAATATCAGCAAAGACACTTTGACATGGCCTACGGGTGTTTTCGTTTGAAGCAGCACTTCTTGCAGGTCAGTAGAAGGTGTCGGTGAAGACTTGCCGACATTGTATGTCATGAAGGTGCTTCGTGTGGAAAAATGCCAGATTGATTCTTTTGATCAGAGGCAAGGGTCCATTAAGAAGAGTTCAAAACATATGTCACTAATATTTGTCAATGATATTAATATTAATTAGATGCTTTACATGCAGAACACTTTCATATTTTCTGATGTGGAATAACATGGATTTATTACAATCCACATTGTATAATGACAGCAAAAAACTAAAGTGAATATGTATTTATTTATTTTGTTTTAAATTAATTATGTTTTTATCTATAATGAAAGAAAAATATAAGGTGGATATTTATTTATTTATTTATTTATTATTTTTTAATTCACTAATTCATTTATTATTATTATTATTATTATTATTATTATTATTATTATTATTATTAGTTATAAAGAAATGTTATAAAGAATGTTTTATTTAAAAAAAAAGTGAATATTTCTTTATTTATTTATTTAGCTAGTTATTTAGTTATAAATGCATTATATTATTGTTTTTGTCTATAATGACAGAAAAAAATATAAAGTGAATATTAAATAATTATTTAATTAATTTTGTTTTAAATAAATAAATTATAATATTGTTTTTTCTATTAAGACAGAAAAAAATATAAAGTGATTATTTATTAATTAATTAATTATTTTTGTTTATTTTGCTTTAAATAAAAAAATTATAATATTGCTTTTTTTATAATGACAGAAAAATATATGGTGAGTATGTATTTATTTATGTATTTATTCATTCATTCATTCATTCATTCATTCATTCATTTTGTTTTAAAGAAATGAATCAATTTTAGGATTTCTTTTGTTATTGTTAATAATAATAATAATACTCATCATAATAATCTGATTATGGATTGATATACTGTATAAGCCTAACAGACTTAGCTTCTGCATATATATATATATATATATATATATATATATATATATATATATATATACAGTAGGGTGCCACGGTGGCCTAGTGGTTAGCACGTTCGCCTCACAGCAAGAAGGTTGCTGGTTCGAGCCCCGGCTGGGTCAGTTGGCATTTCTGTGTGGAGTTTGTATGTTCTCCCCGTGGTTGCGTGGGTTTCCTCCGGGTGCTCCGGTTTCCCCCACAAGTCCAAAGACATGCAGTACAGGTGAATTGGGTAGGCTAAATTGTCCGTATAGTGTATGATTGTGAATGTGTGTGTGGATGTTTCCCAGGGATGGGTTGTGGCTGGAAGGGCATCCGCTGCGTAAAAATATGCTGGATAAGTTGGCGGTTGATTCCGCTGTGGCGACCCCGGATTAATAAAGGGACTAAGCCGACAAGAAAATAAATGAATGAATATATATATAATAAAAGTAATTTATTGCAACTTCTGTTGGATGCTGACTATAAATGTTTAAATTGAGCAATTTTAGGATATGCTTTACGGTACTTCAAGGTACACAACATTATTAACTACAGAAATGTTTTTAGTTGGTGCAATAAAAAGTTGAAGTTTTGTAATAATAATTAAAAAAAAAAAAAAA
>CAIGQQ010017283.1:0-16028 GCA_903798035.1 Danio albolineatus | reverse complement strand
ATATTTATTTATTAGCAATATTTATTAATTTATATTAAAGTGTGTTCAGAGAACAGCAGCAGTTCAATTACAAGATTATTTTGTAATAAAATGCGTAGTTCAAATGAAAATCATCAACCTATCATTCTTTTTAATATCTATGGCAATAGCTGAGGTATGATATTGTTACGGTTACACACTGATGAGAAGGATGGTTATTTTTAAGGGTTTTATTACCAAACAATGCAGCTGAAAGGGATGAAGAGTGGCGTTGCTCAGAATGGTAATGAGATCGCTAAGTTCACGATGTAAACATTAGAGGGTAAGCGACCTCACACATAGTTCATCAGGTAAACATCAGCTCTTCAGATAGGGCTGTGCGATAATACGATATTTAATCGTGGACGATAAAATTGACTCCACGATTCACTTTTTCAGAAAAATCGTTGTATCGCCATACAGCTTATAGTGCTATGCTTCCGCTTCATTCATGCTTCCATGACGGGCGCCTCACCTAATTTTATCACGCCACGGCTATTACTGCTTCATTAAAACATTCAGTCGTCTGTCGTTGTTGTTTCTTAAATAGCGGGTTACAATCGCACCAAAACGTATTAAAAGGTAAGTGAATTATAACAGCGGGAACTTTTCTGTAACTGCCGTGCGTCATTTGTTTAACCCTTTGAGGTGACATGCTGACTGACAGACGGGCTGACAGGACTCCGCGATGCGCGAGGCCAGCATACAGGCGCAGCTTTCAGTTATGATGAACAGTTTCCATAAATATTCTTTATAAATATAGGTCTATGGTTCTGCATACAATGACTTTCTCTTGCTGGAGTTTATAGCTGCTTCACTTTACTTCAGGACGCATTAATCCCGCTCTGTAGGTCTTTTGGAGACATTCGTAAATATTCCTAGCAAATCTAATAAACGTTGCAGACATACGCGTTACATAAACGCACTAAATCACACTTCAGCAGCGTTTATTTGAGGGCGCGCAAGAAGTGTGCACGAACACAGAGACAATTGGCTACCCGCATGCTCTATGGGCATCTGCAGACTTGCGATCTCACCCGGTAATACTGCGCTCACGACATAAGTCACTGAAATAAAGCCATAAGTTGTTGGTAGATCTGTGTACAACAGGGCTATTTAATTAGTTTGTCAAGGGGTCCAGTTCATGAAGAGCATCGCAAATGAGGGGCTAGAGATGACTTGCAATATACTGAAGTGATGATGACACAACAGCAATACAAGAGCTCATATGCAGTTTTTTGCTCCTTAAGAGTTCCACGTTGGCTTTTTCTACATTAAAATGTGAATATGTTGTATTTTGAAGCTACATAACATCACTGCACTGTACAATGTGGCTTTTTTTATAAACACATTCAAATGTTGTATTGCAAAGCACAACAAAAGCAGTGCATTGCTCAAGTAGGCTTCTTCTACAAACACATTCATATGTTGTTTTGAACTGCATATAATCTGAAGAATAATCATGGTTTCATGGTTATCATGATTATTATGCATTTATTAAATTCAAAACACTTCTAGTTTTGTTAACTTAGTAAAAAAAAAGTCATTTGCATGTTTGAAGGTGTTGCTGAGGATCTGTGTCTAATAAGCTCTCTGATTTGAACTAAGATTTGTTAGATTTGTTAAATGTTCATTTTGATGGTACAGTAATTGTAATGCAAGTCTTGTTAAAATGTTCTTTCTTTGCAGAATAGCACTTGCATTAAATCTTCACTTGATTAAAATATTCTTAAACATACATGGTAAGAGTATATTTTTATATTGGGGCATTAGTTTAGTTGTATTGTACCTTTGTAATTTGCAAAATATTCTTTAAAAATCAACTTAAAAAAGAATCGGGATAAAAATCGTGAATCGTGATTTCCCCAGAAAAAATCGTGATATGATATTTTTTCCATATCGCCCACCCCTATCTTCAGATAAACTTCCCTTATTCAGTTGTATTGACATCCATTGGCGAAGAGAGACATCCGTTGGAGAAGACGAGGCATCCCTGGAAGAACTGATACATCCGTGGGAGAAAGGAGACATTCGTGAGAGTAGAGAGACATTTGTGGGAGAAGAGAGACATTCACTGGAGAAGACGAGTGGAAGAGGGAGACAAGGTAAGGTAAACCATCCAACTTTGATTCCAAGGTTCCTTAAATACGTCAAGTATAAGGCGTGCGGTGATTGCAGGTGCAGGTGCAAGGAATTGGTTCTTTAGTGATTGGGCACAGGTGTGGTGAGAGGTGGCTGTCGAGGGAGAAAGATGATTGGGAGAGCAGGCACGAGCCGAGGGTGTGACGGATATTAAGTGTAGTATCCCCTATCCCTCCATAATTAAATGAATAAAGAGCTTTGCCAAAAAATTTTTAATACATTTGACTGATTTTACAGTGATTTACCAGCATATAATGTAAATAAAATAATCTATTTATATATGTTACAAATAACATGGATGATGAATAAACCAAAGGGGCCTGCAAAGCTACACTTTCTTTTCATTGGGCCCAAGAATCCAGGCTACACCCCTGAATGCACTACAATAATTGATTACTGTAGAGATTTCACTTGACTAATAGATTGCAGAAAATAAATAAATAATAATCAATCAATAACTTTACCTAATCAATTCATTCATTCTTTCCTCAACCCTATATTAAGACTCAAGTATACCAATAACAGCATTTCGAGCCAAAGCTAGCTGAACACCCTGGATGGACTCTTTATTCCTTGCAAGTCTTCAATAAGTTAACTAACTATAATGCTTGTTTTCTCTTAGCAAAATGAGTAAATAAACACATAAACCAGGTAATAGTGAAAAATATATTTTTAAAAACAAATAAAGTAACAGTACACAATAAAAAAGCAACTGCTTCCAATAGTCACAATTATGAGACAAAATTAAAATGTTCAGAAAGTTTAGAGATAAAAAAACAACTGATGTAAAGTAATAATTTTGAGTCACAACCCAAATGTAGAAAGTATGTGAGATATGAAGTCATTATTATGTGAAAGTTGCAATTGTGAGATATACAGTTACAATTATGAGAAATACAGTGCCAAATAGTTAATAAGGCAGAAATGCATATACTATCTAAATTATTTGCATTATAAAGACAGATCTATTTGCAAAAGTGTGAGTATTTCATGGACTAACATCTGTAATGTCCGTTTCTATCTGCTTACTTTCCTCAACCACCCACTAGGTGTTTTGATCTGGGGGCCGTGGGAAAAGCATGCATGAAAAGGTTATGAACTCAACCCA
The DNA here is from genome assembly GCA_903798035.1 of Danio albolineatus. Classification (NCBI taxonomy): domain Eukaryota; kingdom Metazoa; phylum Chordata; class Actinopteri; order Cypriniformes; family Danionidae; genus Danio; species Danio albolineatus. Next base: position 12,760 of record CAIGQQ010017283.1, on the reverse strand, counting down.
CAATCAGCGTTTGTGTCCACATTCTGCTTTAAACAGCCCGGAATGAAGATGAAGTCATAAACAAATGTCTTCCCCTGGATTTCCTGTCTTCCACAGAAGTGTGGTTTGTCTGTTTATCTGTTGTTTGTCTGTGACATTAAAACTAAAATATCCAGATCTAACTGAACAGGTAATTTGATTACTGTCAACTTCAGGAAATGGAGGAAGCTGAAAATCCGCTCAGCCAAATATAACAGTGGGATTGCCAGGTAAAATTAGCTTTGATGTGAGTTGGGTTAAACATGGCTTAAATGTATTATTTGTTTGCATTAATTGTGTTCACTTATACAAATATCGTAAAAATGTAAAGAAATAAAAAGAAGGTGTCTAAGAGTTATATTTTTCATTTACCCTACATAAACCTATCATATTGTCTTATCAATGCTGGTTTGTTTGGAAAGCCCGATGAACTACATGACATAACCAGATGGCAGCTGTGTATCCTCATTCACTTCCTTTCCCCAGGATGCAAAGGAAATTATTAAATCAAGTGAAATTATATATCCTCACTTCCTTTAGCGTCACTGAAAATTGTCACCAAGTAATGAATGGCACTTGCGCAATGATGCACAGGAGTTTTTTTTTTCAGTGTTTTTCTTTTTTCTTTATTTCCTTTAATTGTGATGTAGTATAACTGTTAAACATGCACATTCTAGCAAAAATAAATACATAAACGGGAATACATTTTAACACACATCTGCTATTTTGTGAGGGTTGAAACTATCATAATATAAATAATTATCTGTAGTTTCTAAGAGTGTCTATGTCCAAACTAAAAACAGTGGTAAGGTCATTGTTGAATGATGACACTTTGAAGTGAGACCAAAGCAAGTAAAACATAATTTTTTCCTAACCCACAAAAAAAGGAAGCGGGGTAAGGTAACAAAGATTTATAAAAAAGAGGTGAGAAATACTCACAGCCAAGTGAATAAATTGGTGATGTGCCTGCAACAGTATCTGGGTAAAAGGTCAGCAGTGATCTGGAAGACAAAAGAGACAGGAAAACTACAGTTGTCGCCAGTAGGGGAAATAAAGAAATTCTTTCCACTTGTAAAGCTTTATAACAGAAAGTAGCTTCCTATTAGAACCACGTTCCCACTTCTAACAGCTTTTGCATCTATTTAAAAATGATGTCCTTCTGAATCTGAATTTTTCCCAATTTGTGACAGAAGAATTACATTTCCTTTGAGGGATTTTTTTGGTTTGTTTTATCATCATTTAAAATGAGATATTTCCTGTGTGGGCTGTTAAAATAATTTCAAGTTTTTTTATTTTATTTTATTTATTTTATTTTAGATAACTACTTGGTCAGTTCACATGTATTACAGGAAGAAAATATAAATATAAAAAATATAAGGAATGCAGCGGGGCTTTCAGAACAAAAAAAATAAATACAAAATTGAACACTAAACACAAAATAACTGAAACACTCACACCCTCAGTTATTTAGTGTTTGAAGTTCATTCTTTGTATTATTTATTGTCTCCAAAAATTTTCTTATACAAATCAAACATTTACAAAAACCTTTAAGGCATGGAGATAGAGAACCATGCCCAACACCCAACTTTCTTCAAATGATTACATGATTTAAATAACCGTTTTCTTAGCTTTAAATAGGTATAGCTATCAAGCATTAAAGCTAATGTATCTCCCTAGCATAGACAGTTTAATCAGGGTTGACAGTTGGGACAAATCCCCAGTTACAATACTCATTGAAAAGTTCCCATGTAAGTTAATTTTCATTCATTCATTTTCTTTTCGGTTAGTCCCTTTATTAATCCGGGGTCACCACAGCGGAATGAACCGCCAACTTATCCGGCATTTGTTTTACGCAGCAGATGCCCTTCCAGCCACAACCCATCTCTGGGAAATGTAAGTTAATTTGAAAGATTAAATTTTTTGAAAAGTTTAAAGAAGTATAGCAAAGGTTCAATCTAGATTTTCAGTAAAAAAATGTTTTTGTTAACTTTTTTTTGGGCCTGATTATTGGTTATTGCTTGTTCTTTTAATATTCTGAATTTATATGGCCAATTTAACACATTTAACAATTTAATAAATTTACATTTAGTCTTTTTACCAATAAATAAATACATAAATAAATAAAATCCAACCTGATGTTTTAGAATTTATTATTATTTTTTAAAATTATTATAAAATTTTAATTAATGTTGCAACTGTTCCTGTGGGCTGTTGCAACCGTCACCCTGTTCAGGGTCAGTTGCAATGCTTGACTTTGTCTGTTCAAGTTTATATTCTGCATATATTATAATATGTTCGCATATTATAGCAATGTGGGTGGGTGTCCAATAGATTTGGGCTTATTATAATAAAATTTTGGGTTCCCACAAAAAACAGTCTCCGAGAAAGGAAATGCAGAAAATGTTACAACTGTCCCTACTCTCCCTGTAACGAGGGGCACTGACAACGGAGGTGAGGATCCAAATGCAGATTTATTAGCAAGGTCAGGAAAGCAATGGTCCACAAGTGCAAACAGATGTATACAGACGGCCCAGAATCGTAGTTAGTGGGCAGGCAGATGGTCAGAGGCAGGCAGCAGACAGGGATATACAAATAACCATGGCAAGGATCAAAAACACACAGAAAACAAGACAAAGGAAAAGGCGTTGTAGTGCCACTAAACAGTTAACATTACTCAGCAACAGTGAGTGTATCTGTGCAGTTTAAATATTCTGTGAATCAGTGGTGAGTGGCTACAGCTGTGCGTCTCTAATCAGTGGTGACTTGGAGCAGGTAAGTGTGTGTGTTGCATGACTGGGGATGTTGTTCATAAACAGGCGGATTTGTAGTTCTTGTGTGAAAGTGTGTCTACCAGCGATCTCTGGAAGTTAGGATCGCTGGTGATCATGACAGAGCCCCCACCCTCTAAGGAGTGGCTTCCAGACACTCCTAATACAGGTCAGGCAGGAGGTGGAGTAGAGGTGGAACAGGGTATGTCTGGAGGCTTTGGTTCAGGAGATAATGGCAGTTTATGTTACCCCCGTGGGTCAGGAGGCCTTGGTTAAAGGGACACTGGCAGTTTGTGTAACCCCAGTGGGTCAGGAGACTTTGGTTCAAGAAACAGTGGCAGTTCGTTCAACCCCAGTGGGTCAGGAGCTTTAGGTTCAAGAAACAGTGGCAGTTTGTTCAACCCCAGTGGGTCAGGAGGCTTAGTTATAGGAGGCACTGGCAGTTCGTTCAACCCCAGTGGGTCAGGAAGCTTAGGCTCAGGGAGCACTAGCAGTTCATTTAACCCCAGTGGGTCGGGAGGCTTAGGTACAGGGGGCACTGGCAGTTCAGTCGACCCCAGTAGATCAGGAGACTTGGGTTCAAGGAATAGTGGCAGTTCGTTCAACCCCTGTGGGTCAGGAGGCTTAGGTACAGGAGGCACTGGCAGTTCAGTCGACCCCAGTGGATCAGGAGGTCTTGGTTCAGAAGGCACTGGCAGTTCATTCAATTCCAGTGGGTCAAGAGGCTTAGGCTCAGAAGACACTGGTAGTTCATTCAACCCCAGTGGATCAGGAGGTCTTGGTTCAGAAGGCACTGGCAATTCATTCTACCCCAGTAAATCAGGAGGCCTGGATTCAGGAGGCACTGAGTGTTCACATGTCTCTGGCGGCTCTGGGAAGTCACACGGCTCTGGTAGTTCTGGGGTGTCATATGGCTCAGGCAGATCACATGGTTCAGACAACCATTCTTGGAACTCAGGCGGTGGCTCTGGCCTTTCGTGGGACTCAGGCGGTGGCTCCGGCCTTTTGTAGGGCTTAGGCGGTTCTGGCGCCCACCATTCAGGGGGATTCAAAGGGTTCTGGTAGCGTCAGTGGCGTTGGCAGCGGCGTCGACTCTGGCAGCTCAGCTGATGGCATTTTAAGAACAAGAACAATGACAGGAACTATGGTTAGAACAGATTCAGAACTTGAAGCCATCTTGTGAGCTTGTGGTAGACTGACGCTTACCATTGTGTGAGCTGGAGGTCTGAAGGCAGCCATCTTGTGAGCATGTGGACTGGAAGCAGCCATCTGGGGTATGGGAGATGCCTGCATAATTGATTTACTGTGTTGATCTGTGCCAGATCAATATAATATTTCAATGTCCGAGGAAGGTTATGCAATGGCATGTGAGAATACAATGGCTCAGAAAGTCCGCCACGAAAAAAAATATCATCAAGCATACTTCATTCATAGTTGTTTGATCGATGAAATCCAACACATACTCCTCAATTGATTGCGCTTCCTGACGAAGATATATGATTTTAATACCCGCTGGATCCCTATTAGGCTGAGTATTCTGTAACAAGGGGCACTGACAACAGAGGTGCGGATCCAAATGCAGATTTATTAGCAAGGTCAGGAAAGCAATGGTCAACAGGTGCAAACAGATTTATACAGAATCCTGTTTATCCAGAATCGTAGTCAGTGGGCAGGCAGATGGCCACAGGCAGGCAGCAGACAGGGATATACAAATAACCATAGCAAGGATCAAAAACACACAGAAAACAAGACAAAGGAAACTGCGTTGTAGTGCCACAAAACAGTCAACAATTCTCAGCAACAGTGAGTGTATCTTTCATTCATTCATTTTCTTTTCGGCTTAGTCCCTTTATTAATCCGGGGTCGCCACAGCGGAATCAACCGCCAACTTATCCGGCATTTGTTTTACGCAGCGGATGCCCTTCCAGCCACAACCCATCTCTAGGAAACACAGTGAGTGTATCTGTGCAGTTTAAATAGTTTGTGAATCAGTGGTGAGTGGCTACAGCTGTGAGTCTCTAATCAGTGGTAACTTGGAGCAGGTGAGTGTGTGTGTTGCATGACTGGGGATGTAGTTCATAAACAGGCGGATTTGTAGTTCTTGTGTGAAAGTGTGTCTACCAGCGATCTCTGGAAGTTAGGATCGCTGGTGATCATGACAATTAAATTCAATTCACCTTTATTTGTATAGCGCTTTCACAATGTAGATTGTGTCAAAGCAGCTTCACATAGAAGGTTATAGTAAATTGAAAATGTCAGCCCAGTTATTAGTGTTTGAGTTCAGTTCAGTTCAGTGTTGTTTAATATTCACTACTTAGAGTCCAAACACAGAAGAGTAATCCATCGGTGCGCAGCAGAGGTTGGAGAACTCAGGGCTCGTCTGTCCTTGGAGGGTCACAGGAATCCGTCTCTTGCTTTCTACTCTGCCAAGCAGCTGCTCGGGATTCAGCGTGGTCCAGGATTATGGAGCATTGAAATCGTCTCGCCGCGGGTCTTGGATCGCATCCGTGGCGCTGCATAGTCTCTGGGGGCTTCGGGATGAGTATCCCCAGTTAGAAATAGAGAACAAAGAGTATAATTAGCGTAGATGCTGTTCATAGTGTATATAAACGAGATGCGTGGAGCACATTCATGCATTATACCGCTATGTGATGTATTGAGTGTATGCTTTACTAAAAAGATAGGTCTTTAATCTAGTTTTGAACTGCGAGAGTGTGTCTGAGCCTCGGACATTATCAGGAAGGCTATTCCAGAGTTTAGGAGCCATAAATGAGAAGGCTCGACCTCCTTTACTTGACTTTGCTATTCTGGGTACTACCAGAAGCCCTGAGTTTTGAGATCTTAAAGAGCGGGTTGGATTGTAGCGAGACAGAAGGTTGGTTAGATAAACAGGAGCTAGATTATATAATGCTTTATAGGTAAGAAGTAATATTTTAAACTCAATACGAAACTTAACAGGCAGCCAGTGTAAAAAGGATCAAATTGGGGTGATATGATCATATTTTCTAGACCTGGTAAGAACTCTGGCGGCTGCATTTTGTACTAGCTGAAGTTTGTTAATAGAGGAGGCTGGGCAACCAGCGAGCAGAGCATTACAGTAATCCAACCTAGAAGTCATAAAAGCATGAACTAGCTTTTCTGCATCTGAGATGGATAGCATACTTCGTAGCTTAGCAATATTTCTCAGATGAAAGAATGCAGTTTTTGTGATATGGGAGATATGGTTTTCAAAAGTTAAATTACTGTCTAATATGACACCCAGATCTTTACAAGTAGAGCTAATGCTAACTCTGTATCCTTCTAGTTGCAGGTCGAGTTGTGAAATCTGCTGTGTACAGGATTTAGGTCCTATAAGTAATAGTTCATTTTTGTCTGTGTTTAAGAGAAGGAAGTGGTTGGTCACCCAGTCTTTAACATCTTTAATACACTCAGTTAGTTTAGACGTCTCGTCAGGTTTAGTAGAAATATATAATTGAGTATCATCTGCATTACAGTGAAAGCTGATCCCGTGTCTTCTAATAATGTCTCCCGGGGGCAGCATGTATATTGTAAACAGCAAAGGGCCTAAAACTGATCCATGAGGCACCCCATACTTTACTGGCCTGGCTTGTGAAGGTTGTCCATTAATATTCTTAAACTGGTAACGATTAGTTAAGTATGACTTGAACCATTGTAAAGCCATTCCCTGAACACCTGTAGAGTTTAAGCGATCTATGAGGATATTGTGGTCAATTGTGTCAAATGCGGCACTAAGATCTAGCAGGACTAACAGCGAGATGCACCCTTGGTCAGCAGCTAAGAGTAAATCGTTGGTTATATTCACTAATGCAGTTTCTGTACTGTGATGAGGCCTGAAACCTGACTGGAATACCTCAAAAACATTGTTCGTCTGCAGAAAGGAGCATAATTGGGCAGAAACTACTTTTTCTAGTATTTATAGGCTTAATAACAGCTAGCTTGAAAGAGTTTGGAACATGGCCTAATGACAAAGAAGAGTTGATAACGTTGATAAGAAGAGGTTCTCCTATTACAGGTAGCAATTCTTTCAGTAATTTTGTTGGAATTGGGTCTAGCATACTCGTAGCTGGTTTAGAACTATATATAATTTTATCTAGCTCTTCCTGTTCTATGTTCTCAAAGCACTGTAGGCTACTTTGGTTCAGTGGAATTTTTACTGGATCTGAAGTATAAGGTGGTACAGAGAGTTTAACATCTATTTTTTGTCTAAAGCCTTCTATTTCATCACTGAAAAAATTCATAAAGTCTTTGCTACTCATTTGCGGTGTGATATTTTGTTCTAACGATGACCGATTGTTTGTTAATTTAGCAATGGTGTTAAATAGAAATCTCGGATTGTTATGGTTATCTTCTATCAGTTTACGGAGGTGCTCAGCCCTGGCGGATTTGAGGGCCCTCCTATAGCTGGACATACTGTCTTTGTACGCAATTCTAAAGACCTTTAAATTAGTTTTTTTACATTTACGTTCCAAGGCATGGGTTGCTGTTTTGAGAGCGCGCGTATGACTGTTATACCATGGTGTAGTTTTATCTTCTCTAGTCTTTTTTAATTTGATGGGTGCCACAGTATTTAGTGTGCTAGTAAAGATGGCATCCATGCTGCTAGTTATTACATCGAGGTCATTTGCATTTGCAGGTCTATTTCGAAATAGAGAAAGATGGGGCAAGTTATTTGCGAATTCCTCTTTGGTAGACGCAACGATAGATCTACTAAGGCGATGTATTGGTGCGGATCTGCTAATGTCAGGTAAACATAGTAAAGTAAGAGGTAGTGGTCTGTAATATCGTCGCTTTGTGGTATAATCTCTACATCCATGACCTCAATTCCATAAGAGAGAATTAGATCTAAAGTATGCTTTAAGCAATGGGTGGGACCAACAACATTTTGCTTTATGCCAAGGGCATGTAGTAGATCCATAAATGTGAGCCCTAGTGTATCATTAGCGTCATCTATGTGAATGTTAAAGTCTCCTACAATTAGTATTTTATCAGTTTTAACTAGTAAGTCAGAAATAAAATCAGAAAACTCTTTTAGAAAATTGACATAGGGTCCTGGGGGTCTATATATGGGGATTAAAGCGAGAGATAACATTTTATTCATAGTATTCGAACGCATAACATTAGGTGCCAATACTTCAAATGAGGTAAACATAGGTCTGTTTCTCTGATTAACATTAAAGAGCCCATATGGTGGGTTGAGAACGGTTAAATTTCACTTTTTGAAGTCCCAAACAACAGGATGATATGTATGCAAGGTTAAAAAACACTTTCGATATCTTATAATATCTATTTATTTTTACCTCATTTTCCCACCGACTCCCATATGAATCGTCTGAGCGAGTCTTTTTCCCCAAGCACCTCCTTTCCGTGACGCTACCACGTCACGTCACCACGTCATGTCCGTGTCAGCAGCCCGATGCCAGAACATATTGAAAACAAATCACTGCTTTTGTACAACAGCGTATTGCTATATTCTTCATCATAACAACAAACATTCAGTAATAATTAACACTTCATGGACTATTGTAAGCCAACAAATAGTTACATTCGGCAGTAAGCTAAATGGCTACCGCTACATGCTGCACGGAGCAAACACAATACAGACAGCTACATCCATATTTACCTTGTTACGGTCAACAAGACTGGAAGTACACGCAGGTCCAAATAAACTGGTTATTGATCCATCCTTTAACAACAACCGTGCAACAAATCCCGCGTTGTAAGCTGGTAGATTGGTGTAGCTCTCTTCAGAGAGATGACGCGAACACAGCACCGTGTTGGGGATGTAATTCTCAGGTATTTTACCAAAAATAAACCTCAACCACTCCAGGTAGGGAAAAGAGATTTCCAGGTAGGGAAAATAACACAGCTTTTCCCTCGCACTTCAGAGCACAGCGTCCGCGGGTCATGATTTAACCGGAATGCCGATAAGTTTAGTAAAGTTAGCAGCAGTCGTGTTTTCCGGATCAATAACTCATGACCGAAACATTGTTCCTACATAAATAGCACCTCTTTTCAACCGTCACAATGTATACAATCACCTACAACCTTATTTTCCTAAAAATGAGCTTTGCCTACGCGCTGGATGCATAATATTAAACTCTGTGTGCAGGCGGCTGAGAGACCGGTCCTTAGGGACCGTCTACAAAGAGCAAAACGCGAAAACCAATACTATAAAAGCTGTCAATAACTTCTCTCTAAATCTTTATACTGCCATCAAACAGTATAAAGATTTACTTAGATATTACTCAGATCACACGTCACTGCTGTCCCGCTGGTTATGCTACAACACTTACTGCAATACAGTGCTTGTTGTCTTCCACTTTTCCTTCCTGTCTGTGGGCGGGGCCGGGCAGTTCAAATTTTACCGGGGTCTGCGCGCGCAACTATTATGTTTCGCGTTGACGTCAAGCCGAAACGGCTAAAGACTCGTTCTAATAACGATTCATTTAAACAACAATGAGTCGACTCTTTTATATATGAATCAATCGTTTTAAACACTTTGCACTTTCAGATTTAAGCCTTAGCTGGACATTTCACTTTACTTAGAGCTGTGTAACACACTGCATGGAAGGTCATTTTCAAAAATCCATAATATGGGCTCTTTAAGAATATCACTAAAGATTGATGCAACTCCACCACTACAAGCAGTTTGACGAGCCTCATGCTTATAAGAGAATCCTGGAAGAGTTGCTTCATTTAAACTTAAGTAGGGGATATTCCAGGATGTTCTTCGTAAAAGACTAGGGGTTTAACCCCAAGATCCTGGCCAGATCTGCCCATTGGCCTCTGTCCATCATGGCCTCCTAACCATCCCCATATTATAATTGGCTTCATCACCCTGTCTCCTCAACACCAATCAGCTGGTGTGTGGTGCACGGCCTAGCGCAATATTTTTATTATATAGCAGTGAAGTGTACTACTTCAAAAATGTCATAAGTGTATTAATTAAAAGTATCATTTAAATGCATTTGAAAGTGTAAATTGAATCGCATCTTCCGTATTTGACACTCAAATACATTTGATATAAGTTGACTGACATAACAAATTTAAAAAATCATAGATATGTGTAATTGTACAGTTGAGTTTAAGATTATTTGAATGGCACTTTTCACAATAACCTGGAGGAAGGTACACAGAAGTAGCCCACTCCCTTGATGCACCAGTGCAATTTTGAACTCAAAACGAGGCTGTGTGAGGGGCGGTTTAATAAAAACAATCTGCCATCTGCGTTTATTCATCAAAATAAAGAGAATACATCCTTTAACAAATCGGAAGAGAAAACTTCAATCAGGAGGGACATACTGTAGGACCAACCTCTCAGGTAACAAATTGCATTTATTATTTCAAAATAATGTTGTGGATCTTTTAGCCTGTTGGCTAATTGTTCATTTTAAACGTCAGCATGTTAATCTTCTTTTAAACAAGAAACTTAAACGAGCTAGAAAATCATTTACGACGACAAGTCCAATGTCTTCAGTTTTATAGATTGACTGTAATCCACTGACTGTAACTGTACCCATTTTCCTTGTGTCACAGATATACCATACACTCATCAAGACTTCTGTGGAGCCTTTGAGGACAGAGGAGCAGTTTGTGACTTACGTACAGGTGTATGAAGATTGTCTGGCTCTGTGAACAGTATAATCACTGCACTTAACTTAAATTCTGTCAGATTTTTCTCTAGCAGGTTGAATAATTGGTGTTGTAATCTGTATGTAAATATGTGACATAATTTGTGGAATTATATATTTTTTGCCTTTTCATAGTTTTTTGTTTGTTTGGGGTCTGTGTGTGTCCATAATAAAGTAAGACGTAACAATAACGTAAGAATTAATGTAAGGCACATTTTTGTTTGTGTAGGGATTTAAATGATCATATGCATTTGTTTATATTGCAAAACTTGTCTTTTTCACCAAAGAGGGCTCACACAAATTCAAAAGGCTGATACTGATAAGATCTGGGCCTGGTGTGTGGACTTTGGTGGTTTTACGATGTGGTCACAGGTTGATTGGTCAGTTTGAATGTCTCAGCATTTGGGCTTTGGTCACATGGTCAAGATAGTGACAAAATAGTTGGTAAACTGCTCTGTTTCTTTTCTTGCTCTGCTTCTCTCCTGTTCTCCTCCGCTCCTGCCCCGGAGGATCTTTTCTGGCTGCCCTCAGGCTTTCTTTGAGGCCTACTTACTCTTTGTCTCTCTCTCTCTCTCTCTCTCTCTCTCTCTCTCTCTCTCTCTCTCCCTTCCCTTGTCTCTCTCTTTCAGGTAACTTAAATTTACATTTAAGCTGGGTACAATTAATATCATGTGGTTTTTTTATCATCTAATGTTTTATCATTTTATACCGTTGTTACTAATTCAGGTGTAATCATAGAGAATTATTGTCATTAAATCATCTTATTTTCAAGTATTTGTGAATTACTTTTAATTTAACATCAACACTTAATTGCCCCATATTGTAATGCAATACAATCACACAATAGCTACGATCTCCCACATTTTAAGCTATTAATGCTGCCCTTATTTCCATTTTTGGTATAGACTGCAGAAGGATGGTTTGACTAGAATGTACAGTATTTTTTACAAACATACTGATAACCTTTTTAGTCATTCGGCAAAACTACAGTTTGAAACGCAGTGTTTAAAAAGACCATTTCTGACATTTATGTCATTTGTTATATTGTAAATAAAATTATGAGTGTATTGAAAAGTGTATTGATTGAATGAAAGATGGTTTAAATGTACTAAAGTGGTTAAAATGTATTTTGTAAAATACTGAAATAATATAAAAAAGCATGTTATAGTTTATGTTCATAAAAGCACAGTTGAGTACACCTAGTTTATCTTGAAAAGAATGGGTCTGACAACAGAGGTGAGGATTCAAATGCAGCTTTATTTTGGGATGGTCATACAGGAAAGACCAACAGGAACAGACAGGAGCATGAAGGTAGTCCAGAGAGTTATCCTTATAAACAGGCAGCAAAACAAGAACAAGGATAACGCATCGAAATGCTCAATTACAGTTCTGCGTTTATAGTCTGGGTAATCAGTCCTCACAAGCTTCAGCTGTGTGTTTGCAGTCAAGAGGGAGTTTGGGCCTGGTATGCGAGTGCAGGGAATAATGGGATTTGTAGTTAATTTCAGTGGCAGAATTGATCCTGCAAGGCCTAGATCGCTGAGAGGGGTCTGGCTGCAGACTTGGTGCTGTGCAATCTGAGCTGCATCCAATGCTTCTAACCCCACCCCTAATCCTACCCTCTCACAGTGACATCACTAGCTCCATTGAGTGCATTGTGTCTGACATTGCATCGTGAGATATGCAGTCTCAGCTTGCATCATAAAGGCTGCATCCAGATAATATTGGGGATTGCTGGTGACCATGACACATCTTAAGTTTGTTTTAAATATTACTGAAGATTAACTATTTGTACACTTAGCACAAAATTAGTCACCAAAAAAAATAAAAAATAGAGCACTTAAAGTACATTATGAAAGTGCACTAAGTTGACTTAAAAATGTATTTTAGTGCACTTCTTTTTAATCTGGTAATGTATTATTGTTATATTTGAAATAGTTTAGAAGTGTATCTTATTTGTACAGATAGTATATTTAAAAGTACATAAAAATATGTAGCATTGTATTAAATATTTAGTATTGTATTAAATCCTAAAAAGTATTGGTATAAAATATATATGTTTAAAGTATTAAAGTAATATATTAAAAGTGTATTTTAGTTCTGCTTAATGGTGTGTTGAAACAGCACAGTTGAGTACACTTAGGTCATCTTGTTTACTTTAAACAGTACTAAAGATTAACTATTAGTTGCTGAAAATAGAGCACTTTAAGTACATTGGGTAAGTGCTCTAAGTGCACTTAAATAAAATGTTTTGATTGATAGCCATATTACACACTGCATAATATGTTCTATAAAAAAAAATATATATATATATATATATAT
>CAIGQQ010017282.1:3006-17053 GCA_903798035.1 Danio albolineatus | reverse complement strand
ATAATAATTATTACTATTATTACTTTTATTTAGTAATATTTTTATGACCCATTTGCACCTGGCCTAATCAGATGTGTAATGAGAGACTGCAAAGACCTACATGCAAAGTCATGTTTATTATATATCCAAACAGGAATAAAAGTGACCATTTATAATTATCTCTCATTTGAATTCATACGCGAATAAAAGTGAAACAACATTATAAAACTGCAGCGCATTAAACACACGCGTCTTTAATCTACCGCGCAACACCGAGTAGACGCGCACTGCAGTGATACACAGATAGCGTGACTCTCTCGGGACCGCAGATGGAGTGACAGCTGTAATGAGAGTTAATTGCTGAATCTGCACCTGAAAAGAAGACGTCTCTCACTCGACCCGATCGAGGCAGCTATTATAAGAAAGGTAAGTTTTTCTGCTTTTAAATAGTTTAGCTTGTTTGTTTGTGCCTTGTAGGCGCTTTATGGGTCGTTTTACTGTCGGAAAGCAGCTAGCTCATGATGCTAACTACGTTAGCGCGCTAATATTTATAGTATGACAACAGAAACGTCGGCCAAGCATCGTGGATTAGTGTTTTTTTTAAACTTTTTTTTCATTTGCAATATAATTTAACAGTCTAAGGATCATAATAATGGGTTGTCATGACTACAGTCTGTGAAGAGGAGGTGTTTCACCCAGTACAGTATATTGATATGTCAGTGCTAATAAATAGTACTAGATTTAGATGAGGACTTCAATGAGATTATTAAACAAAGACATGCGATCTAAATACATCTAAATATATAATGCATATAATAAAGAAGTGACTATTATGTCTGCAGTGTTTTTTATAATATAGATTGTGTCGTAGCTGCTTTAAAAAATGAAAATTGTTTCATCAGATGCCATATGTGTCATATTCAACTTTTACAACATATACTGTCCCAGTTAAATAATGGTCTTACATTTAATACTAGAAAAATATGCTTACTATAAAAAATATGCTTACCAAATGCAATAAAAATATTATTATAATAATCCTAATTTTTCTTTTTAAAGCAGTCACATCAAATAATGTCTGAAAGGAAACTGCGAAGGAGAGAGGCCAGGCCACTGGAGGAGGCCATCCAGTTTTCGCTTCTGGGAAAGGACAGAAATGGGCTTGAGTGCAGATTTATCAATGATATTAAAGGTGAGTAAAACTGGTTTGATTTTGTGTACATTTCTTAATTTCCTCTATACATTTCTTTTGAAGTCACTGTGTAACTACAGAGACCCGGAAGGGACGTGGTGGTTGGAAAAAAAAATGGGTGGGAGAAAAAAAAATGGGTGGGAGGAAAATACATATTTTTAAGTTTTTGCGTTCCCTCGCAAAGCTGTTTTTCCACAAACACTTCCCGTTCACTTCATACATGTCAACCCTGTTTTTTGCCGGGATTCTCCTGTATCTTGCCATTGTATCCCACATCATCCTATCATTAAGTATTTCCGATATTTCTCATGTATTTTTTTAATCTTGAAAGCTCACTAAAATTAATATAAAATGGCTGCAATTCATCCATTAAAGCTGTGTGTCGGTCATCACCCTTCATACGCAACCTCTGAATCAGATGTACACGCGCTCTGTATGATAAACTGATCCCCGATCAGCTTCTGTATATGCCATTTAAAGTGACACCTCTGTTATCAAACAAGTGAAGAGCAGCAGATCAATCTCTCATCTTTTGTTTGATAACAGAGGTGTCACTGTATGCGCAGATCTATAATGAAAGCATTCAATTACTTTAGTAACTGTCTGTGCTAATTTAAGTGAAAATGAGTTGTGTTTAAAATAAAACACGCAGGATGGACATGTTTACATGATATTAAGAGTATTTGTCTGTTTAAACACACATCCGAATATCAAAGTGTCCTGCACTTTCGCTTGTCTTTAAATGTTGTGTACAGAAGCTGATCTGGGATCAGTTTATCATACAGAGCGCGTCAGTCAGCGCTTATACCAGTCTGTGGCTTATGCATTCGCTGATTCAGAGGGTGCATATGAAGGGTGATGGTCACCGCACAGCTTTAATGGAAAAGTGAATGTAGACTTTTGATAATAATTTCAGCATGCTTTCAAGATTTAAAAATACATGAGAAATATGGGAAAATACTTAATCATAGGATAATAGCAGGTTAGAATAGTAAAATATGGGAAAATTCTGGCAAAAATGGGAGAGTTGACATGTATAAAGTGACCAGAAAGTGTTTGTGGAAAAAAAGTTTTGCGTTTTTCTCCCGCTCATTTTTTTTTTCTCCAATCCAATTTTTTTTCCCACCACCACGTCCCTTCCGAGTTTCCGTATGTAACTAACATCTGATGGTGAGTAAATGACAGTTGTTTTTTAATATTTTGGAGGGTGAACCTTCCCTTTAAAGTTACTTTTGTTTAATTTATCCCAGGATCATTATATGTTGTTCTCATAGGTGATTTTTAACTCTTTTGTTCTGTAGGCAGAGGGGTGTTTAGCTGTACTGAGTTTGAAAAAGGGAATTTCCTGCTGGAATACAGAGGCAAACTTATAAGCAAAGAACAATGTGAGCAGAGGCAAAGAATTTACCATGATGCACTTAAGGTTTTCATGTTCGAGTTTCGCTACAATGGAAAACGCCTCTGGTATGTACAATTGTTTGATGTGAATATTTGTTGAAGTCAGTTGATTCAGAATGTGGCAGTGGCCATGTCATTGATTATTTACTCCATAGCTGAGAGTGCATACTTTGCTAGAATTTTTGGTTATATATTCTCAGTCCTTGTTGAGGACTGTTAAATGATTGTTAATCCCACCATGATCTCTGTTGGCCTTAAGTTTTCAGTGCTGATTTTGTCTGTCATTTGTTTAGTGTTGATGCGGCCCGGGATGACGGCTCTCTTGGGCGATTTGTAAACGATGACCATATTAACCCAAATAGCAAGATGAAGACGATCTGTGTGGATGGAAAACCTCACTTATGCTTATTTGCATTAAGGAGAATCAGTCCTGGTGAAGAGATCACCTATGATTACGGAGATGCTGAATGCCCATGGCGAAACACGGTATGAAAACCAATGCAGAGTTCATTCTTACTATTAGATTTTAGATTAAAATTATTAAAGGTCATTTGTTATACAAGATGCGGTTAGTGACCTTTTTTCTTTACATGTGTGTTCATTCCAGTATTATAGATTGTATGTATTTTTACACCTGCATTATGAGGACCCAGTTTTATGAGGATCATCATGAGAACATGTTTCTGATGCTAGATTGTGTGTGTGTTTTTACACCTGTTTAATAAGGACAGGTTGTGTGTATTTTTACACCTCCCTTACAAGGACCCAGTTTTATGAGGATCATCATGAGAACATGTTCCTGATGCTAGATTGTGTGTTTTACACCTGTTTAATTAGGACAGGCTGTGTTTATTTTTACACCTGCATTATGAGGACCTACTTTTATGAGGACCATCATAAGAATATCTTCCTGATGCCAGATTGTGTGTATATTTACACCATTGTTATAGGGACCCTGGCTTATGAGGACAGGCTGTGTGTATATTCACACCTGTTATGAGGAAATATTTTTATATTTTAAAAAGTCGTGATGAAAGAATCTCAATGTGTTAGTTTGACAGGTCTTGTCAATGATGTTCTAGTTATTCCCAGGACTTTGGGCTGCATACATGTGGATTATTAAGTGTAATATTCGTAACTCACAGCTTACTGTGGCCACACTTAACACTTTAATGTTTTCAATGCTCTAAATGTAATTTTTTAATTGACAGTAATACTGCTCAAGTAAAGTAAAACTTGTTTAATTTTATAATAATCATTTTTACTTTGCTTTATCTAATTTAAATGATGTTTTCCAGGATTACATTGATTCTTATCTTTTTTTTCTTTTCAGAACATAACTCAGAAGGACCAGTGTCTAAAGAAACTTGAAAAAGACACAGCAGCTGTAAAGGTATTTTAAAATATTTATGTTAATCCTTAAAGAACAGATTAGCATGTCTGTTAAAAACAAATGCTAAAATCATTTTGCTACATTAGTGTGTGTTAGAGACATGCTGTACAACTGACACAGACAGTGTTTCCCACCTGCAAAGAAGTACTTGAACTAAGTACAATTTCTCTGAAAAAGCAGGTTTCTCATATACCAGACTAACAACATGCTGAGGTTTTTCTATCACGTCGAGAATATGATATGACCGATGTAAAGCTACACACAACCAGACATTATAAAATGCATGTAATGTAATCAATATATGGTCATAGACATTATCTTGGTTAATATTTAAATATTGATTTGAAATTAAATATTGAAATCTTAATCTTGATTATTATACTGTATATTACATCAATATATCAAGATTAGTCAAATATTTTAAATGTTTTGAAACAATATGTCATAGACATATTGTCTTTATCAATGCTACAAATGTGTTATTTTTATGTTTTATAGACTCTTAGTAAGGTTGAACCATCCACTCTTGAAATTAACACTGTGTCCCAGTCAGAAGTCACAGAAGTAGAGAAGGTATTGTGAAAAATGTTATCTCACTCATTTATTTGGTGATTTCCATTTAACTCATCCCATCGCTGTAAGTCATAAATAGTTTTTTTATGAATTGTACTGTGAATGGTACTGAATGGTGCTAAAAATAGTATCATATCTGAATTTGGCATTATCAGCCTCGTCATCATTCATAACATCACTATTTTTTACTACTACTATCATTATTAGAGTATTATATAGTGATCTTCTTTATTTGATTTCATGTTTTCAGCTGATGGATGTCAGTAATCCGTCAATTGTAATGGACTCCGGTATTTGTGAAGCTTCTGAAGGAGTGGAAAAGGTAATTCATTATTTATTTAGACAATCTGTTAATCCTTTGTCTGTAGTGGATTTTTTATTGATTTCATTTCTAATTCCTTACTTTCAGGTGACTCCGGTGAAGGACCAGTCATCATTGAATGACCCGGACTGTGATGAGAAGGTAATAACATGAGCATTGTATATTCAGTAAATTCTAAAAATGATGTTAGAAATCATTTCTACATGAGCTTTGCTTTTTTCCATTGTTTTCAGATGTTGCTTGTAGAAGAGCATGTTTTAACTGACGAGGAAAACTTTGGTGCTACTGAAAGAGCTCTGGAGGTATCCATGTGTATTGACTAATACTATTTGCAGTGTTCCCCATTGATGCAGCTAATAATGTAGTTTTACATTTACGTTTTTATTACATATAAGTTTTGCTGTAACTTCAGATTTACAGTTTTTTTTCTACGCAGGTCTGCAAACATGTTGTGGTCTCTTCAGCCTTTTCAAGCATGGACAAATGTGTTGAATGCGTGGGACCTGTTGGGGCACTGAAGTGGGTTGGCCTGCGATGTAAACGTTAGTATAACATCATATTCTTCATGCAACATGCCATATATAAACCTTTAGTTTTAGTATCATTCATGATACTAATGAATGAGTATCACTCATTTATGTTATGAATTCAGTCATTGAATATCTGTTTAATTTGTTCATCAGTAGATCATCAGTCAGAACATTATTTATGGCCAGATATGTAAAACCATTGAAAATAATAGTTGTGTAATATTGTGTAAAATGTTTTTTTGTTGTTGTTGTTGTTGTTGTTTACATTATTCTATGTTTAGGTGTAGAATTTGTTAGTTGAATATGTCCTGACATTTGTTTTACAGTATGCTCCAGTTATTGGCACAAGTTCTGCTATTCAAGGCATCATAAATGGAAAGAGTCACCTTGTGTAAGAGAATATTCAGTTCTATACTTTATTTTCTTATTTTTGATAATTACCAGTGCTGTAAATTAATCACAGATATCTTGACAATAGGAAGTAAGTTCAGAGGAAGACGAGCTGTCAGACAAGGAGTACATTCCCCAGTCTGAGTCAGACAATCAGTCAGACAGTTCAAATGAGTTGACCACGAGACCGGCAGGTTGCCATCAAGCAAAACTCCCCTCAGATTTACAGGAAGTGGCATCCTTTAAGTTTAGTGAACCTCTGAGATCAGATGAACCTGCCCTAAATGTAACTGAGCGAAAAGGGTTTTTAAAGGCCAGGGAAGCAGCATCTGTGTTAAAAGAGTCTGATTTACTTTGTGATGAGAAGCAGTTGACTGATTTTGAGACAGACAGTGATTCTGCCAGTTCTGGTGAACATCATCTTTCTGGAAAGCAGGACTCTGAGGTACACAGGTCAACAGATGTACTTATATCACCCCAACCACACAGTAAAAAGGACAGTAGTGAGAAGACTGAACATGCAAAAGGGTTGAGAGAGGAAGAGAGGGAAAGCTTGACTAGTGAAGATCAGTGTGTGCAGTCAGCAAAAATCTCCTGTTCTGCTAACAATAAGAACTACTGTTACATCTGTGGCAAACCTCAGTCAAAGTTAGCGCGCCATTTGAAAACTCATACAGATGAAATGGAAGTTGTGCAGGCTTTGTCATTCCCAGCGCGCTCAAAAGAACGCAGAGCAATGCTCCAAAAGCTCAGGAACAAAGGCAACTATCAGCATAACACTGATGTTTTGCAGTGTGGAGAGGGGGCTCTCAAAATAAAGCGGGCACCAAAGACACAGTGTGATTCAAAGCATTTTGTGCATTGCATGTATTGCAAAGGCATGTTTGTACGAAGAGATCTTTGGCGTCATTTGAAAAGATGTCCCTCAAAACCAGCGACTGACGGTGAAAACCAAGGGAGGAGCAGAGTCCTGGGTCTGGTGTCTATGGCAGAGTCTTCTTTCAGTCAGCGGATATCACCCGGAGTTTGGAAACTCTTAGGTGCAATGAAGCAGGATGACATTTCTGCTGTTGTCAAAAATGACCTGAGTATTCTTCAGCTTGCTCAGTCTTTCTTTAACAAACATGGACATGACCCTACCAAATTTGAATATATTCGGCAAAAACTCCGTGAAGTTGGAAGATTGTTGTTGACTTTGCGAAAAGATTTTTCTGTGTACAGTCTTGAAGAAGCTGTGAAACCGGCCAATTTTCATAAACTCATTCGAGCAGTTCAGGTGGTGTCTGGCTATGATGAAGAGAGTCACTGCTACCAAAGCCCAAGCCTTGCTCTAAAACTGGGGCACTCTTTGAATAAGATCTGTGAAATCATTCACTGCCGAGCACTGATGTCGGAAGACAAGGAAATGATCGCATCGACAGAGACCTTCAAAAAGCTCTACTCCTCAAAGTGGTCTGAGATGATCTCACACACGGCTTTGGTGACACTGAATGAGGCCAAATTCAACAAGCCATCAACACTGCCATTCACTCAGGATGTGCAGTGCCTTCATCAGTTCCTGGAGAAGAGTGCACATGTAGCTTTTCAGAAACTACAAGAGACAGCATCTTCTCAAAGCTATGCAGAACTGGCCAAAGCAACACTTGCCAGAATTATTGTTTTCAACCGTAGACGTGCAGGTGAAGTCTCTAAAATGCTGCTGAAATGCTTCAATGAAAGGGATGGCACATCTCTGCATGATGATGTTGCCATGGGCCTGAGCAAGTTTGAGAAGAAGCTCTGCAGCCACTTCAGTCGAGTTGAGATCAGGGGGAAAAGGGGAAGGAAGGTGGCTGTTCTTCTCTCGCCTGATATGGTTAATGCCCTGTTGCTGTTGGTCAGCAGAAGGAGTGAATGTGGGGTGCTGGACACCAATGCATTCCTGTTTGCCCGACCCTGCTGCCAAAGTCACTACAGAGGCCAGGACTCATTGAGGGTCTACGCAAGTGAATGCGGAGCTCAGAATCCAGAATTTCTCCGATCTACTCATCTGCGCAAACACGTGGCAACTCTTTCCCAAATCCTCAACCTTAAAAACAATGAGCTGGATCAGGTCGCTGATTTCTTGGGGCATGATATTCGTGTCCACCGTGACTATTACAGGCTGCCAGAAGCCACCACTCAGCTGGCAAAAATATCAAAGCTGCTGCTAGCCATGGAGAAGGGCTGCCTGCCTACTCTTCAAGGCAAATCGCTTGATGACATTGAGATTGAAGGTATGTCCATCCTAGTGTAGGCAGAACAGTGAGGCTTTTACACTCGCAGGGAGGTTAAATGAAACTCATGTCTGAATTATGTCTTGTGTACACTTGTATATGTATTATTTACCATGTTTCCTAAAATGATTGCTTGTTATTCAACTACATAATGCAGATGTAAATATTTTTCCTGTTCTAAATTTCCTTTTTACTTGAAGATGAGATCAATATCACGGGTTCTGATGTCAGTGATCCTGAGGAAAGTGAATCAGATGATGAAGAGGCTCCTGCTGGAGCTGCAGGAGACTCCAGTAATGCTGGTATGTGTCAACTAGAAACTTTTTAAAAATACAATCACAGACAGAAATGTTGTCCTGCATTTCTAAAAGAATGGTACTAAAATTAGAGTTATGCACTTGTATTGTAATTCTGGGAATACAAATAGGATGATGCTTATCAAGTTAACTTCAAAGCTTCATCCAACACTGCACACTTTGCTTATACTGTCTTGTATGTGAGAAGGAGTAGGCAAGCCGAGTAGTCCAAATTTATAGCATTCAAAAAACAGTAGGTGAGAAATCCTCAGATGTACTCATACCTACACAAGATTGACACATGCATGAATATGCTACCGGTCAAAAGTTTGGGGTCAGTTTTATTAATTTTTGTTAATGTTTATTTTTAAGCAAAATTATTCAGTTCATCAAGGCGACATTTATTAAATGTAAAAAAATATATAATAATTGTTAAATATTTATTACAAATTTAATTAACCGCTTTCTTATTGTATGTAGTTTCAAATAAATTTCTTACTCTAGTCATTATTGCTTTTATTACTATTACCATTAATAATAATAATAACAACAATAATAATTAATATTAGAGTGATTTCTGAAGGATCATGTGACTGATGACTGGAGTAATGAAGCTGAAAATTCATCTTTAAAATCACTGGAATAAATTATTCAATTAAATGATGAACTACTTTTAAAGTTATCTTATAGTGCAATAACATTTTACAATGTGTGCTGTATTTATGATGAAATAAATGCAGCCTTGGTGATCAGGAGAAGATTATTTAAAAATATTTAACAATCATACTGACCCTAAACTTTTGACCAGTTGTGTATATAATATTTTATAAGCGAAAATGTGCACTTTAATTTTGACACCCACAGACACTTCATCAAATATAAATCAGAGAGGTCAGACTTTCTCCGAGCCTCATTTCGGTTGTCACGTTTTGTAAAAATCTATTGAATTAATTAATCTATTAAAGAAACGTCGGCTAGAATTATGCATTATAGGCTTAAATTAGAGAGAGAAATAGCAGATGTAACGTGACTGCATCAGATCATGAAGCAGATACATGCTGATCTTCCAGCTGTCAGTGCAGAAATTAACAAAACAATTGGCCCAAAATAACATATTATAAGATTAAAATGTGGAATAATTATCAGATGGTAACTTCGGTCAATTTTCCTAATGGATAAACAGCACTTTGTAATATTTCAGCATGCTTTCACTTTCGTTTAAGACATGAAGCGCTTATTTGCCGGTAGGGATGAATTCTCTATTCATATAGCCGTATACATGGCTATTACACAATCTTAATACACTGTGATATAGCCTGGGTCGTTAGTTCGCTGGATAGTTTTGTTTTCTCACTACAATCGAGCCGTTCAATTAAGCAGAAACCACCACATTCAGGCGATCTCGGACTGATTGATTTGGCGCGGATCCGCGCGTGATTGCTGGATTCACATATGTGCCAATCGAACGGCACTAACGGGGGAAACGAGACATATTCCCAAACAAACATCTATGTGTGAAAGCACCCTAAGACTGTCGCAGCCAAACGTTAGTGACAAGGCACCACTGGCCCGAACGGGCCAGTAACAATTCTGTATACTGGCCCGAGCGTGTCGCACGCTGGCGCCGGGCCATCGGGCAGTCCTTATTG
Source organism: Danio albolineatus (assembly GCA_903798035.1). Classification (NCBI taxonomy): domain Eukaryota; kingdom Metazoa; phylum Chordata; class Actinopteri; order Cypriniformes; family Danionidae; genus Danio; species Danio albolineatus. Next base: position 7,076 of record CAIGQQ010017282.1, on the reverse strand, counting down.
TCGAGCCCTGACATTACTACCCATGGGGCATTCAATCATTCATTCATTCATTCATTTTCTTTTCGGCTTAGTCCCTTTATAAATCTGAGGTTGCCACAGCGGAATGAACCGCCAACTTATCCAGCATTTGTTTTATGCAGCGGATGCCCTTCCAGCCGCAACCCATCTGTGGGAAACATCCATACATTCTCATTCACACACATACACTACGGACAATTTAGCTTACCCAATGCACCTATACCGCATATCTTTGGACTTGTGGGGGAAACTGGAGCACCCGGAGGAAACCCACACCAACACGGGGAGAACTCCACACAGAAACTCGAACTGACCCAGCCGAGGCTCGAACCAGCGACCTTCTTGCTGTGAGGCGAACGTGCTACTCACTATGCCACCATGGCGCCCACCCATAGGGCAGTGCAAGGGAATTTATAAATAGAAGAAATCCAGCACAACTGATGTCGGTAGACATCTTGTTGACCGTAATAACATGGCGGATACAGGACTGCCCAATTTCATTTAAACTACCCACATTCATAGCACATGGTTTGGGATGTATGTTCAAATATAAATGCAGTACCAGTGCGATTTCAGACGTAACTTCTTTAAACTATATTTGTATGTATAGTTTTAAATGTTTATCTTTATTTGCTTTGCTTCTGAGATCCTGATGATTTATAGAACCAATGTCTTGCAGGTGTTCGGGAGATGGCCTTTGAGAGCACCACTGAAGTTCCCGAAGGTACCAGAGTTTTAAGTAACAATACCACAGCCATGTAAGTACATAAGCTCTTTTACTAAAGTATGTATTCCTCTGTACAGAAAATGAGATTGAGGCAGAAAATGAAAACCAGCGGAAAGGCCAGAAAGTGTCCTGGTCTAAAGCTGAAATTGCTGCTGTAATGAAGCATTTTAAGGTCCATATCATAAAAGGAAAACTTGCCACAATGACAGAATGCCAGCAATGTAAGACAGCAGAAGATGCATTGGCAAGACGCAGTGCACAGAACATATGAGACTTTGTGAGAAATAGAGGAATTAGCCTCAAAAGAAAGGCTCAAACTAAGTGATGTTCTTTTGATGCCATTTTATTATGATCTGGGGGTCTGTTCTTAAGATAAATTCTCTAGATCTCTGCATCGGTTAATTAATGTTTAGTGCAGGGCTGGGTGATATATCACATGCGATTATTGGGTGCATTTCCACATTAAAGCCGTTTGTGTGATCTCTAGTAAATGTCCATCACTTGTTTCAGATGGAGCAGCATTTAATACACAGAGCAGGAGTTCATTGATGAGATACACAATACACTTGCATTAACATGTATGATATCACATGGATTATTGCAGGTAAATTGTGTATCTTCTCAGTGAACTCCAGCTCTGTGTGTTAAACGCTGCTCCGTCTGAACACTGATGGACATTTATTAGAGATCACACAAACGGCTTTAATGTGGAAATGCACCCAATAATGGTATGCAATATATGACCCAACACTAGTTCAGAGTTAATCTCGTGCTTACTGCTTGTAAAGTGAGACATTTTCAGTGTATGGCATGCTGTTTTTCTTTTTTCTTGATTCATTGCAGTTGATTTTTTGACCTAAAGGACATATGGCCCAGCCTTAGTTCAAAGTTATTTTCATGCCTATTGCCTGTAAAATGAGACATTTTCAATGTGTGGCATGCTATTTTTCTTTATTTTTTTATTAATTGCAGTTGATTTTTTGACCTAACGTTTTAGTTCATCCAAAAACAAAAATTCTGTCATTAATTTCTCACACTCATGTCTATCTAAACCTGTAAGACCTTTGTTCATCTTCAGACACAAAGGAAGATATTCTGGATTTAATCTGAGATTTTTCTGATCCAATTATAGAGTCATTGGATATGTAATGTTTAATGTTCAGAAAGGAACTAAACACAGTCAAATTTGTCCATGTCATATCAGTGATTCGATTGTAATCATAAGAAGCTGTAATAATACTTTAAAATTAAAGTCTTAAAAATAAATTAACAAACCGAAAACAAAAATAACTTTAATCAATTATTTCTTCTCATCCTCCTTTATGGGGAGCAAAGCAATGGGAATGTTGCTGGTGTCGAACGGAATGGCATAGAAAGGAATAACATGTATCTCCTCCACGTGTTATTATTGTCTGAGCTCAGTGGCACTCATCAGAATTGCTGTCTGGAGAGAAGAAATCATTGAACAAATTTGTCTTTGTTTTATTTGTGCACAAAAGTAATCTTCATATGATTTTTGTTTTTGTTTCATTTCTGAACATTGAACATTACATATCCAATGACCCTATAGGTGGATCAGAAAGATCTCAGATTAAACCCAGTATATCCTCACTTGTGTCTGAAGATGAATAAAGGTCTCACAGGTTTGGAACGATATAAGTGTGAGAAATTAATGACAGCGTTTTAATTTTTGGGTGAACTAACCATTTAAGTAAGTGGATTTCCTCTGCAGTTTTTGTATGGCATGTTTTGTTTCATTGTAAGATTACAATTGTTCACTCATAAGTGGACAGGTTAGTAGACTAACTCCTTTATAGTTTTGTTTTTATTTTGTAATTTGCAATTGTAATTAAAGTACTTCTAAAAGGCATTGGTCTCTGTAATGTTGTATTTTGTGCTGTGTATTGTGTTTAAGCTCTGGTACTCTTTAACCACCTCAGTCCTAGTAAGACAGGATATGTACAGGTTTGTGTGTTGTGTATCATAATGTTCAAGTAAATCACATTTGTCCATGTAATGCAGGACAATGTGCTGTTGTGTACTGTGTAACAAGTCAGTACTCTTTAACCACCTCAGGATTCGTAATGCAGCGTACTGACACATTTGTGTGTGTGTACACTCATGTACCTGTAAAGCACATCAGTCCCTGTAATCCAGGTAACTGACACGTTTGTGTATTGTAAAAATATTGTTCTCATAAACCTGTCGGATCATGTAAACCACAATTATGTTATAGGCGGGAACATTTTAGAAGGGGGCGTGGCTGTCCTTATGTACCAGCAAAATATCATGTTGTAGTATTTTACGTTCTGATGTGTGTATAAGAAATCCAAAGTGATATCTGTGTTCTGCAGAGCAAAACAAATTTTTTGATGGTTTTATCATCTCTGTAAGTCAACGGGAAAGGGGTGTCCCCATAGACCAGCAAAAAACTGGTTTGGCAATCAAAGTCCCTATATACCACAAAAACCAGTATGTGTGTGTGTGTGTGTGTGTGTGTGTGTGTGTGAACGTGTTTTTTTTTTTTTTTTTTATAAATTGTACTCCTCTTGAAACTTCCCCTATTCTCTCAAAGGTTAATTTATCATTTTTTATTATAATTATTATTATTTATTTATTTAGTTATTTTTTTTAAATCTAGGCTATATACCCATCCCAAAGAAAAGCTCTTCTTCTTGACTCCATTGGAGAGACTGAGGTAAAGAAGAAGAAGTGTTTGGAAACAGCAAGGTATTTTAATTCCGCATAATCTGATATTGGAAGTTGACTGACAGAAAGAGAAAAACAAACAACCTGTTTGCAGAGCAATGATGAAGAAAAAACATCCACTTTCGCATTGGATGTGTGAAACACTGCCTCACCCACATCAAAAAGATAGTACATCGTGTGGTGTGTTTGCTTTGAAGGTATGTGTCATTGGCCATGTGAAATAGTAATAAAAATTGGATGGTTTGTTAATTGTTGTTTTTTGTTTTCTATGTCCAGTTTGCAGAATACATTCTTGATGGAAAGAAAATTGACTTCTGCAATGCACCACAAGAAGTGAAACGACTTAGATTAGAGATCGCATCAACACTTCATGACCAATCTGGTATGTTTTTATTTGTTTTTAACTTGAAGGTTTTGAATGTTTATGCATGTTCAGTACTGATTTGAAATCTTCACATGATCATACATGGTTTGCTTTCTATCCCATAGATGACCTAAGTGACCTGTGTCACTTTTGTGGGGAGGCAGAGACATTTGATGAATCTGAGAATGTTCTCTGGGTAACAATATTTGTCTTAATTGTAATTGTGTTGTAAGCAAGTGTTTTTATTTATTT
>CAIGQQ010017269.1:0-11577 GCA_903798035.1 Danio albolineatus | reverse complement strand
TTTGTTTATAAAGGGGAAAGACGCATGTGTATTGGAATTAGCTTCAGGCAATTCCTAATTACGAAGGAGACGGAGTGGAGGCTCCATGAGGCTTGTTTATGCCGATTACGGATTCAGCGTAAAACGTGGCTTAGTCACTACAACGATAACACCGTGATCAGACAACATTGGCTGTTCCCTGCAGCGTACGAGTACACCGGAGTGCTCAAAATGTTTACTTAAGTGCATTGCATCATCAGATGTTAAAAAGTCAATCTGCTTGGCGCGGAGGAAGAGAACGAGGCGTGTGGCACTTGTGGATTTTTATACACGCGATATCCTTATAAACTATTTTTATTATTTTGCGCATTTCCCATCCGCCATTAACAGTCCTCATTGGTTTCCTTTGCAGCACATGATATTTGCTATGATAACTATAAACGTTTGGGAGAAGCGCACTTATTTCGAACTGTGATCAAAATTGACTGGAACTACCTGAAAAATAGCGCACACCCTCCAGCCAATCAGAATCAAAAATATCAAAAGACTATGGAATTTATGCATTTAATCACTGGCTTTTCTAAATGACAAGCAGTAAGCAGATCTTATTTCTATTTTAAATATGTAATTCCAAATCATATCAAAATACAAAATAACGTTTAGATTTCAATGATATACCAATATGTCATATGTACATGCAATATATCTCAAAATGTATAAAAGAATGTATATATATACATATATGACATATAGCCTATTCATCAGGTCTAAGCAACATTTCCAGATTTTGATGAATCGGCCACTATACATTAATATTTACATGTACAGCAGTTTTCTTTATACTTTTTAAAAACAGCGACATCTTAAATCACTTTTAAAAGCACATTTTAATTTAAACGGTAAAGTTTTTTTTTGTCTGCAAACACTGTTAGTTTAAACTATTTATATTGTTTAAAGTGGCTGACAATAGTACATATTCTTAATAATAGGAATAAATTTTTTCCTTTTTGAACTGTGCATTGCTGCTTAATTAGGCCTACTATACTACTGTATTTCAATACATGTCGTTATGGTGGTACTTGGTGAGACAACTTTTTTCTGAGGTGGTACCTGGTGGAAAAATTTTGAGAACCACTGATCTAGAACAACCAGTTAATCACTTTATTATAATTCTTTTTCTTCTTCTTCTTCTTCTTCTTCTTCTTATTATTATTATTATTATATGTTTTAGCTTATATTATTCATATGGCTAAAGTTTATTAGGGATAAAGTTTAATGTGATAAGAGCCTAATACAGATATTTTAATTCATATGTAGTTCATTCCAGAATTTGCTGTGCATAGAAATATATGAGCCTACAGTACATTTCCGTAAACTTAGTAGGCCTATGTGTCAGTAACCAGGGATTTTGTGTCTCCATGTTTGTGAAAAATACTGGAGACATACCCTTTCCCCATCTTAAACAAAATGTTTGGCCAGCCTGTCTGAGCTAGGTGTTAATGGGGCATTGCCTTTAACCGGAAATAAATAAATAAAAATATAAAAACCTGAAAATAATAATAATAATGTAAAAAACATTAAAAAAGAAAGAAAGAAAGAAAACATAAAAACCCTTATAGGATTTTTTTTGCTTATGATCACCCTTATGTTTCTCCTATGAATTTAAGAGAGTTGCATAAAATAATCCTTAAAGTAATTGTAACTCAAGTGATATTTCTTTGCTGAGTCCTCCTTGAAGAAATATGAATTCAACAGAAAGACATACAGCTATACAAATTACATATCAACGTTTGTAGGCTCAACACAATTGCGTCATAGATCTAGATACAATAGCCTAAAAGCATTTAATGACAATATATATATATATATATATATATATATATATATATATATAATAAAAATAAGCAGTTTAAATAAATAAACCAAAATAAAACCAACAAAAGCTATAACAATTTAGGCCTAATACAAATAAACAACAAAGTTTCAAGCCATTCTGAACTTCTGTTTTGTTCACAAGCCGTTTTGAATTTATGAATTACTGCTACCCCCTTCCCCCAACTCAAACCTGAATGTTGTAGATAGAACACTGATTATTTAACCTATCGATAGCCACATTTCCCCTGTTGGGCAGTACGAGCCAGGGCTTTCGTCAGGCAGGACCATAGCACCATGAATTCCTGTAATTATTAATAACTGGACTGACATTTTCAATTTACTATAACCTTCTATGTGAAGCTGCTTTGACACAATCTACATTGTAAAAGCGCTATACAAATAAAGGTGAATTTAATTGAATTAATTCATGGTCGAGGGGAAATGGAAGGGGCTTGAAAACAAAATAGTTATAGAGTGGTATATAAAATCCATTGTCTAGATGATACAGGGGGTGTCTCACATTACACCATTCCCCTATCATAAATTTGATAAAGGTACAGTAGTAGTTTTAAATATTTAAGATTGGTATATCTCCACTATATGAATCTTCCCAAAGCAAAGGTTACAATTTAAAAATATATTAAATATCCTTCTAATAAAGCTTTTACAAAAAAGATAACATGATAATGTTGGACAATGACTGTAGGAAAAAAAAATTATATCTAAATCTGTGTTCTCAATATATATATTTTTTTAAGCTCGAAGTGCAGTGCATTCTAAATCGACGTCCCGTTGATGTTTCTGTGGACATCAGGTGGCATTATTAACCGTTTATTAAGTTAAATTTCAAACTGAATCGATAACTGTTTTTGATCAATTCAAAGTAGCCCAGACTATTTATTCCTTTTCAAAAGCAGTAGCCTAAACAGAACATCTTAGTTTTTCAAACGTACACATAAGCATTTTTTATAAATGAACATCACATAAGGCCAACAAGAATGTTCACTTAAACCCCATTTCTTGGTTAGGCTATATCCACAGGTGCTGCCGTTAATCTGCTGGCCAGGTCATCAAAAATTGGCTGCACATTGGTGGCGGGCGGATAAGATTTACCATTGGTTAATTATGCAAACGTTAACTACGTTTTCTAAAATATTAAGGAATGAGAGACATTTGATTAGCTTCTGTTAAACGTGTCTTGTCCTGTGTTGTTTCAATTATGAATGCCATTACAATCTGTGCTTTCAAGATCATTTCTGTTTGATATCCAGGATTTTAAATCCCTCTGATCCAACGCTATCTCATGGGCAATTTGTAACTTTTTAAAAAGTAGCTAATTTGTATGAATTCGTTGTGTTTAGGGCTGGGGTTAGGTGCCACGCCTCCTTTTTTAAATCGTAAATTTTCGTACGAATTAGCCATTGAACTGCCAAAACGTAAAATACTTATGTTTTCTCGTGAGATCAGGCTGCTCTGATCACAGTTGTTCCAACCTATTCAGGCTGATCACAGTTGTTCCAACCTATTCCGCATCACCAAAGTAACGAACTGGGTAGAATCACGTTTGTTTTAATCAATAAATGTAGGCTATATATTTTTTTATTAATCTTGAATTATCCTTTTGTATTAGACAGATTTAACTTTCCTACAGCTGTGTGCAGATATTTATGACACGTGTATAGCGGGTAAATGTTGCCAGTTATCTCTAAAAAACAAAGTGATCAAAAGTTTTAGTGTTTTTAGATTTATTTATTTATTTATTATGATACTACTACTACTAAATAATAATAATAGTAATAACAATAAAAAAAATAAAAAATTAGTAGTAGGCTATTTATAAAGCAAGTTATTTCCTCTGAAATCTGATCCGGTGTTACAGTTTAACTGGTGACCATGTTAACTGGTGTCCCTTTCCAGATGTAAGAATTTGCAGATTCATCTCTTTTTCACAGCAACAAAAATTCCCATAACAAATAAAGATACTTATTTTTTGTGTCAGTGTCATTGTAAACATTATTGATTTTAATATTTGTGTAGCAGAACAGTATAACCGAAATTAACCTAAAAAATATTTAAAATTAACATGTCATCAACGGGATTCGAACTCGTGTAGTCAAAAGGTAAGGCACACGTATCAATCAAATCTAACTGAGCTATTCATGACTTCAGATGAAATGCTTTGTTTTATTATCTTTATCAGTCAAAATATGCTTCCGCTGTGGTTTTGGACCGTATTAAATTGTTTCCATACACCCATGTTAACATGTTGTTTACATGTACTCACGTAACGTGTTTCTATAGACTCTCCCGCTAATATTTTCTCAGAATAGATCTGAATGACAAGACAATGTTTCATCAGTTCATCAAACCATGTCTTTTCATAGTTGTAGACTCATGTTTACCTGTGCCTTTGGACTCGGGTTAGCTCGTGTTAACCTGTGTCTACAGTCACACACGAGATGATATTTTCTCAGAATAGCTCTAAATGACAACGATGCTCCGCTAAATAGCCTGCGTTATAAATTGCAGTCACCTCCGTTCTTTCTTTTCTAAACAGAATTTTAAAATCAGGCTAAATAAACAATCTGGTACACTGGTGTTGGAACTCACCGGCACATTTCAGAACTTTAAACAAAGGGGTTTCACAGGAATTTTACTCATATGTTGTGTTTATTCAAACTAACTAGGTTAATCAATATGTTGTTTTAACCCTTATAACAGATAAAACTTCTGTATGTGTCTAAAATGTATGATGTCTGGTACTAAACAAAAGCTAGTGACATTAGCAATACAGTGATGTAAATAAAAAGCTAGTATTACAAACCATATTCATCTTGTAACATTTGATATGAGAATTACAAACTTACAAGAGATTTGACCACGTGAAATAAACTCAGTTTTGATGTTAATGATTGATCTCAACTACATGATACGGGGCGTGGACCCCCCCCTTCATGGTCACTGCTCATTGGAAGACGGAGCCACAGGGATGGACCAAACCAGGTCACTTAAAAACCCCCTGCAACCGTAAAATCTTGGCTTTTTGCATCAGCTTCCTTGCGCCCGCTGTGCTCTCTGCCCCCTCTCGCCCTGCACGGACACGCGCCGCCACACGATTGGGTCACCATGAACTTTCTATGCAACCTCCTAGGTTTCGGGACAGCTGAAACCACACAAACTTCCGCAAACTAACTCTCAGCAGAGTCCCCAAGACAACAGCCACTCAGTGTGAGTGAAACCGAAATACGTCACCGAAGCGAGTCACCACCCAATCAGGAGCGACGTGTGAGGCCAAGCCGGCGAGGGAAACTCAAGCCTTCACAAGAGCGCAAGTAACACGAACTAACTTTGTATCTAATTGATCTGGTGCTGATTGATCTGAAGCAGTTAACGATAAGCTAAATCTCTGCTTTTGTGGTTTCTCAGGTGTGATTCTAAGATCTAGTAAGAAGTACTAGAAGTAATTTGGGACTGTTGTCAACTCATTTTGCATCCTCTGAACTGCCTCTGTGTGTATGTGTGAATGTGTGTGCGCGTTTGTTTGTTGTTTGCTTATTACGTAGTTAGTTTCATGTATCGTAGTGTAGCTCAATAAATCTTTGTTCTCATCTTGTAAGAACTGTGTTCTTGTTATGTGCTTCTAAGTCATTGCCTCGAGCTGTAGATTTTGTTACCTTGCTAAAAGTTAACCCAATACTGTGTTATGTTATTATCGTTGGCCACATAAATAATATAAACAAGATTGGTAAAACACGATGTCTTCTATTTGCTTGACTAATGGTAGACTACCATTATATACCAGAGTCAAGTGTGACTCTTTTAACCTGATTCAATCTGACTCTATTGAGTCGAATCAATGATTTAAATCTTCAAGATCCTATTCATTGAAATGAGCTAATAAATCCCTGATCGGTATTTAATTGTAGCTTGGACCCCTACACTGGATCCGAACTTGGAAGGAAATGAAACATCATATTAAATACTACTCCCTGAGCTACCAAAGACTGTTCAACACTTTGCTTATTTGTAATTTTATCACAATTAACAAAATCATGTTCATACTTCTGCCTTGGTACAGATGTGACCAAGATAATACACTGAAATGTTGCGATTTACAAGTAATATTCTGTTGCACAATATGATATATATTAGATATATTAGACATAATATGTATAATAATATCATCATTGTATTCAATTTTTGTAAAATCTGTATATGTGTGAGCATGGGATACGAGATAACACAAGTCCAAAGCACCGCTTAGCGTGAGTCTACAACTATAAAAAAAGCATGGTTTGACAAACTGATGAAACACAGTCTTGTCATTTGATATCATGTATATTCTGAGAAAATATTAGCGGGAGTCAGTAGAAACACGTTAACGTGAGTACATGCTGATCTTTTTGACTACTCGAATGATAGTTCGAATCCCGTTGATGAGTTGTTAATTATAAATATTTTGTATGTTAATTTTGGTTATATACTGTTCTGCTACACAAATATTAAAATCAATATTGCTTACAATGACACTGACACCAAAAAATCTTTATTTGTTATGGGCATGTTTTGTTGCTGTGAAAAAGTGACGAATTTGCCAATCTACTGTACAAAAGTGAATAGCTTACATCTAGAAAGGGACACCAGTTAACACGATCACCAGTTAAACCGTAACACCAGCACCTCATTTTACCGATCCCCCTTCTCACACGTACCCACATCACTTTCTTCCACTTTCTTAATGCACTATTTTAAACAAGCAGATTTTTAACTCTCTGCAGGCTGTTTGCTCAGTGTGCGTGTGAAAGAGAAATGAACAGAGAAAGATGAACAGACCATAAATAATGTGGCTCACTTTGTGTGCGCATATGCCCAATTATTTAATTCATAATCGCCACTAATAGCTATGCTAAAGGGAACCTATTTTGAGTGCATGAGAGTGTTTTGCATGTAGTGGCAGTTGGTCAGATATATTTGTAACCTAGCCTATAATAATAAATAATTATTGATAAAGCAAGTTATACTGCAATCAGGTGATGTGCTCCACCGGGCACGATAATCTTAATAAATGGCTATGCTTCTCACCATGTATCGTATCTTTTCTAAAACATGTATAGTGTAAAAGCATGATTATTACAAAGAAAACCAAAACATCCAAACAAAATGATATTTTAATTGAACACCTCACATCAGTACCGTCCTATGTAGTATTGTGAAAAGGCAAAGCTGAAAATCTTTGGTTAAAGCACCACCTAGCAGTCAAAAGCTGCAGGTGCACCTACTACCGCCACATTGACAGCAAGCATTGTGGCAGAGGGAACATACATGGAGTGATAGCTGTGAGTGCTTTAACTTCTGTGATAAATCCTAAGATTAGACCTCATTGTCCTTTTTGTACCAAAAGAGAAACAGTATTCCACACTAGTGGAATTGTGGTAAATTAGGGTAGACATTTTTTTGGTAGAATTTTTGTTTTCATTGCGGAATCTTTGCAGCATTGTTGAAGTAAAGGAGAAATGTAAATGTAAGTATGGATAAATTGTGTTTGTAAGTGATTATTTAGTATGTGTTTTATGATTTATGTATGTATAAGAACCTATTGAGGTTTTTAAAAGGATGTAGTAATATTTTGTTGATTGTAATAAAATGTGTTTCAAATTCTATCTCTATCTCTCTCTCGTACAAGCATGTTGTAAACAGATTGTTGTCCATGGTTTTTGTAACAATAATTAAATGTTTGTCCACGTGAAGTTTTTACTCCTCTTATTTTTTTTTTTCATTTGAATTGATATACAGTTAAATTGTGAGCTCAAACAGAAGAGTAGATCTATTTATTGTAATTTTAGTTCCCCAGTGGGAGGGGAACTTCAATGCTATGTGGAAACTTCCACTATGGGGATTTTTAATAATTTGAAAGAGTAATAAAATGGGCCATTGTAATGCCAATGAATTGGGGGCATCAGCGTACACAGCTGGCAGCAATCACGATTATAATTGTATAAAGATGCCAGCCGTGCATTGCTGAGTCACCTTTTTTGCTTTCAGAGCCGAACACGCTACTGAGAGAATCTTAGGGTTCCTCCAAACCTCCTTCAAGAAAGTGAGAGAGTGAATGAGAAAGCTGCTGGTGTTTGACCGGCTGTTTTCTCTCGGGCGCAGTGTGTAACATGAATGGCCGACGGTCGAGCTGGGTCTATTCTCCCTTTACTCTGCATTCTCTAGGGTCTTGTCCTTCTAGGGCGGTGAGTAACTAAGCATGTTTACACCTAAAAGAGCAACATGGTCATGCAGTGTGTCTTTTTAAAGACTTTGTTTCGACTGTGTGTTTCTGGGTGCGGTGGTTGCCTGACCACGGATGATGGGCCTGCCATCACTGCAATGGCATGTCTATTCCATAACTAATATTGCGGCTCACTCTTGCAAAAAGGCGAACCAGCCCTGTTTTACCCAGCAAGTAGCAGTTGGCACTTGGGCAGATCTGAGGTTCACAGGGGGGTCAATCCGCCGCCCTCGGGTTTGCGAACCTCCCATTCCTTAGCACACTTCATTCAAGCTTCGAATGAGAGAAGTGCTCCATCCTTCGGGATAATCACCCTCTCACTCAATGACACCAAGGATTAGATATCCATCACTCCATCGAAGGGTGGGCTGTCATTTACTGATGACATTCGGACCCGCTTCCTTCCTTTGGGCTCAGGATATGGAATCTTATATGATGGCCGTGCTAACCTGGGCTGCTTCAGCAGCCAGGCTGGAGATGGCTTGTCCCACAGCTCGAACGATTAGATGGGTGTGACTTGAAGGACAAGAAGGGGAAACCCTCTAAGCCTCCTGTCCCCTTCTTCCCTAAGGTGCACAGTAAGTTCGCGCAGCGGTGAGGACATATTTTTCTGCCCGCTCTGCCCTCACCTTCCTCGATGACGGAGCAGCCTGGGGATACGAGGCGAATCCCCAGGTCGAGCATGCTAGCACGGTCAAACCCTTCTTTGCATGGTTAGCCTGTAGCCCTGATTAAGCTTTGCTCTAAAAACACAGGTCGGCTGCGATCTTCTCTTGGACGGTCGACCTTCTAAACAGGTGTTTTCCGAGGACAGTGCTACAGGCTGCTGAGTACATAATATGCAAGTTATCCCTTTCAGACAGTTTCACAGTAATTAGCACTCTAGGTTGATTTTTAAAGCCTTCTTATGCATAGAAACATGTAAAAGTTTTATGTAAACTGTAAAACACCACAAATCCCTCTCTTGGCCTCTGAAAGAGGCCACACCTTATTTCATTCAATTAATCTTAAAACTACCATACTTATGTTTATGTAAAAAATTATTATTATTATAGAATATTTTATATATATATATTTTTAAAGTCCAATATGTCCAGATGAGACTCGGTCGAAAACCTCGATGAGGAAAGACACCCAGGCGGCCCCCTAGTTGACGTATGGGACAGCATTTATACATCACACTCCTCCTCCTGTCACACTTTGCACTTATTTAAAACAATGTACATCTTCAATGCCAATATTTAGAAATGCTGTTTTGCTTTTTAGCTCTGTTCTGAAGTTACATATATAGTTCATAGAGACAAGTTTGTTGTTTAATTTGCACTATCATTTAATTGAGGTTGTGACTCTTTAAGCCCTAGTGTCAAAACTGCTATTTTATTTTTTCTTTAATAAAAAACAAATTTCTTATTTTTCATCTTAAATTACATCATTGCATCTAGATTTCATGTTAATTTGTTTAGTCTTTTCTATTTTGTAATTTCTCAACTTTAATTATATAATCCTCTGTCTAGTTATCTCAAACCAGTCATCCCTAAAAAGTCAAACAACAATATCCATTACAAAATCTTTTAAACCCTTTTTGGTTTATGTATCTTGTTTAACAGCTTATGTACTGTAATTGTAACCAAATGTCTACCCTCCTCTGGTAATTCCTCTGGTAATCTGCTGAAAAATCTTCCATCACTGATTGTTCCTAAGTCATAAACTACACACAAACTACTTTTGTCTGTTTTGACTAATGCCAAATTCAAAAATTCTATTCAAATTCAAATTAAATCTTTTGTAGTAGTTACATACACAATCATAACTAAATTGAAATATAAATTTCAAGGACATAGCTCTATTAATCTATTAATTTCTCCTATTTTCTCAAATGTTTCAATAATACCCATTTTAGCCTCTAGCAGACCTGTATCTGGTTTACTTTTAATCCTCAGTAGCTGTGGTTAATTTTGTCTTCCTCTACGTCCTAAACAGATAATCATTAAAATTTGACACTTACCTAAATAATTTCATTTGAGCTATTTCTCAATTTGCTTTTTATATTGATTTGCATTTTTCACTTTCAGCTCCTAATTCCTTCCTGCTCTCACATCAGACTGGTTATGCCAGGTTTTTACTTAATCTCAGGTTTTTACCTCTTAAGTTTTCTTATACGTTTTTTGCCTTATTTTATTTAAACATTTTATCATTACATCTTCAGTTTCCTTTTCTCACCTTTTTCTTCTCCCAACTGTACTCTCTTTAGTATAGTTATCTTTACTATGGTGTTTTCCCTCTCCTGTTTCTCTATTCACAAGATTATTCCCACTATTATCAGTGCTATTACTCCTATCACTCCCACCACTTTCCAATTTTCCTACAACTTTATCCTCATTTTTGGTCTCAGTTGGTGTCTCTGTTTCCCAAGGAATTTTTAATCTCGGCACGTTTTCCCAATCTATCTGTTCTATCCACGACATCTACCTTATACCATACGTAAATTGAATAGTTAATCAATAACAGGTTTACGCGAAAATTTTAGGTAAAATAAATTTTGCAGAATTGAAGTTATAGATTGAGATTGTTATCTCTTGCCCTTCAAAGGTTCTCAATTAACTAATTAATTAAAGGACATTTGAGAACTCCAATTTATCCAAGCCACACTCCAGCCGGGGTATGGATAATCTGGTGATGTCTAATTTGTTACACGTTTTCAAAACCTCATAGGTGGGTAAGTCTCTAGCAAACGTTTTGTGATTAGATGGAAAACTATTGTCTGCCTCGTGAGTTACAGCAGTCACCTTTCGTTTTTCTCTGGGCCTTTTTCTTTGTCAACTCTATATCTTTCCTTAAAAATTTTTGCTAAGCCAGCTCCAAATGCGCAGTCTGCCCTAACACAGTGGGCTACTGATTCACCTTTGGGGGCTGTAAATAAATCCCCAGTTTTGTAGACCACTTGTAGAGCTTGTAGGCTACTTTGTAAAGGATGGAAATTTTCTCCCTTGGACCTGAGTAGTCAAGTCCACTCTAATTTCATGTGGCCCCCCTCCACTTCCTCCTAAACAGGTGAAGGCCACTGGTTTCTTAGATTGGTTGTCATGAGTGATCTGTGAAGACAAAAGCTGCAATCAAAGCAGTTAATTGTTCATGATTGGTGCCAATAGTGTAAATGTTTTCCAGGGACAGCACAGAACTCTGGCCCGGACACTGTCGACCTGTCAAAAGCTCAAAGCGCGTGAAGTCAGGTCCCGTTGTAGAGAAATGTGTTGTCATTATTGCAATAGGCAAAACATTCAGTCAGTTCATTTTATCGTGCGCACAGATTTTAGCCAATTTTCTGTCATATCTATAATTATATTTATTGCCGGCGGTACCATAAATAAAGAGACAGACCCAAGGAATGCTCAACAGTTCTCTGTTTCTGAAATGGGTCGACCCAAGGAGGTGAAGAAACCTGACCT
>CAIGQQ010017266.1:0-13254 GCA_903798035.1 Danio albolineatus | reverse complement strand
ATATATATAGTAGATTTCTTTTTTATTAAACAAAGAAAACAAACAATAGCTTTCTCAGCTGCTGTAAATGCAACTCCTGTCATCGGAACGGGTGTTAAATGGAATTAAGGTTTTATTGATGCTGAACTTAGCCTAGGTTAAATAAGTATGGCTTTAAAAAGTCATATACCTCTTACCTCAAAACATTAGTTCAGCAAAGTAACCCAGCAACACAGATTTTGCTGGAAGAACAATTTTTGTTAGCAAAACTATGAAAAATACTATGTTGTGTCTAAAATGTGTTTCATTCTATAATTTAGTTTTTGCTGTATGTCTTATACGCATCTTATACGCATCTGATCTCATACACTTAAATATCTTTTACGCATCATATAATCTCATACACTGCTTGTCTGGAAAGTCAATACCTGGATCTAACTAAACAAATAGTTAAAAGCCTCCCATTGGTAAATTACTGCATGGATGATTATGATTTAGCTGGTAACTAGTTATTTAACCCTAACTGATGCAGAGGATAAATTCTCATTTCTTAAATAACCATTTCAAATACACGTCCTGTGATCATGGAAAAGATGTTTATCTGTTTTTCAGGGGCAAATTTGGCATGTATCATAAAATAAAATAAGAAGAAAATAAGAAGATAAAATGAGCACCATCAAACAGCATCATCCCAATTCAAGCACTGTAGATCATTAATAGATAAACTTTAGACTTTTTCAGCAGTAGGTGAGGAAGAACAGTCCAAACCGATAAATTCCTGCAAATCAACAATGTCTATGTTAGATTCTTTACCAATCATTTTTTTAAAACAATTGTTTTCAGAAGTTGCTGAACCTGTTCTTAACATTTTGAATTCATCCCTACTTTTAGGATATGTGCCTAAAACTTTTAAACTAGCTGTCATTAAGCCCCCCCCCCCCCCCCCCCCCCCCCCCAAAGAATTAGTAAATTATAGATACATTTCAAACCTGCCTTTTTCTATCAGATTGTATAGCTGATATTAAAAATTGGATGACTAAAAACTTCCTATTACTAAAGGTCTTGCTTATGGACCCAAAAATCACTCACGATAAAACCGAGGACACTGTATAACTCTTGATGGATTTTTATTTCAGTCCTCATCTTCAGTCAAAAATTTGGGTGTTATTTTTGATAACCTGTAATAAATTACTAGGTGGTTGACACAATATACATTGTAAAAGCTCTGTAGAAATAAAGATGAACTGAACTGAAAATAAGATTTAAAAATGTGTCTTCATTTCAGAGATGGGGGACTTTTCTGAAGGACACACTTTTCTGGTGTCTGATGGATGTCTGAACATTAGTCTGTGGTGAAATGTAATTAGTTTAGGCTGAATATAAAGGCAATATTTGGTCACAATAATCAGTAATCTACTCCAAAGCAAATAGATTTGACTGCAATGTAAAGTTTTATAGCTTAATATATATTTTGCTGAATGGAAATTTGGTGATTAATGTTTTCACTGATTTACTTAGCATTTCTAAATTATTGTTTTTTTTTATTGTTAATAAAAGACACTTGATATAAACTAAAGTAATATTTAATATACATGTTTTGTATATCATAAACCGCGGCATTAACTATTTTTTGGCATTTGACAATACATTTTTACCACCACAAGATGGCAACAGAGACGATATAACATCAGTTTTACAGCCTGTTTTTAATCACTTATTGTACTATCAATTTAAAAAAAACTATATAGGTTTTTTTTAAATAACTTAAACTTTATGTTTATTCTAATAGGCTTTACCATGCAGTGACAGCTGCAAGCCTCCAAGCAGTTTTATGAAAAAGTGACTGATGCTCTGTAATGTCAGCTCCCTTTTCGTTAATAATAACAATTGCAATATTATCAATAATGAAGATCATACCATTAACTAATACATGAAAATTTTACATGAAAGTTTACTCACTTTAGGTTAACTAACCTCTTTTTACAGTGTAGATGAAGAACAGTGATACACAGTTTTTTGTTTCCATTATGAAAAACCTCTAAATAATTATAACATTCAAATGTAATCAAACATCAGTAGTAATTGGCAGGGGGTTTCAACACTATCACATTCTTTTCTGATTCATGTTAATTCAACATCTTTTCTTCTCACATGATGAGAGCACTGGATTTATTGTGGCTTATACTGACACCATGCACACCACCGGGTATATTTGTGTGTGTAAGCCGCTGCTGGGCTGAAGAGCATGGAAAGGGTGTGGGGGGCAGGGAGTCCAAGGAAAATGGGGTTTAAAAAGTGTGGGTGCTGAGTTTGAAAATTCTCTTGGTTGAGGGAGGAGTGTGTAGTGTGTAATGATAATCAAACAATATTCACGTTCAATGGTCCGTTTGCTTAAGCAGCTTTTCATGGATGTGAATCGAAAGCAGGAAGATGAATGTTGTTCCCTCTGCTGTCTCATTTGTTCTTCTCCCTGCAGAGTTTGTTCAACTTAGTTTGACCTTGTTGATTGCTTTTGCTTTTTTATAATTTGTTTTTCACAAGCAGGCTAATCTGGATATTAACATTTCCAGTCATGCAAATGATACATATTTGGGTTTAGAAATCTAATTTTGTTGTTTATCTAAAATGATCTTTATTTTTGTGAATCTCAAACATGTTTATTGCATTTTCAACAGAACTTTTAATTTTGCAATATTGAAAATGTTGTGTGACCATTCCATACCATTAGCCAAAAATCATGCCATCTACTTACTTTTAATCTCATGCATTATCTGGCCAGTATATAATAGACTGATTCATTTGGCGACTTTTGCAAGTTTAGAAATCTCCTTGGCCTCTTTTACGCAATTCTTTCTTTCTTTTCTTTTTTTTTTGGCAGTATTCTATTCCTTGTCCTCTTTGATCCCTTTCCTTAATGTGGCCATAGAAACTCGTTTCCGGAATTAGTGCGTCAAGCCCTTAAATGTGAATGACTAGCATGTACAAAAGCTCTGTGTGGGAAGAGAAGAAAATATCAGCCATTAGTCTAGTGATGTCACTGTGCCAAAATTAGGCTCCATAAGAGAAGGGGGTTGGGAGAAAAAAGACCAGGAGCTTGATGTTTAATGTTTTGTCCTGAATGTTTTGCCCTCAATTTATGTTTAATAGTGAAAAGATTATTTCATAATAACATAATAACACAATAGTTTTAACTAATTTCTAATAACTGTTAATAAAATTTACCAGATATTTTGGAAGATACTAGTATTCAGCTTAAAGTAAAATTTAAAGGTTTAACTAACCTACTATCTAACTAACTAACTTTTTTTTAAGTACTTTTTTTCTAGATTAAATAAAACAAATAAGACTTTCTCCATAAGTAAAAATATTATAGAAAATACTGTGAAAAATTCCTTGCTGGAAAAATGTAAGTATTTGAAAAAAAGTTCATTCATTTTCTTTTCGGCTTTATTTATCCGGGGTCGCCACAGCGGAATGAACCGCCAACTTATTCAGCATTTGTTTCACGCAGCGGATGCCTTTCCAGCTGCAACCCATCTCTGGCAAACATCCATACACACTCATTCACACTCCGGACAATTTTAGCCAACCCAATTCACCTATACCACATGTCTTTGGACTGTGGGGGAAACCGGAGCACCCAGAGGAAACCCACACAACCACGGGGAGAACATGCAAACTCCACACAGAAATGCCAACTGACCCAGCCCGAGGCTCGAAGCAGCAACCTTCTTGCTGTGAGGCGAACGTACTACTCACTACGCCACCATGGCGCCCTTGAAAAAAGTATATGTATATATATATTTTCTCATAACCAAATTAAATATATTAATAATAAAAAGATCATTAAATATCATATTGGTCACTTTTAATCTGTGGGTAAGGAACAGACATCAACATGGTTTGAATTAACTGCTTAAAGTAGCCTAACTTTGATGTGAAGGCCTGTTAAAAAAAAAAAAAAAAAAAACTTGTTTTTACACTGTTGCTATTTTTATTGTGGTTTAAAAATGTGAGGCCATGCCAGCTTCTCTGGGACCTCCATTCAGCACTGGGCCTTGAGCCGGGCTACAGATAATTAGATCACTGCTATCAGTTTCACTGTCTCTTTTCTTCATGACAATTTACATGATAATAACACTCTCGATGGCCCCCCTCATTCAAAAGCGCTTAGACTTTCAATTTTTTTCCCTCCCTTTCCAACATCCAAATGATTCACTACCTCACCTTAAAATGCACTTATGGGTGGGAAAGAAGTAAGAAATCCACAGGAAAACCTCTCAAAGAGAGCAAAGAGGGTAGGGCAGCAACTATCCATTCTCATGTGAATTGACAGCACATAAAGAGCAAGGAGTGTGATAAAAAGAATCTTTGGTAGAACTGCTAAACGTGTTTAGTGTCTGGGAAGTACAGTTTAGTGGTCTGAATTGGATTGCAGACTAACATTAGTTAACATTTATCTGAGCTCTCAAAAGAAAGATGGGGTGGGAGATTTTAAAAAAAATTAGTTTGCCAAAAGGCTTCGCAAAAATCTGGAACATTATTGATTCCAAGCTATTTCATTTAAATAAATCCAGCATTAAACCTTATCACCAACTGCTGGTAATCTCTCCATGATCAAACACTCATCAAGTGTTTTCTTTCTAAGCCTAAACCAGAGCTACGCCCTTTAAGTGCTTTCACTGAAATCAGGATCCGTTTGGACCCCTATAAAACTCCCAGTGCTGGATCCTTCTTCAGTATTCACTGCTAGCCAAGAAACTTCCTGCAGATGCTAAATTGTTTACAGCGGCTATCTCATACCCAGGATTTCTTAAGGTCAACATTTCTTCTGGCACACTAGGCTTGAACTGCACTTTATTCCCCTTTAATTTAACAGCTCCGGCAGCTTTTCTAGTTAAATCGACTGTTCATTATTGAGCCTCATTTTACGAAGAGGCTGTGAGGTGCAGTTTAATGAATCTCTGGCACAAAGATCCCTTTCACTGCCCAAGGAAGAATAGAAGCTATTTAGACCATGTAGGGCTGTATGTCAAAGGCAGCGTATAATAGTTGTCAGGCAGAGGCTAAAATTCCCACTGCTGCAGGAAGCAAGAGAATTTCCATTGCAAACAGATTAAGATAGTTTGAAGAAACATGTAGGGGGAAAAACAACAACAGTACTTGTCCCAAAACATGCAAAGTTATTGCAATGCACAGAATCTAATGCTCTTGTCCCTACGGTCTGGTCAAGTTTGTACGGAATGTATAGCACATGTTAAAAAGCACTTCTTGAAACATCTTTATTAAATCTCTCATCAACTTTACATGTCTGGAATACACTTTTTGTGTTGTTTTGCTTTACATGTATAACATACCAAGTATTTAAAAGATCATATAAGATTCTTGCAGCTGGTTCAAAGTTTAAATCACACATGGCATCAGCTGTCTACACTCTTAAGCTGACTTGAACATTAAATTGTCAGAAAAAATATTTTTTTATCTAAACTTTTATCTGAGATTGGGCTAACATTAAGATATATAATTAAATAAAATGTTGTTTAAGGTAAAACTAAATAATAATTAAATCCCTTAAGGACAGTCCAGTGTAGCTGTCCTCTGAGACTTCATATTATAAAATTTGTATAATAGTATAGAAATGCACAAGAAGACTTGACCAGGACAGATGAACCCAAGGCTATTGTTGTTTTACTCTGTGGGATGCCTCAGACAAATCCCTTATTTGCAGGTGGTCAGGCGTGAGCAAAGAGTTAAGTCCCAGAGTCCCTCTGCCCCTCCCCTTTGATGTCCTGACATCATATGCCCTGCCCCCTAAAATAATTCTCCCTTCCCCTAAATTCCAGCTTTCGGCAGAGCACAGGGGAACTGTAAGGGTGTCATGCACAGGTCCGAAGGTTAACAAAACCACACTGGAAATGTAGATACAAAATGCTTTAGGGTCTCTTGAAGACAATTGCTTAAATTCAATGTGAAGGTGTTGCACTTTTGCTAGAAAAAGAGATGGCTGTTAAGGCTGCTATCATGAACTCGCAGTTCTTAAACTTCTGTTTTCCTGGCTCAGTCATGGATTACGAGGCGGAAAATCGTCTGGAAGGGGGTCTTCTGAGTGAGGAAGGCTGCGAGGGGGATTTTA
This sequence comes from Danio albolineatus, assembly GCA_903798035.1. Classification (NCBI taxonomy): domain Eukaryota; kingdom Metazoa; phylum Chordata; class Actinopteri; order Cypriniformes; family Danionidae; genus Danio; species Danio albolineatus. Next base: position 7,142 of record CAIGQQ010017266.1, on the reverse strand, counting down.
GGGAGACCACTAGGGACCTGCTTAGCTTCATTGACTCGGCTTCCAGCAACATCAAACTTGCGCTGGACAAACCTGTCAAGTCCAAAAGGAAGGTCAACCACCGCAAGTACCTGCAGAAGCAGATAAAGAGGTGCACAGGGATCATATCAACTGGAGCTGCTCAAGTTCAAGAGCCGTGCAAGAGGCAAAGTTTGCCCCAGACCTCAACTAGTAACCTCTCAAGCAAAACAACACCTAAGAAGGATGGGATACAGGCCAACCTGCAAAGCAAGAGTCTGGCTGCCCTCTTCAACCCAGCGAAGGATGTACGAGGAGAGAAGGCCAAGAAGCCCCCACTGCGGCATCGAAACCTTCCTCCATCCTTCTTCACAGAGCCGGCCAACAGCTCCAGAGTTACATCTACTTCTGGCATGTATCTCAAAGACCTGGAGCGAGGGACTCCAGAAGCAGCCGAGTTTTTAGAGCTTCTTGGACCCGATTATAGCAACATGGTGTCAGAGCAGGATTTATTCCACACCACACCTATCAGGATTCAGCAGGAGGTGACCATGGGCCCTGAGCCATATGACTCCCACCATTTTGTAACCAGTGGTTTTTTGTACACAGAACCGTGGGGAACTTGTAGCAGCACCTCCAAGAAGTCGACAGACATGCGGACTGTACCTGCACAACTAAACCTTTATAGTCACACAGACCTTTCTAGCAGTATGCCTGTGGAACAGAGCTCTCCATGTACACTTACTTTTTCAAATTTCCTTACAGACTGCTCCACACCTCCAAGCTCTTATGATCTGGCAAATGGATACAACCGAGCAAACTTTTCTTCTCTTTAAGTCAGAGATTTCTTGTTCCTTAGACATTTGAACAAAAACGCTTATGAATTTTGAGCTACCAATATGTCACTGTCTATATAATGCCTTAAAACCAGCTAATGGTGCGGATTAAAACATTGCTTGATGGAATGGCATGCATACAACTGAAATATCTAAAATATGTGCATCTAAGAATTGTTATCCAACATTAATTAAAATGTAACGTGTATTACAGATTTCTTATCATAAATTAACAAAATGTTGTGTAAAAGAAGTAAAGTAGAGCAACAAAAAAATTTTGTTTTTTGTTTAGCAATGATACTGATTTATATGTAATAACAATTTGAAACAATTATTTCTTAAAGAGCTGATCTCAGAGTTTCTGCTTCGTCAAATGCTGAATAATCACAAATCACATGGAGTAGTGCTTAAGTTTTAGGGCTTTAGTGCTTAGGCCACCTAATATACATGACTTTATTTACAAGACAGCTTCAATTAAGATCTTTTCTCATAATTAACTTCACTCGGCCATTTTTACTGTTATTTTTAAATCAAATTCCCAATTTGTCCCAAACAGATTAAACATAGCTGTGATTCATCGCTCAAAATACAGTGTTAAGTAGTTTTTATATATTTTTTATCATTTAAAATAATCGTATCTTTTTTGTCTGATATTTTGTGCTTGTGATGTTTTAAAAAAATAAATACCACTTTAATTATGTATTTAATGCCATTACATGTAAATATGAGATGTGTTTTAAGTGTAAAAAATACTCTAAACAAAAAATCAAACATCATGCAATAGTGGCAATCAAGACAATCTATATGCATTCTTATTTGTATCACATTGTTAATTAATAGCGTATTATTTGTTTACTTCTTTACATGGAATACTAGATTTGTGCATCTGCAGTAAATACATTTCTTAAAGTTCCCTAAAGTTTATGTTTGAATATGGTTTGGGTTGGTTTAGATTTGGCTTTTGACGTTTCTTGGTATTCTGGAAGAAATAGAAAATAATGATTATGTAAAATTGCTAAGGGGATGAAGGAGGAGGAGTAGGTAAAATTGTGTAAAATAAACTTTTTTATGTATTGGTAAAAATGCATTCCGGTTGGACAAATAATTATGAAAATTACAAATGGAGAAACACACAACAGTTTTTTTATATAACAATATGGCCTTACATCAGTTTTAGATAGATAATTAAAATAGGAATAAGACACTACCTAGTGGACTGGGAAGCAACAGCTAACAAATTATTTTGATGTATTGTTATAGTCTCTAATTATGTTTTTTTTATGTTGGAAGCATCAGCAAAGTGTAACAGTTTGTGTTGGTAATTTATACAATTAAACTAGTACATACTCTTCACATTGTGTGCAGTAAAGTTTCACATGCATTCAGTTTGTCTGGCATTTGCTTTTTCAACAATTTAATTAAATGCTTATTGTATATTTACTAGCAACAAATCACACACCTAAATATTTGGACAACAGGGGCACTAAATGAAAGTTTTGTTTGGTCATAAAGTAATAGGACAAAATAAAGCTGGTCTTTATGTCACATAATTAAGTTGTCTTTGTATGTTTTTTTTACTATCATTTGTTTTTGAGGGTTTTTTTTCATAAGCTGCAGGAATTTCTGATGGTTTAATTCTAATCTTAATTGATGGCACCCTCTGTTGGCTAAAAGACGCATTTATATGAATGTGACAAGTTCAGTTACTGTGTTTTATTTGAAACTAGTCAAATTTAATTGTTTGCCATTATAGTATTTAAAATAGAATTCATTATTTCTAGTATGTTATTATTCTTTATACTATTACAAATTGAGATAAGCAAGGCAAAGCACAATGCAGAATCTGTTCTTTATTCAATGCTAAATTTTATAGCGTCATAACAATGCATACATTTTTAACCATGGATTACAGAAGACAACATGTCATTCAGTGTAGCAATAGTTTATATAGCAAAACATTTTTGCCAAGGTGTATATAGAACAGAAATCATTTGATGTTGAATTAAGACTTATAGTTTAGAGTTTAAAATACAATTGTTATTCACTGATATAATACAACATTAACAAGTATTTTTGTTTTATTTATCAATATTTTGACATTTTATGGTCAGAAAAGGATATCAGAAACATTAAAGTAGATACTTTACTTGCATTTAATATGAATACTATGTTCATGAAATCCCTTGTAAATTGTCTCATCACTGACCCATTTATGTCACTAAAATATTAATTTTGGTAAAATTCATGAAAATACAGTGAATAAATATTGATTGTTAAATTTTGGTTGTCTAATTTAACAAAAAGAAACCATTTTCATGACCAAAAGTAATTTTATCATTACTGCAAATAACAATAATTTTGCTTTCATTGATTTTTACATTTTATTTATAAATGTATTAATATATTTTTCCTCCAGCAGTTTCATTATGAGCCATTGATTAAGAAACTGTTCTAGATCTTTCAGATTCTTGATTAGAAAGGTTTTAGCACTATTTTAGCACTGCAGTGGTAAAAATGTTTACAATCAAATATCTGCATAAAAAAACTCAGTAAAATCCATGCTCCATAGTAAAAATGTGTAATTTTATATTTAGTATGGTTTTACTTTAAATGCCATAGAAAAACCATGGTTCATTTAGTAGAAATTACAGTATTACAGTACTATGGTTTTATTTTGAATGCCACAGTAAAACTATGTTTCATTTTGTAGTTACTTTGGTTTTAATTCATTTACCTTAGTAAAACCATAGTTCATTTTGTAGTTACTAAAGTTTTTCATCAAATGCTGTAGTAAAACTATTGGTTCATTTTTAAGATACGGTCACACTTTACAATAAGGTTCATTAGTTATTGTTAATGAATGCATTTACTAACATGAACAAACAATGAACAATACATTTATTACAGTATTTGTTCATGTTAGTTAACGTTAATGAAAATACAGCTGTTGATTGTTAGTTCATATTAACTCACGGTGCATTTACTAATGTTAACAAGCATGGACTTGCATGTAAATAATGCATTAGTAAGTGTTCAATTATGATAAAATAAATGCTGTACATGTGTTGTTCATGATTAGTTCATGTTAGTAAATGTATTAACTAATGAACCTTATTGTAAAGTGTTACCGAAGATACTATAGGTTTACTTTAAATGCCATATTAAATTATAGGTAATTTTGTGGTTGATGTGGTTTTACTAGAAAAAAAGCAACAAAAAATAAACATAGTTTAACTATGGCAAGTGCAATAAAAGAATTCTCAATTCTTCTATGAGTTAAAGAAGAAAATTACATTTAGACATCAATTAAATTTTCGATAACACTTTAGGTCACAATTCATGATATTAACAAATCTTTAACACTACTAGCTTAATAAACTAATTGCTGTTCATTAATAGTGAGGTAGAAATTGGGTTTAGGTTTTGGGTAGGATTAAGGATGAAAAATAAGATTATACTTTAAGACTACTAATGAAAAATTAAAATCCTAATAATAGACAGACAGTAGTTAATAGCATGAATGGTGAAATCTTCTATGCACTTATTATTATTATTTTCTTATTGTTTGATAATAACTTATATTCTAAAAATAAAAATTAATGAATCCTGCAGAGAAATCTCAACTTTCAGTTGACATGGTATTGCAAAAATGTGTTTAAGTGCAATGTTTATTTTTACCTGTTAGGTCTATGAAACAGTAACTAATGTGTTATCAGCTTATATCCCTCATTAAAATATTAAGCATGCTTTAACATCTGCATAAATTAAACCACCAAATACTTCACAACAACGACACAGCTTACACAATCTTCACATTGCATGTCATTTTTTCTCTTTAACACAGGATGGCAGTATTGCTGTATCAAACAAATCATTCCCCTTCATCAAGACCTGAACAAATGTTAACTTACTTTACAAGTAGGTTCCTATTTCCATTACCTTATGCTTTGTTAATAATAAATCATGTTAGCAATTAGTTAACAATATTAACAATAGTGCATTTACTAATGTATTTTACTAACTGTAATATTTTAATATTTTATAATGTGATAAATGCATTAACACATTAATATTTCTTTAGTTTACACAACAGATTTAGTTTTGCTAAATAAATTTGTTATTCATTGTTAGGTAATTTTACAACAGAGGCTCATTCTGAAAACGTAACCCTATATTCATTTCTGGAGATCACGAATTATGTAGCCAGTATGGCTGCATTTCATCTTTAAAACGAACGCTACTGGGCAGTATGAAACCGTTCCTTTTCTCACTAACCAACTGACCGCTTACCTGCATGTGGGTGGCTTTTCCGCTGTGACCAGGTTTTGGTAGCTTTGATTTGGTAGCTTCAGATTTGGTAGCTCGACATGTACGCATGACTTGACATGCAGAGCAGAGTTGACTGCGACAACAGGGTTTGAGTCTGGTGAACAACAGTTCCAGAAAGCAGGTAAGACAAAAACATAATCCAAAAAATTAAATTAACAAGTAAATAATAGGGTGGCAATGTGGTAAAATTGTAAATGTGGTAAAAATCAGCGGGCTTTTCTTTTTCTGGATTGCTTTTCAAAATACTGCGGTTGGGTTTAGTGAAGGGGGTGGGCGGATCAATAGGTGTTTTTTTAAATACCATTGGTTGGATTTAGGGAGAGGGGGTGGGGGGATTGGTAGGTTGGTCAGTCAGTCAGTGAGTTAATGAACAAAATATGTCCTGGGACATATTTTGCTCTCTCCAGAAATAAGGGTACATAATTGGAATGAGCCTGGCTTGTAATTTTATCTTGTCCATGAACAAATACATTAGTTTGTGTATGAGTAAACATGAACTTATTAAGCTGTTAATGTAACCATATTCATTAGACTATGAGTAAGATAACATTAACAAAGATTATGTAATGCTAAATGAAGTAGTTGTTCACCATGAAATCATGTATCAATTCACACATTAAATTATCACTAACAAAGATTAAGTAAAAGTTAACACAGTGCTCACTGTTAATTCATCCCAACTACCATTAACTAATACACCCCTTAAGTGGTACAGGTATTTCTTTGCTTTTTGCTTCATCTATTTGTATAGCTATATTCATGTCAGAGGAAATGATTAATGTGTGAGCCTAAAATATATAAGTAATTAAAATTCTTATTTTCTTCAGTTTTAGTGTTAGAGAACTAACTGCTGTTTTTATTGGCATGTGCCCACCTATTTATTGCCACATGCCCACCTGTGTCTTTTGTTTAAAAAGATATCATGTGAAGGTAGACTTTTCATTTAATACGTTCAGCTTTTATTGTTTCACTAATGATTTATTTTCCATATTTTTATGCAATTGACCCTAATAAGAATTTTCACTAAGAAATTTCACTAAGAAATTTCAGCTGAACAAGTGTGGAAAGAAGTACAACAATTATTTGTGCTACATAAAAGTAATGATTAAATCTACTCATCTCCAATGCATATGCAATATACCCAATATATATGGGTATCCAGAGCCGACATCTTAGATCCCGCACTCATGGAGGAATTCCACTTCAATCACCCCAAGTTCCCAGCACCTCGTGAAAGAGGTAGACCACCACGACGTCGGAGGTTCAGGCCCTCAAAAGCGCAGTGTGCAGTCCGTCTTCCCATCGTGTCTCATCCCTTCTGCTAAGGAAAAGGACTTTAATATCATCCAACTCATCCATCATCCCTACCTTCATTGCCGTTTGTGTTCAATGTTGTCACAATAAACTATTAAACTTTGCACTTACCCAGTTTGTCCGTGTGCTTCATAACAGTGGCACACAACAGGAGAAAATGTATGGACGGGATCAAAAAGACACCAACACAATGGAAGAAGTTTCTGTCGGATGGAACAAACAAAAAAGCACTGGCAGAATTCCTCTATGTAATGTGGCGAGATGCTGATCTTACCGTTTTAGTTACTTACATTTATACATTACACATGGAGACCTGTGTCACTGCATAGCTGTAACAGAGGGCTTACAAACTGTCAGTGCTGTTAAAAATCTGACATATGATCATGAGGAATGTGACACCAGGTTGTTTTTTCATGCAAAACATGCTGCACAAGAACACCAAACTGTAGTCATCAAGAGCCCTGATACTGATGTTGCAGTGATTGCATTAAGTGTGCAGCCAGATTTACCATGCAGATTGTATTTTTTCACTGGGGTTGGCAACAAAACGAGGATCATTGACTTATGTAAGTTGTCATCAGCTCTTGGCAACAGTGTATGTTTGGCACTTATTGGCGTGCATACCTTCTCAGGCTGTGACTCTACAAGTGCCTTTTATGGCAAGGG
>CAIGQQ010017244.1:1644-13060 GCA_903798035.1 Danio albolineatus | reverse complement strand
GTGTCATACAGTGTGTAATCTGTCAGGGGTTTTCAATTTGTTACAAAGGCTCCTCAGATATGAACATACCGGGGATCTTTATCCTAAAATTTATAAAAGGCCTGTACTTTAACGTGTAAAGGCAAAACTTTATTGTGTAGAGACAATTTATTCTTTAAAAAAGGCCTAGAGTGTAAACTATTATTTGGAAAACATTTAGTTTATTCTAAGTTACAGTATCATATTTTCAACTTATTAGTAATTATTTAATTATGATTAATATTGTTTTATTTGTTTCCTTTATGTGTAATTGTTAATACATGAGAATTTTATTTTTATTGAAATAATTTACTTTTTCCAGTACATTTCGATTTGGATCTCATTTAATCAAATAGATTTTTGTTAATAATTCTTTTGTTAGTCAGTTTTTTTTCTAATGTCTATGTTGATAAAATGTCGAATTGTTTTAATCTTATTTTAATCTGTCAATTAATTTAGTAATAATTTATTATAATTAATAAAATGATTTGTAATAAAACAAAAATTAATTCAATTATTTATCGATTTATCTTTTTGTCCGAATATTTCTACGGGCCCTCATAGCAAGCCTCTCAGTTTACATTCTTGGATCGTATTTGGATAGTCTTTTCCCCTTAATATTTAATAAATTGAACACTATAGTGCATTTAGGAAAAATGTTCTGCAAGAATGCGAATTCAAGCAATGGTTGAATGAGACGCGTAAAATTCGTTTAGCTTCCATGAAGAACTAAATTTAAGGAACCTTTCAATTCCACACAAGGGTTGTTTTTTTAATCGTCATCACATTCAGTTTAAAAACAACAAACAAACAAACTGTTAATTCATTACTAAAGTTTTTTGCAACCAAAAAAAAAGAAAGATTACAGGCCGAATTTTAAATCGTATTAAACTTTTTTTGTATTGTTGTTTCTCTCTCTGCACGTTTTGCATTGTAACTTTGCGTTTTGCAAATGATATCTGGTCTACATGAATCGTTAATCCCTTCTGCTTCCAATGAATGAAAATGTTAAAAGGGACTCATTTGCCTAAAACTGTTATGAACGAAGCGCTCCTTGCACACCGCAAAAAGGTGAATGTGCTACGAATAATTCGTGTTTCACAATAAATTAAACTTAACTTGGTTTTATTTGACTATTTTGTCATGTTTGTAATTAAAGATTCATTCATTAAATTAACTTCGGCTTATGTCATTGATTCATCAGGGGTCGACACAGCGGATTTAACCACCTGTAATTAAATGTAGCCTAGATATTCCACAGGCGAGTCAACCATAATTAATAATCTCCTTTATTTGACTCAAAATGATTCGGACAATCATGCTAACAGTGTGTGGTGAATCCTCTCTCAGGATGACCGCCTGTCGAACCCCACCTTTGACTTTGACCCTTAACCCTGCAAAGAAATACATTTAATTTAGGCTGAAACCGTGTTGTCTTTGTGAAGGAGGTCTAAACAGAGAGCTAGCCCATATGTAGCCCATAATAACAATAACATAATAACAATTTGTTTTAATCATTTTCTCCGGTAATTAAACTGAAAGCAAACGGATACAGATGAAAATAACGCTGTTTTAAACACGTTAAGTCATAGTCTATGTTATATTTGTCTTATATAATTTACATTTTTGAGCAATCATTCAATTCTTATACCAACAACCCAGAAGTCATATATAAATCATCACCTTGTCCGTTTTATAAACCAAATTTGGTTGTAATTACCCGATTTTATACTTGATCTCACACCAAATGTCAAATCTAAATAAACTATATAGATTACATAGCTAAATTTGGGAAATAAAACCACCAAAATAACCTTAATTCAGATTAATTCATACTTCAAGAATGCCGCAAACAGCATTTATTCTGCTGAATACATAGAAATTGTAACTATCTTCATACATTTTACCATTATCTTTAATAAAAATCGCAAATTATCAATTAAAAACTAACCATGAGTTCAGTGAACTGCTCATTTACAGTCACCGTGTGAAAGGAGTCTCATCATCAGCAACAATTAAACCCCGCCCCTAATTAAATATTCATAGCCTCTGCTCACTTTATTATAAAATTATATTTATTTAAATCTGTACTATTATTTTATGGTATTATTATTTATCACACATATATTCTCACTAGAAAATATACATTGCAAAATTTTATAAGAAAGGCGTGTTTCTTATGATCTCTCGAATTCTCGCGAGAACTCAGCTCAACCTCTATGATCCCCTCTTACTAAAGCAGGGACAGTGGACTGCTGTAATCATGGTCAGGTAATTAAACTGAAAACAAACGGATCCAGATGAAAATAACGCTGTTTTAAACACGTCAAGTCATAGTCTATGTTATATTTGTCTTATATAATTTACATTTTTTGAGCAATCGTTAAATTCTTATACCAACCAGAAGTCATATATAAATAATCATCTTTACCGTTTTATAAACCAAATTTGGTTTTAATTACCCGATTTTATACTGGATCACACACCAAATGTCAAATCTAAATATGAAATCCTAACTATATAGATTACATAGCTAAAATTGGTAAATAAAACCACCAAAATAACCATAATTCAGATTAATCCATACTTCAAGAATGTCACAGACAGCATTTATTCTGCTGAATACATAGAAATTGCAACTATCTTCATACATTTTACCATTATCTTTAATAAAAAATCACAAATAATCCATTAAAAACTAACCATGAGTTCAGTGAACTGCTCATTTACAGTCACCGTGTGAAAGGAGTCTCATCAGCAACAATTAAACCCCGCCCCTAATTAAATATTCACAGCCTCTGCTCACTCTATTATAAAATTATATTTACTTAAATCTATACTATTCTTTTATTGTATTATTATTTATCACACATATATTCTCACTAGAAAATATACATTGCAAAATGTTATAAGAGAGGCGTGTTTCTTATGATCTCTCGAATTCTCGCGAGAACTCAGCTCAACCTCTATGAGCCCCTCTTACCAAAGCAGGGACAGCGTGGCAGCGGACAGTGGACTGCTGTAATCATGCTTAAAGCAATAAACAAGACAAATCTCAGGCAACTGGTAAGAAATGTCCCTCTTAACGACATAAACAAACGCACACTTTAATTTGAGCCTGTAATACTTCCTCTCTGCCGTTTTTAGTCAGGAATACACTTCATTGATTAGCTTAGCACGCAAGCTAACTCAGTCAACAGAAGCCGCTCGACATGTCATTAAACTCCAATTGTCTTGCACTTATGCTTAATTTAATATATTATCTTGGATATTTGCTCGATAAAGCGCAATGTCATGTTTAGTTAAGCCATTTTCAGTCGTTATTCAATGTGCTAGCAAAGCTAAGCTTCACGCATTCTCACAGTTTTGCTTCTTTTCATCGAGTTTGACATAAATATCGACCGTGACTATGTTTATGACACTCTTAGCCATCGTTAACATTAATATAAGCGAGTTTATGAGTTAATAAAGCCAATACGAGGGATTAATAAACAAAGCTAAATAGCTGTCAAGGTTATGCAATATGTAAACAGTAGTAACTGATTGACCTACAGTACTATTAAATGTGACCTACATTATGTCTGATTATTAAAAAGTATAAGCTAACAATAATATATGATATCTCCAGTGAACTTTAAGAACAATGTTGCTTCATAATATTCTCAGCAGTGATTTGGGTGAAAGTTCATGCCAGTTGTTTATATCTCACAGTGTCAGATTCACTATTTTTGATTTCTTTTTCTCTCCAGTCTGGGCTGATTCAGAGGTTTCAGAGCACTCTGGTTGTTGCCGAACATAATAATGAGACATTGACACCGATTACATTGAACGCCATCACTGCTGCCACAAAACTGGGCAGTGATGTGTCCTGTCTGGTTGCTGGAACGAACTGCGCAAAGGTATTATCTAGTCTTTCCCATTGATTTATGTGAAGCAACTTCTGAGTGTCTGCTTGTGTGTTTTTCTTCTTGTTTTTTTATTCTTACGGCCTGCTCTACCAAATGGCTGATCATATTCTGACTTTTTTTAAATAATTACTGTTAAAGTAATTTAAATAATGACTGTTTTAAATAATGGTTTGGATGGTAACCATTTTCATGGTATACTGCGGTTTGGAAAAGTCAAGGTTTTAAAACCGTCAAAATTTTCTGCAATACGGTTCCTAAGTGGAAAAAATATCCAAAGATACCATTTTAAATGGTAAGGAAATCTGTTTTAGTAGCTAATGAAGACTGCAAAAGTCAATGATTAATTTGAATTATTTGGCCTGACATGTTTACTGCTCTACAATATTATAAATCTTTCAAAAAATAAAATATATTGTGTTCAAAGGGGAAAAAAGCTTTTGTTTTTTATTCAGACATTTAAAAAGAATATATTTTAGAGCAGTAACCACAATACCGTCATACCGTGAAACCGTGATATTTTCATCCAGTGTTATCATACCGTTAGAATCTTATACCGGCCCATGCCTAGTTTGCAAAAAAACGAAACAAACTTAATCCTGTTGCAGTAGTACTACAATTGATTTTGGTTTTATTGTTAAAAAATAAGCAGATATCTGAAATATTTCATGGTGTAATAAAAAAAAGATAGAATAAGATAATAATTAAAAAAAAAAAGAATAAGATGATTTAGTAGTGCTGGGTAGGGCTGTAACGATACACCAAACCCACGATTCGGTTCGTATCACGATTTTTGACCCACGATTCGATTCGTATCACGATTTTTTTTCGTGAGGGGTGGGAAACTTTTTTTTTTTGAACAATATTTTTCATTAAATAACATTTGAAAAATCTTTATAAACTTGACACCAAAGAACAAGATTAACCATGCAAATTATTTACTATATAAATAGCCAAATATAAAATAAATAAATAGCCAAAGCTATAACACTTCTGTTTTTTTTGTAACAAAATACTGTTGAAAAACAAACAGAACTAAACTCTATTGTGGAGATGATTCGAGCATGTTGAAAATTCTTTTTCAATTAAGTTCTCTTACATTTTATACAAAGCGCACAAGAATGAGGCTGCCAAAATGGGTAATGCAGTAAAAAAAAACTAAATCGAGCGCAGAAGTCAGACGAACAGGTGCAGCCATCAATTAGGGATGCATTTAAGCGATGCACAAAATATAGGAGGGACAATGTGAGGTGGAACAAATGCACTGATGCAGTAACCAAGAATCTCTGCGAAAAATATAGTGTCTTTCAATACTTTTTTTTTTCTTTCGGAGACCTCGTAATCACACCCGACAGCTATAATTAATTGTCCGGACTACATATTTCTCCAAAACAGCTATTCTACGAGCCTACAAACGTATCCGTGGTGAGCTGCAACAGCCCAATTCCACCACAGTCAAGTATTTTTCACTTACAACAGATGTGATCGAGTACAAAAATGACACTTTACATGTCGCTAACTTTCCATTTCATTGACACGGAATGGACACTGGCGTCAAAATGCCTCCAAACTGAACCTAGCTGTGCCCAACACAATTGAGAAGATGGAGAAAGCCCGCACGGACCGTGCCCTTTCTGCTGTGAACTATTAAATTCTTATTTTCCCCGGAGCGGAACAAATTTTCACCGCACAGTTGGACAGGCAAAAACAAAAATATAATTCATACATTTTTCTTGGAAAAAAATATCTTTTTGAAACGAATTTCGTTAGGTAAAATTTGTTTCTTAATTTTGATGTAGTTTTGGTTGGTCAGTTATTTACTAGATAAAAAAGAATAATGAATAACCTTTGCGGTGATGCGCTTCAAAACAAGCGCGATATATGCTTCAGCGCCAAAACACAAGTTGCCGTGAGATTGTGTTGGTTTGGTATATAAAATAGCCTAAATAAAATTAAAGTTAAATATTCATAGTTTCAGAGAACCCCATATTAAAGTCGGGACATCTGGTGAACGCCCATCCCTCTCTGTGCAGCCAGATTAACAGTGTGAGCAAAGCATCTTATATGCGGTAAAAATAAACCGGCCGCTTCGACAGCATTGGCAATGTTTCGTTGTCTGTTGTCACGGGAACTTTTAATATGCTGATCTTCCAATCTATCACAGCCTCTTTACGTATTCTGTACTTTACGTATCATCTGTATGTTGGTTGTGTTGCCTGTCACTTAAAGCACTTACGGCATATTGTGTGGGTCTAGTCGAGCAATTGCCATCCTTTATCTCCACTGGGTAGCTGAAATGTTGCTATACTGCTGACTTATATGAAGAGGGAGGGTCCGCAATTTCTGGGTTAGTTGCCATGTTTCCTCACGTTCTTCTTCATGTTCGCCTTCCTGGAAAAGTTGAGCTAGTTGATTGAAAAGTTAGTCACGGGTGTGTCGCGATTCTTGCTTATTACATCGCGACACAGGATCGTGGATCTTAGTGTCGCGATTTCGGTTTCATAACGCGTATCGTTACAGCCCTAGTGCTGGGTAATTTGGCCTCAAATCAAAATCTCGATTATTTGAGCATTTTAACTGGATAACGACTAATGAATGATTATTTTGTTTTATTTTTTGCCCTCATATTTTACTGACAGGTTTTGTACAATAAATATGCTCACATATTACAAGTGAGAGATTTCTGAATGAAGGGTGCTTTGCTTAATTTTAAAATAATTGAAGGAAACACACATCTACGATCCACTATCTGTGATTATTTATTGAACATCAACATTTAACAACTGAAATTAAAGCACACATTGCCTAAAACCAAAAGTCACGTTTTTTCCTGTAAAAAGTGAAATCAAATAACTTGCACTTTTGGAAACAAAATCAGTTATTTTCAATGTTTTTCATATTAAAAGTAGAAAATAGGCATTATCTCTTCTAATTAAAATAACCCTTGCATATCCTGTAAATAATATTTTATCATATCACAGTGCATTTCTTGCATCTACTGCTAGTCAAATGTTTTAATTTAAATAATAATTTTGATGTAATGGACAATATGCAGTCTTAAGGCATCTCTAGTGCAGCTTAGTCAGTCATCAATGTATTGTGCAAAGTAACACAGAAGTAACAAACAGAGTGGGGTCACGTGACTCCACACACGGTCGACCTGGAAAAATTTGATTGATTATAGGTTCTGAATGTCGATTTCGATTAATTACCCAGCCCTATGATTAGGCCCACATGGAATCTGCATGCGCTGAAATCTGCAGATTTCCACAGATTTTTAGCCCATCGAGTCTATGTAATTAGTTACATGTGTAAATTTATATTTAAATTATTTATATTACATTAATTTCACTAATATTATTGTGATATAATAATAATATTAATGTTCATATGATTTATTTACAATACAGTTTATGAAGTAATATATTCTGTCTTTTTGTAGTTATATTATGTAGGAAACTTGATTTGTTTATCAAATAAGTGGATCTAATTAGATTTACATTGTAAACATTAAATAAAAGTTTAAAATGTATTATTTTTTATGTCATATTTTTATTACATTTTATGTCTTTTTTTTTTTTTATTCTCCACAGAAATGGCAAAATATGTCCACAGATTGTGTCTGGCCCTACCTATGATTTAGTATTCAAAAATGTTTTATTTTGATCATGTTTTTAAATAGATTGGTCTTATGCTTTATATTTTCTGATTTTCATAGTATATGTATTAATTCCGGTACTTTTACCATATACCGACATATCTACCATTTGGTAGAGGTTGATATTTTAGAAATTATGGGATGTGTTGAAAAGAAATGCATTGGAGTGTGTTGACTAGTGACGTGAAGGGTTAAGAAATCCAATCCAATTTTTTTTTTCTCGGTGGGGCAGTTAAAGTGTTAACTTGTGTTAAGTCTTGCAAATTGCAAGAAGAGTGGGATCAGTGCTAAACAAAAAACTTTTTTTAATATCCAGCCAGTAGTAGGAGGAAAGTCAAACTTTTTTTTTTTCCTCAAGACTCAAGACGTGATGAGGTTGTTTACACAAGATCAGACACACGAGACTCACTCATGGACATTTACTCAAACTAGAAGTTCCCCCCAAAAGTCAATATTGCAACATAAACCAAACTTATTCTTTAGTAATGTGCTATTTTTATGTTATCAGACCACGATTCTTATCTGGATAGTAGGCATGGGACAATAACCATTTTCAAGGTATAGCGTGGTTTGGAAAATGTTTTTAAACCGCCAAAATTTAATGCTACACCGTTCTTACGGCATATGTAAGATTTATTTATTTATTTATTTTTTATTTTTATTTTTATTATTTTTTTTAGAACAACAGCATCTCCATCAGAAAAGATATCCAAAGATGACATTTTAAAATGTATAGAAATCTGTGTTTTTGAAACTAATGAAGACAGCAGAAGTCAATGATTCATTTAAATTATTTAGTCTGACATGTTTTCTACTCCAAAACATTTAAAATATTTCTCAAAATCAAATATATTGTGTTCAATGGGGAATTTTTTTTTTTACCCAGTCATTAAAAAATAATATAATTTAGAGCAGTAATCAATCAAAAAATATTTTTGTCCAAGATTATCATGACAGCACAATCATCTACCGGCCCATGCCTACTGGAGAGACTTTAAAGGAAATATTTTTAAAAGTGAATCCTCCAAAAATGCTAGAATTTTTATCAAAAGTAAACCTTAAAACACTTTGTAAAAATGTGTAGCTTATGTATTATTTATTGCTAATGATGTCTTTTTATTCTTCAAATTTTTTTGATAGAAATGTTGTAAATTTGATCTGGTTTTACCGTTAAATAGCCAGAGAAGCTGATATGACAATAAATTCACTTCTCTCTCTCTCCTTTTCTCTCTCTTCTTGGACAGGTTGCAGAGCAGCTGTCCAAAGTTCAAGGGGTGAAGAAAGTTCTGGTAGCTCAGCATGAAGCCTATAAAGGATTGTTACCTGGTAAACCGACTTTATCTGAGGATTTCTTAACAAATTTGAAAGTGTTTTGTAGCATGAATAAAGAAAGGAAAAGCTGATTTCGGTCTCTTTCGCAGAGGAGCTGACGCCCCTGATCTTGGCGACCCAGAAGCAATTTAGTTTCACACACATCTGTGCCGGAGCTTCAGCTTTTGGAAAGGTAAATCTAACACAGAGATCTGACTGTTGGGCTGAAAGGTTTGACATGCTGTTGTTTATCAATGAATGTTATTAGTAGCAGCCGCTATTATTTAGTAGCAGGTCGAACCATTTTTGTAACCTTATTTTATTTAATTTTTCTTGAAAGTTACCATTTGACTTTTTTTGTTTTTATTTACTTTATTTGTTTTGTTTCATTTTTCTTGAAAGTTACCATTTGACTTTTTTTGTTTTTATTTACTTTATTTGTTTTGTTTCATTTTTCTTGAAAGTTACTATTTGTTTTTTTTGTTTTTATTTACTTTAATAAAAATATTTAAATAATAATTATTTCGCATTAAATATTTTGTCATACATTTTTGCATTATTAAAAACTTAATAATTTGCAACATTTCTAGAACAAAAACCTGAACAACACTGACATCAGGTTTAAAATTCTAGATTTGTTATTATCGTTTGGGCTTTTTAACATCATCAAAGGGTTTTTACAAAGATCATTTTGAGAATAGAATTTTAATCACTCCTTAATAAATAACCGTCCATACACACAATGTTTCTAGAATAATGATTTGTCTAATATAATCAAGCTTATCATGTATAAACAAATCCCTCTGTATCAAAGCTTCAGTAGGAATAAAAGTTTGGTGTATGTTTAATTGGGGACAAAAATGGAAATCTACCAACAGAAACTTATTAAGAGCCACAAAAGAAACATCTAAGCGCATTTTGGAAGTTTTATTTACATTTCAAGAAGTTTTTTCTTGTAAAGCCAAAAACAAAATCCCAAAATCATTTTTTCATCTTCACCTACAGGTTTGATTTGTTTGGGTGTAGCGTTATTTGGGCAGGCATTGATCAAAAACCAGTTTGAGCGCATGTCTGAAAACTTTGGCCGTCCTGCATCGCAGACAGAATAAATATGGTCGAGTCTGAAAAAGAGCTCTAAGTTATGTCTAGAGGTGAAAAATATTGCATCGTGGTAATTCAAGTGTTTTATATAGTGACATAATGAAACCAAATCCACCACTTAAGAATCCATCAAATAAAATACATTTAGCCAGTGAGGAAATTGAGACTAATACATCTCTTTGGTCTGGGGTTAGGCTACATAAGATACTGTTTAATGTATTACAATTCAATTTAAATACCATTAGATCTGCTGCCTGACAGTTTGGCTGTGGAATGACAAATAACCGTGCGTATAATAGAGCCGCACTTATTGAGGACGGACTTCTCCCACAATTCCAGAAGAAAGAAGTCTGATAGGGGATTGGCAGTATGAGAGGTCCTAATCCATTCGCCATTTGTGCTTTTCCTTTGGGAAATAATCAAATAACTGTGGAATGAGAGCAACTACAAAATCCTGAATTAAGTAAAGCATAGCTACACTAATCACTGATGTATAAAAAAATAACAATTTATATAGATTATAAAGGTTTATATATAAAATTCTAATACAAAAATACATAAAAATTACTAAATAAAATGTAATTAAATAGAGGGTGAAAATAGATCTTAAATATTAAATATTTTGGTACATTAAAAAAGTTAACTAACAAATAAATGAATAAGAATCAATCAATAACAAGATGTAAACATTATTTTGTACCATTTGTTTAATGTCATTAAATAGAAATACACTAAATTGAAATATCAAAACAAAAAGTATATCAAATTAGGCCAAAGTTCATAGTAAAAAATAATCTCATGGAAACAAAAATTAATGTTAATTCTGTTAATCGGATTACAAAATATAGTACAAAATATAATCGATATATATTAAGATATTTGTTATAAACCACAAAACTAAGGCAAAATGTTAAAATTGTACAATTGGACAAAGGTTTATAATCAAATAAAAAGAGATTCTAAAATGTATCTATATTTTGTAAATATTTAGAGCATTCAGTTAAAATAAAGAAAATTGTCAGTATAATCAAAATGCTATACAAATTAATGAAAATGTGTCATCAAATTTGAAAAAAAGTCATAAATACACTATAAAAATAAAATGTAATCAAAAGGACATAAATACATTTTTAATTAACAACAATTAATAATCAATCAAAAGCCTTTCATTTTTGTTTAAAATATAATTTTGAACAATTTGATAAAAGTCATTAAATAGAAGTACACTAAATAGAAATATCAGAAGGAAAAATGTATATCAGATTATGGCCAAGTTCATTACAAAAAATCATCAAAAAAAGTTAATTCTGTTCAACGAATTACAAAACAGGTCAAGTCAAAAATAAAATAAATATTTTATATATATATACACACACAGATAGATAGATAGATAGATAGATAGATAGATAGATAGATAGATAGA
>CAIGQQ010017215.1:11998-14583 GCA_903798035.1 Danio albolineatus | reverse complement strand
TGTTCAATAATAAAATTAATCCTCAAAAATACAACTTGCCTGATAATTCTGCACTCCCTGTATATATGTAAGTTATATAAGTAATCACAATACCGTAAAATTGTGATATTAATATCCAAGGTTATCATACCTACAGAGAGTCTAAAACCCCTTTTGTATGAGGAACTACTTTATTACACTGTTCACACACATCTGCAGCTGACGTCAGAACAGCAGAAACCGCTGCTACTTCACCAACATCACTTTAGAGCTAGTATTTGAATGATTCTCTAGTGTAATGTTTAAAGTGGCGACAAAACAGCTGATTTTGCTCACATTTTAAGCTTATAAGGCTGAACGGCATGAAAGCAGTTTCTGTCGTGTAAATATGTCACTTATCTGACGTAAAATAAATCGTTCATCAAATTTACGCTGAGAAAATGCTGAGTTTTTCTCCCCTAAGGATTTATGATGCAGTATTACGCAGTCTCTGTCGCCATCTTGTGGCAGAACGTCACTTTCCTTGGTCTGCTCAGACCAAGTACACCCATCTGCAGACTGCAGATTGGGGCGGGGCTGAATGTAGGGCGGAGCTGAACGTGCAGTCACGCCCATAAATAGGCGGGGCTTAACATGTCGCTCCGCCTACACGTTTTTCATTGGCTAACGGAAACATGTTGATGTTGACGTAATGTATGCTTTCGATTCCGGTTTTCATCACTGCATGGTGAGTACATATCTTATTATGTACACGCCACGAGCTACGTATGTGTAATTTATTTAATTAAAGTCCTTTATTCTTTAGCTGTGTGTAGCTGAAAAGGGATGTGAAGTTTTAAAGCCTTGTAAAAGTTAGGGTTGGCGTTTTCCAGGTTGATCGTCTTATTCACTTAGATTAATGTAAACTTTAAAGAGTTTTGAGTAACAGTCTATCAAATGAATTCTATTGATATCAAAGATATCAAATAACAAAAAAATATATTTTTTTCTTTGTGGCTTGTTCTCTAATATACATACACAGATGTTACTGCTAAATATATACAACATAAAACTTTAGATTCTTAACATTGATCTATACTACCTTCTGCTTGCAGATCATTGGCATTGATATATCCATCACTATAATTCTTGTGGAGCATTCTCTGTTTTATTTTATTTTACCTCAGTCTCTTTTTGTTTTAATTTTTTTGCTTTTAAATATTTTTTACATTTTTATTTACACTTCATTTTCTCTTTTTTATTTACTTTATAAGCCATGCGCAAAACTGTTATGCAAGGTGGGATGAGAGCAGGACGCATGCCTAGTACAAACATATTTAACTCTTTGAGTTGGACTTTAATTTGCTGTATTTTAGGTGACAATTTGGACAGATTTTTGGCTATTTTGTACAGATGCCACTTGAGATCCTGCGGCGTATACTCTTGAGATTTGTCACGCAGGATGCTGATCTGGCATTTCTGCAACTCTCACTGACATGCAGGACCTTCTGAGCCATTGTCAGTGATCCAAAAATCAAGGCGCAAGCTCACTACATCTGACTGGACAGTAAGTTATTTATTTTAAAATAGTGACTACTGAGGAAAGTGCCTGGCATATTCCATATTTGTTTATATTCATCATAACGTAATTCTCATTTGTTTGTTTGTGTGTGTGGTTGTGTGTGTGTGTGTGTGTGTGTGTGTACATAATAAATAGTACAGAATAGTACAGAAGCACTTTTTACAGTACTTTTACGTTTGTGTCTTGCTTAAAAATATTCTTGATTTTATTTAGGTGTCATGAATCAGAGTGCCATATACTTTGACGAAGTGCTTTGTCTGTTGGGGATGGCAAGAGGGGAGTCCTACAAGCATTCTGTTCAAAGATTGACTTCCTAGGATATTGCTCAGCAGATTGTTACTTCAATGCTGGAGGAGAATTTCCCTGTGAAAAATATCTAATTGTTTTTATGTTTATTAAAGTTGATAATCACGAACTGCCATATCTTAAATTCTTATTATTATTTTCTATCAATGGTCAGTCTTCCTTTTGTATATGTGTGCATGTGCATACACAGATGAGCTGCAGGTGAGACATCTGACATCTAAAAAAAGTGTATTGTGTTGTGTTGATGTATTTACTGCATATGAAGTTGGTATGTACTTGTCAGCATTTGTAAAATAAAGATTTCAGATGTTTACATGAGCGCTGCACATATTTTATGCCAAATTTATTTTCATTATTTGGTGTCCTGATAAATAAGTAGTAAATAAAACTGTGGGTGTTTGTGCCACCCTTTTTTATAAAATATTAGGTCTATTTAAAACGAAATAACAATTTTGTAAGCGACTCTTAATAAATCAAAAAAATCATTATAAAAATATTTTTAAAGATCTACAGTATGTGTGCAGTGCAGAAATGGACCCAGAAGTGTTGTTAGAAAGGGGTATTAAAGTATTTAATCTGTATTTACAGTTACAAAAATAACACTAAGAAGGCTGCATTTTAATTCAGTATTATTATATTATGAAATTATTTGTAACTTTTTGGTTAAAAAGTAGTACAGACGTCAAAGTAAAACCACCCAGTAGATGGCAGCAGAGCAGAGTCTTAATTAACTCAAATG
>CAIGQQ010017215.1:4498-9498 GCA_903798035.1 Danio albolineatus | reverse complement strand
TTCTGAAAACCATTGTTAGCCAACTTAGGTCGCAAGTTCCGTCATTACAAACATAGTGCATAGATTTAACGTTTCCCAAATTCGCCGTTTCAACGAACGTGGGCAAACTGCGTCACAAACTTGTGCACTTGCAACTACACCTCTGGAGCTGTAGTTAGAAACATAGGTTCTGGCTGTGTTCTATTCCTAGTTATCCGCCCTGTGCACTACTCGTTAAGAACATTCGAAGTCCTCACTTTAAGGTAGGGCCAGATGGAATCTGCTGACTTTTTTTGCTATTTCTGTGCAGATTTTTGTTAAAAATCTGCAGATTCATGAGGAATGATTTTGGGAGTATCATAACTAAAATCTTAATATATGAAATAAAAAGTAACACCTTTTTAACTTTTATTTAAAGTTTACAATGCGAATCCAATTAGATCCACTTTATTTGGTAAACAAAGCAAGTCTCTGGTATAATATATCAACTAAAAGACAGAAAATAGTACTTTACAAACTGTATTGTAAAAAAATCAAATAAACATTTTCATATTAGTCAATAATATTACTGAAATTAATATAAAAAAAAATCAATAAATATAAATGTACACACATTTACACAAGTAAACAAACAGAATCAATGATGGGCTAAAATTCTGCGGAATTTTGCGCGCGCAGATTCGGTGTGGCCCTGTTATTTGCTTTCAAAGCATTTTTACAGTTCAGTTTTAGTGATCTTCATATTTACAATTGTGCTCACTTTTGAACACAACCCAGCAGAATTTCTGTTACGTCTCCAAAGCTAGTATATTTTCACAGTTATTGCTCCAAAGCTTGTGAAAACAAAAAACAGCATACGTTAATGCTTTTATTTTTTATAAGTAGGTTGTTTATTAAGAAATGTGGCCTACTGTAAATGACATGGGCCTGCTGGTTTGAACATTTCTGCAGTGGTTTGCATGTGTCAGACTGTAAAAGTAGACTTTGAACAAATTTTAAAAATATATAAACGACATCCTACTTATTATTATTATTAATAATAATAATAATGATAATAATAATAACCAAACTGATTTTGATTAAAAATAAAAAATTAACAAAATTTTACTTTAATAATAATAATAATAATAATTAATAAATAATAATATTTATAAAATAATAATAATAATAATAAATAATAATAATAATTATTATTATAATATAAATAAATAATACTATTTATAATAATAATAATTCATTCATTCATTTTCTTTTCGGCTTAGTCCCTTTATTAATCAGGTGTCAACACAGCGGAATGAACCGCCAACTTATCCAGCATTTGTTTTACGCAGCGGATGCCCTTCCAGCCACAACCCATCTCTGGGAAAAATAATAATAATAATAATAATAATAAATAATAATAATAATAATAATAATATAAATAAATAATAATATTTATAATAAATAATAATAATAAATAATAATAATACATAATAATTATAATATAAATAAATAATAAAAAAAAATAAATAAATAATTATAAATAATAATAATTATAATATAAATAAATAATATTTATAATAATAATAAATAATAATAATAAATAAATAATAAATAGTTATAATTATAATATAAACAAATAATAATATTCATAAAAAATAATAATAATAATAATAATAATAAAAATAAATAATAATAATAATAATTATTATTATTATTAATATTATAAAACAAATAAATAATAATATTTATAATAATAATAATAATAACAATAAATAACAATAATAACAATAATATTAATAATAATAATAATTATTATTATTATTATTAATAAAGTATATATTTTTTTCATTTCCTAATAAATAATAGTAATAAATAGTTATTACAACCTAACAGACTGCTCCTGCTCACTGTTTCTGTTTGCTGTCAAAACTGACAGCTGGAGGGGCGTGGTTAAGTATGTTAGCCCCGCCCAATACCTCAGACTGACCTAATCTGTGAATTTAACTGAAAACTTGCAGGAAGCGCATTGCAATTAAAGATTACAAAGCATTTTTTCTCTAATGACATGCACAGATTAATCGTTCAGCACATGTGAGCTAACAAAATCAGTATGGTTAGTTTAGATGTCATGTGCACTTTAAATCTCCCTGAAGCCCCTGGGGACATGTTAAAGTTGTCATTTACCTCTCAAAAGCGTAGCGCAGCATGATGAAGGCCAGAGCGAGAGGCAGAGCGAGGAGGAGATCTCTGGGCAGCGGACGCCGAGAGCCCTTCATCTCCTCCAGATCCTCCCAGACGATCCCTGGAGGAAGCCAGAACTCCTGCTTCCAGAACCACCGGCTGAGCGCATCCATCCTGAGCACAACACACAGCAGGACCAGATACGCTTAAATCAACACATTTATAAACATAATAGTTTTAATAACTCATTACTAATCACTGATTTCTTTTATCTTTGCCATGATGACAGCACATAATATTAGACTAGATATTCATTAAAGACACTAGTATTCAGCTTAAAGTGACATTTAAAGGCTTCACTAGGGTAATTAGAGTAAAGTTAGGGTAATTAGGCAAGTCTTTGTATAACAGTGGTTTATTCTGTAGACTATCCAAAACTAATATTGCTCAAGGCGGCTAATAATATTGACCTTAAGATGGATTAAAAATTAGGAACTGCTTTTATTCTAGCCCAAATAAAACAAATAAGACTTTCTCCAGAAGAAAAAATATTAGAGGAAATACTGTGAAAAATTCCTGAATCTGTTCAATTACATCACTTGAGAAATATTTGAAAAAGAATAAACATTGCACAGGTACACTCTAAAAAGTGCTGGGTTAAATCTGTAAACACATTTTTGGGTTAATTGTGCATGACTGAACCAGCTGGGTTGTCTGGGGTACTGCAAAAACACAGGTGGGCTGACCATGCTTGATCAACCCAACTGAAAGGGCAAAGGGGGTTCACCTTTTGACACCTAAGTTGGGTTATTTTAACCCAACCGCTTTATTCATTTTTCATGGAACTTTCTGGATTCATCACGACTTCGGACAGTCATGGAGCTCGCAACAAGCAGGATTTTAATGTAACTAAATTTACCTATATACAGTAAATGTTTACCAATAATCTGAATAAATCATGCCAATTTACCGATTTCACTGTTTTTGGTCTGTGAATGTTTGGGTTTTGCCCTCTGTTAACTGAAATGAAGTAGGTGCAGAAATGAAGGCACAGAATGAAGCAGGCTGACGGCTATATGGTTAAGAACTGCTCACGGCTTGTCATGTTTGGTCATAATTAGTACTAAAGCTGCACTTTTAAGGCTATATTTTATCAAGTATGTTTATAACGTGTCGAATTCAACGACAAAGGCATCACTTTTTTTTTATTGATGCTTGAAAAAATATTCGAGGTTTTTGAGAAACTGAATTTTTCATTTTCATGAGCTTTACACTGTCACCACCAGAAGAGAAACAGTCAAAAACTCACATTTTTTGTGCGATGAATCTAGAATATAAGAAAGTTTGCTTTTTTCAAGTTAATTGTAATAAAAGATCTCCAAAAAAACATATTTATCATGAGCAAGTTCAGATATGAACAGATATGAAACTACTGATCTAAGTTTACTAAGTGTTGTGTTATTAACAGGTGGGGACCAACAAGGTGGAAACACAACAAGTGGCCAAGACCAGTGATTCCTGATGAGGCAACGACCTGGAAATTCAGTTTGGACATTAGTTTGGACTCAATCTCATGTGGCAATAATCTATTTTTCAGTGTTTGATATGTTGCTAGTTTTATATGTCTGTAGGGGTGGGATGAAACAGTTGAACCCAGTCAAAAATATGAAAGTGTGAGCTGTAATAAAATAGATTTTTACTGCAGCATTTTGTGTTGTGTAATAATTATTAAAAATATATAAATGTTGCATTCATTTGTGATTGTTATTTACTATTGTTAGTAATATTGGTAAATATAAAGGTAGCAAGGGATTAGACAACAAATAACCCAATGTTTAAGTCATATTTAACTCAGCAACTTGGTTAACCTAACCTACTGGTTGGTTTAAACAAACAACCCAAGATTTGGGTTAAATAAGTAAAGCCAGCACTTGGGTCAAAACAACCCAAGGCGTGTTTTGTCCCATAGTTACCCAGTGCCTGGGTTAGGGTTGGGTTAAATTTCAACCATGCATTTTTTAGAGTGTATGTGAATACTTTTGCCCTCAACTGTATATATATATATATATATTCTTTCCTCAGGCCATCTACCTCATGAACAGTTAATATTTCTCCTATCGTGCAATAAATGTGCAATACTTTCTCACACGCACTTGAACACAGCACCTTATAATAATATACAATGCAATACTTTTCCTTACGCATTTGTACACAGCACCTTATAACAATATATAATGCAATACTTACTCTTTTGCACACAGCACCTTATAACCTGTATATTTATAACAAATCTGTACATACATTTCAACATCCAGATCGTTGGACTGCATCTCTGTTTAATGTCTATTGTCTTCTTTTATATTATAATATTTATTCTGTGTTGTCACTTGTCACTTTATGTACACTGGAAGCTTCTGTAGCCAAAGCAAATTCCTTGTGTGTGTGAAGCACACTTGGCAATAAAACTGATTCTGATTCTGATATTGTCATATTGCATATTGTAGTAGCTAATGAACAGATAGTGATTGCTCTCAAGAGATTACACTCTAAAAAATCCGGGGTTATTTTTTCTACCCAAATGTGGGGTTAAGGCATTTGGGTAATTTTTGGGGGTTATTTTCAGAGTCTTGGGTAGTTTTTAGGTAGTGCTATGCAACCCAAACTTGGGTTATTTTCTGGGTAATAATTGCTAAGACTTAAATCAATGCAACCCTAGCACCACACCGTCAAATCAACTCCCAGCAGGGCCTGACTGCGATGCCACACACACACACACACACACACACACACACACACACACACACACACACACACACACACACACACACACACACAGATACACACACACACAAATACAC
>CAIGQQ010017212.1:0-10428 GCA_903798035.1 Danio albolineatus | reverse complement strand
TTAGCATCTTCAGTGTGTTTGAGTATGGTTGAGCTTTTTTTTAGGATAGTAGGCATTTAGGAGCAAGGTAGAAAACCTTTTTATTGCAAAATATAAAAGTAAAAATTAATACTTGTCCCTAAAAATAAAAAAAATAGTTTTTGTCTTTGTGTGGAAACATATGATTTGTCGTCATTAATATAATTTTCGCAATAAATAACAGAATATATTGTGATATAATTTTAAGTCCATATTCTCCATCCCTGAGTTATTTGACTACTCTTCACCTCTGCATCTAACACTTTCAATTTCAATTTCAATTTCAATTTCAATTTCAATTTCAATTTCAATTCCACTTTCAATTTCTTTCTTTCTTTCTTTCTTTCTTTCTTTCTTTCTTTCTTTCTTTCTTTCTTTCTTTCTTTCTTTCTTTCTTTCTTTCTTTCTTTCTTTCTTTCTTTATTTCTTTCTTTCTTTATTTCTTTCTTTCTTCTCCTCCAGACCGTCCCAGCCACTGTTGGACAGGTCTATCCCAGACTTCACCACCTTTAGTTCAGTCGAGGATTGGCTGGCCGCTGTCAAGATGTCTCAGTACAGAGATAACTTCCTCAACTCTGGATTCACATCCCTACAGCTGGTCACCCAGATGACTTCAGAGTAAGTCTGAAATACAGAGCCTATTTTTTTTGAACTGGAAATACATTTTTTATCACTAAAACCAGGTCATATTAGCATTACATAGTCAAGCTGGTAGGCCAAACCAAAGCCCTTTTGGAATGTTTTGCTAGTTTATTTTAGTTCAGTTTCTCTGCAGCAGCTTTCCAAGCTCTAGCCAGACTCAAGAACAATGTATATCAGGTCAAATTTGACCCCATTAAGTAGCAGTCATGTGTGTTTATATTTTGTAATTTAATAAATTTGTTAATATAAAACCTACATAAAATATAAATAGAGTACTTTTTTCCTTAATGTGTTGACCGTATGAATTTTCCCCTTGGCTTTAAATATGCATGCTTTTGTTGCCCAGGGACTTTTTATGACAATTTTCTTATGAAAAAAATGAATAATGCACCTCTGTGGGAAGTCTAGTAACTCGTACACAATTATAGGCTATATTACAAACTAAATCCATCCAAATAACTAAAACAAAATCCCTCTTGAAATAGCTTAGAGCCATCTAAAGTACTTATTAAGTTGTTAAAAATATAAAATGTTTTTAAATACTTCCACACTAGCTTAGGCTAGACCAAGTTCACTGACATGATCAAACCGATTCCGTGACTTACCAGTAATCAGCTTAAAACCCTGATCATATCAAACTTTTTGCGGTGAGAGACACCATTTCTAAAATGGCTTTCACTTGGCAGTGAGCATTTTGCATGCTGTTTATTCACATCGGGGGCTTCTCTTTCTAACCACCTGCTGCTGCTCGCATTTTTGACAGAGCGCTCTGTGTGCCTGCAGTTAAAAAATTAACTCTGTTCAGGAAAAGCACTCAATGTCACGCACTCCAGCACCAAGACAATTGATGAAGTGGGTGCCTAGCAACACAAAAACTGCACTGCACTGCTCTTTTCTTAAAGTCTACAAAAAGGCAGTGTGGTGCATCTTTCCGCATTTTCATTAGGCGTGATCAGCCCCTAAATCAGCCAAAAATAGTTTAATTTGTTGAATACCTTAAACTGTATGTTTTCATTGTTTTTACTAAAGCTCTACCCTATTGGTAAAACCAGACAATAGCAGCTCAAAGGTCTGGTGAAGTACTTTAAACTGTGTGCTTTTTGGTTTGAAATTTAACATAATCTCAAATGAAGCATGAAAAGAGGCGGGACATATAGTAGCCTCTCCCCTTTATGACCAACGCCAATAGTGTTTTGTTTTTATCACAGCCAGTGAAAGCAGTTGAGCTTAAGCGCATCAGATAAAAAGCAAATGAGTAACATCTTGAAGGGAGTTGGATATCTCAAATACTATAGAGCAGCGGTGCCCAAACTTTTTCTTATGAAGGGCCAAAAATCAAACTTGATTAAGGCTAGTGGACTGAAGGTAAATTATTTGCCATGGGCAATTTCCTAATTTATTTAATAGTGTTTATCAATGACTAGATACATTGCCTTATATTAACTAATACAGTATTCTTTAACATATTATCATGAACATGTTACAGTAAAAACAAAACAATTGCATTTATCACAGAATTACACTAGTTTTTGCCTTAATTTGCTCACTGATGTCTTTTGCATGGTTCGTCGAGTGACAGTATTTACATTTTAAAATAAAATAAGATTCATTTAAACAATTTAATTGAAACATTTAATTTCAGTTTCTTCTGAATATAATAAACGAAAAACAATTGAACAAGCATGAAAGTTTCCGTCAAATTAGAAATGACGATTAGAAAACAGTCGATGATGATTGCATTTATAACAGAATTACACTAGTTTTTGCCTTGATTTGCTCACTGATGTCTTTTGCATGGTTCTTTGAGTGACAGTATTTTATGGCGGCCGAGAGAGGTTAACGCACTGCAATTTAAGAAAGCACATGCTATAACAAAAAACACCAGCAAATTAAGAAACGATCTTCATCAATTTGACAGCACACCTGTTACAAATTGTCACAACACAGACAATGCAAAAAACGCGCAGCAAATTGGTCAAAACACAAACAACAAAAGAAACGCGCAGCAAATTGGTCAAAACACAACGGAAGAAACACGCAGCAAACAGTCACATAACACAACGGAAATGTTTCAAGAGGACCCAAAAACATGACGGACCCAGCTGAGATACGGATGTGCCGTGACTGTTGTTCAGTGAAGTGATTGGTGGTCTTTGAAAAGTGAGTTGTTTTTCGTTTATTTTAATATCCTGATAACACGATTCCGTTGTCTTTTGTAAATTATCAGTCTAATTAATGATCAACTGAAACGTTGCGTTATTAAATAAATTAACTACATCCGTATCTTAGCTGGGTCCGTTCGAATTTGCTGCGCGTTTCTTCCGTTGTCTGTGTTGTGATAATTTGCAACAGGTGTGCTGTCAAATTGATGAAGATCGTTTCTTAATTTGCTGGTGTTTTTTGTTATTGCATGTGCTTTCTTAAATTGCAGCGTGTTAACCTCTCTCGGTCACCGTAGTATTTACATTTTAAAATAAAATAAGATTCATTTAAACAATTTAATTGAAACATTTTATTTCAGTTTCTTCTAAATATAATTTAAAAAACAATTAAACAAACATAAAAGTTTACGTCAAGAAAATGACGATCTCTGCATTAGAAATGACGATCTCTGTGTTAAAGGCATCGCCCCAACCCTCTCCATCATTCTCCTCTCAGATGGGACGGTGGGCCACATGAAAGGTTACAAAGAGCCAGCTTTGGCCCACTTGCCCTACTGTGGGCATCTCTGCTTTAGAGGATTTGATTGGTCAGAAGATTTGATGTTTATATCAGATTTATATCTTCTAAATCTGAATTTTGGAGCACACTAGCTAAAATCCTAATATCCTATAACCTAATATTATATTATATATCCTTAGATCCTAACTACTGTATTTTTTCATGATACCTTTAAGATAGCAGCCATTCTTAGCCGTACACTCACCTGTTCAGCTGGGCTTCCAACTTTAGCAATATTGACCCACTTCATCCAACTTGTCATACAACTAGTCAACCACCTAAACCAGCTTGAAGAAGCTAATGGATGGTGTTTCTTTTTAAAGTTATTGTATTCATTAGTTACTCATCATACAGCAGTTACTAAAACTCTACCCCGCTGTTGTTCTGTACAACAGTTGTGTGTCCTGTTCAGCTCTCCTGTCTCATTATTTGTTTATGTTAGATTATGTCTAGTGCTCAGTGAGTTAGTTTGTGCTGTGTGTGTGTGTGTGTGTGTGTGTGTGTGTGTGTATGTGTGTGTGTGTGTGTTTGTGAAGAGTGATTAAAGCTGGTCTCAGATTTCCAGACAGCCATTGATCACAGAATACCTGGCGGTCCGATACCTCTGCAAACTTGTTTAATATTGATTTGGAAATCATACAGTAGGATTAGTGCACATGGCTGCAGTGTGTGTGTGTGTGTGTTTTGACTTGTTTGATTCGCCATCGAGCGAACAGGTGGATATGCTGTTGATGATGTTTAAAACACGTCTCCTGGTGTTTTGTTCGTGGCGGGAAGCGTACTGTGAGGTGTAGCATTTCTGACGCACTGATTAATGCAGCCGGCGTTCACAGAGAGGGTCTGCGCTTAATTAGCAACATAAGTATAAGCCCACGCATAAACAGGAAGTTAAATGCAAGCGGCTTTCATGTGCTAATGCTGTTTGCTCTCGCATCTATAAACCTGTGGGGGCTCAGTGCTGTTCATCTCTCTCTCTTTCTTCTTTGAATGGTTGGCGTATTGATAGTACAGACTGTTCTCATTCAGAATAAAGGCTCCTCTCTGAGCATAGTGGAGTAAATTGAGCGTTTATTCAAAGTTGCTCTTCTGTCTTTGTAATTTAAGGAGGCGATGAAACGGTCACCTAAAATCACATGCTGTATCGGACCCGTCTTGATCTTATTTGGCCTTTTGGTGCGCCGACTGTTTCTCTACTAACAGCAAGAGCTCCTTGTCTAGACAAGCTCGTGGAGTGAATCTTTTCTTGTGCCATCTGGCAAACAGCTTTTAGTGCATTTCAGTAGCACTGGTAGAATGATAATAAATAAGCATGTTCATTAGCGAGGAGGCGTTAGCATGGATGATAAAGAGTGACAATGACAACAGGCTGCAGATGTATTATAGCAGTGTAATGGGCCTTATTATTAATATATGGATTAACAGTTGGGGCGCCACGGTGGCGTAGTGAGTAGCACGTTCGCCTCACAGCAAGAAGGTCGTTGGTTTGAGCCTCGGCTGGGTCAGTTGGCATTTCTGTGTGGAGTTTGCATGTTCTCCCCGTGGTTGCGTGGGTTTCCTCCGGGTTTCCCCCACAAGTCCAAAGACGTGGTACAGGTGAATTGGGAAGGCTAAATTGTCTGTAGTGTATGTGTGTTAATGAGTGTGTATGGATGTTTCCCAGAGATAGGTTGCAGCTGGAAGGG
Source organism: Danio albolineatus (assembly GCA_903798035.1). Classification (NCBI taxonomy): domain Eukaryota; kingdom Metazoa; phylum Chordata; class Actinopteri; order Cypriniformes; family Danionidae; genus Danio; species Danio albolineatus. The sequence goes on along the minus strand of CAIGQQ010017212.1, from coordinate 5,365 downwards.
CATCCGCTGCGTAAAACAAATGCTGGATAAGTTGGCAGTTCATTCTGCTGTGGCGACCCCGGATTAATAAAGGGACTAAACCGAAAATAAAATAAATAAACAGCTATGTTGGAAGACACCTGTTGCATTGTGTTTTTAAGGGTAAAAAAGATTGATGTTTTCCTCAGTTCTCAGTGGCTGTATTGTTTTATTGCTGCTTAATGGTAGCTGACGTATCGCACGAAATCAAGTCACATTTATTTCTGTGGGGTTCATACAATGGAGATTGTATCAGAGGGAGTCAACAGGAAGGATGAAGTTTCATTAATGTGGAACAAGTTCAATATGTCATGTGTCTAGAATATGCAACAGTTGTAGCTATACTAATAGTTGAAGTCAGAAATATTAAACCCCCTGAATTATTAGCCCCCAGTTTTTTTCCCCTCAATTTTATGTTTAACGGAGAGATTTTTTTTCAACAAATTTCTAAACATAATAGTTTTAATAACTCATTTCTAATAACTGATTTATTTTATCTTTGTTATGATGAGAGTTAATAATATTTGACTAGATATTTTTCAAGACACTTCTATACAGCTGAAAGTGACTAAAGATTAACTAGGTTAATTAGGTTACCTAGGCAGAATATGGTAATTAGGCAAGTTATTGTATAATGAAAAAAATAAAGCTTAAAGGGGCTAATAATATTTTCCTGAATGTTTTTTAAAACAATTAAAAACTGCTTTTATTCTAGCTCAAATAAAACAAATAAGACTTTCTCCAGAAGAAAAAATATTATCAGACATAATGTGAAAATTTCTTTCCTCTTTTAAAAGCCAATTGAAAAAATAGTAAAAAAAAGTAAAGAAAAAAAATCAAAGTGGGTTTAAATAATTCTGATTTCAACTATAGCTATGTTCATTTCAGGGATAGGGTGGTCTGAAATGTACAGTGTTGTCATTCGCCGCATTCCCACTGTCAGGCCAGTGCGAGCCAGAGCTTTCATTAGGTCAGGCCGGGCCAATAGCTCGGGAGCTTGAGTAGTGAGACCGAAAACATGTCACGTTTCCACTGTTGTATCAATAGCTCACAGTGAAACATGCAAACCCCCAAAACACCCCCTATTAAAACGTCACACACCTCTCTCAGTTAAGCAGAAGAAGAATGTCAAATCAGAGTCAGGCAGATAATGTGCACCGTCACATCATCACAAAACCATAAAAATGAAAACAACCATAGCAAACAAATTACATGTTACTGAAGAGCTGTATTTATTATATTCATTGACTCGCTGCCACAAAGCCCCTGATGGCCCTCTTTGGCCCAAGGTATTCGGGAGGCCGAAAAAGGGTGACCCCTGACCCAGAGGTAGAGTTTAGATTCTCTGCCCAAGCCCAGACGTACAGTAGGTCGGGTCGGGTCGATAGTTCCAGCCACTATCTTTGAGCTGGGCCATGATCAAGCATTTGTGTTGTGTCCTAATTAGCCTAATTGGGTGGAAAGCTATGCCATAATTAGAAATGTTCTACAACTATTTTAGCAAAATCGGTCTTAGCAACACATGTGTGGGTCTACAAAGTTGCACAATTTGCAACGAATGTCATGTGTCGCAACGCTCTAGCTCCTGCAACAGCATCTCCTCCACTGGCACACATCCACACCGTACATACAAGCAGAGGTGAAGCAGCACCAAAATGATCGTGGCACTGCTGCTTGAGCTCTGCTCACGCTCCATACAGATGAGCTGCTTCTGCTTGTGATATGAAAGCTCTAATCTGTTAACATAGATGCCAAAAAAATGAGGACTTCCACGATGAACAGACACAAGAAGCAGGCTCGCCATGGCAGAAAGGATGATAGTCAGCCTTCGGCGTCCTCTTTTGTTATGATCCATTCTAAATATACAAACAATGCTGTTTACATGCTTCTTCCTTGTTGCATTATTCATTAAGATAAATGCGAGAGAAATGTGAGCCAAGTAGTATATCCGAATTCATATTATTTGAAAAAAAAAAAAAAAACAGTATGCTACTAGTTATATATAATTAGCTATGTTCATTTTTTACATCAACAACACTCTGGTGGTCTTAGACACATTTACTTTGTTGGGTGCATGGACGTATTTGCTCACCTGGCTTTGAAGGGAATTAGTTTAATTTTTTTCTTTTTTTCTTTTTTGACCAGGTTGGGTTGTGATATTGCTCACATGACAAGTCAAAAAGACACGGGGGCTCCTGCCAAATTTACACTCATTTTCTTTCCATTTCTTGGGTCCGAATAAACTGAAAATAAGCGATTTTAACTTCTCCCTCAACCTCCCGCTGGCCTGCAGGTACCCACACTAGTGAATGCTGCTGTCTCATTGGCTGTAGGCGATCGCTGATGTTATTTTCAGTCAAAACACATTTCACACGGCATGATTTGAATCACCGACAGCTCCAGATATTCAGCACGCCAAATATCTCGCGGCCATCGGCGACTCATCTGCGATTCTCTCAGAATGTCACTCGCGTGCACAAGCACCGATTTGCCTGTGATTTCAGCCATTTGTCGGCGATTTCTCAAAACCTGTCGGCGAGTCAAAATTGGGGCTAAAATCATGCTGTCTGAACTCGGCATGAGGTTGAAAGCGAAATGAGATTGCTAAAACAATTGGTAATTAGAGACGAGCGCAACGCACTACACAAAAGCAGTGGAAGCTTGGCCACACAGGACACGGCCCATATCACTCAATAAAACGGCTTGAACATTGTTCGAAATGTTGGGATAATGTAAGTACATAAGTCAGCAAAACATATAACAGTTCTAGTGGTTTTTAGATTTAATAATTTTTTTTTTAGTTTAGTTTTAATTTAAAAAAAATCAAAAAACTGCATATATTGTGCCTATCAATCCAAACAGTGACCTTTTAGACCATAGGTTTCTCAATTCCTGGAGGGCAGCAGTCCTGCACAGTTTTGCTCCAACCATAATCAAACATGGCTGATACAACTAATCAAGGTATTCAGGACAACTAGAGGGTACTTCTATAGTATATAGTATGCTAAAAACAGTATACGAGCCTAGTAGTATATCTGAATCCATAATATTCGAAAAAACAGTATGCAAGAAGTACACGGATGACCTACTACTTCTGGCAAGATTCTGAAGTCTGCATCCAATGGACGCTATGCTATCCCAAAATGCCACATAAGACAATTCATAAATAATGTGAAACAACGCTACTGATGCGTGTAGGTCACTTGATAATGACAAATGGCGGATCTAGTACGTCCGAGTTCTATTCATACTATATAGTAGGTAGTCTTATAATGGTCAATTCAAATTCAATGTAGTACATACTCGAGTAGTATGCGATTTCAGACGCAGCCTAGTAGTCTTCAACACCTTGATTAGATGTGTTTTATTAAGATTTGAGCAAAGCTTTAGTGCTGCAGCCCTCCAGAAGTTTAAGACCTATGTAAGACGGTGTATATTTTAAGGTATCTAGGGCCAGACAGAATCTGCGGACATTTTTTGCTATTTCTGCAGAGTATTTTGTTAAAAATCTGCAGATTTATGCTGAATTATTTTAGGAACATCATAACAAAAAAAAATATATATAAAATAAAAAGTAATACATTTTTAACTTTTATTTAATGTTTACAATGCAAATCCATTTAGATCCACTTTATTTGGTAAGCAAAGCAAGTCCCTCGAAAAAAATCTCTACTAAAAGACAGAAAATATTACTTTACAAACTGTATTGTAAGTAAATCATATGAATATTTTCATATTAATCAATATTTTTACTGAAATTAATTTGAAAACTGAATAAATATAAATTTACACACATTTACACCAGTAAATAAACAGAATCAATGATGGGCTAAAAATCTGCGGTAATCTGCGGAATTCTGCGCGCGCAGATTCCGTCTGGCCCTAGGTATGACCAATACTAACCATATGCATTGATTCTTATTGTGTCCACAGAGACCTGTTGAGGATAGGCGTGACTCTAGCCGGCCATCAGAAGAAAATCCTCAACAGCATCCAGTCCATGCACCTGCAGATGTCTCAGTGCCAGACGGCCACTGCGCTGGCATGACTACAGGGGGCGCCAGACGACGGGCTGGGCAGCTTGCGGAAGAACTACCAGCGGGCGAGCCCAATCCCATCGGAGCGCGCCAGAATAGAGACTATCATCCTGATCTGAGTACACCTCTCAGGAGAGGAACCGTCATCCCATTTCCAGCAGAGCAGGACGGGACCCGCGGGGACATCGTCCGTTTGTCTCTTCGGAGCTACAGGGAAAAGCGAAGAAGCGGACTCTTTTTGTCCTCTTCTCATAGTTGTAGTTATCTCCACAAGAAACCGCAGTGACTGTTCAGATCCTGTTTTCGTTACGTTTTTCCGTTTCTTCCCACTATTAAACATCACTGCTTCCCACTTACACTACCTGTCGATCTCGGTATGGCTGAAGTTTGCCAAAGGACATCCCGAATGCCTGCGTCCCGCTCCCTGGCCATACAAGTGTATATCTTTAAATAAATATGAGTATATCTTCAGAGTAAAACCTTCATATTGAAGGTGAAGTGTAACGGACCTCTATGTAAATACTCTCTTCTTCCGCTTGCATTTTTGGCAATGTTGCGCAACTGGACCAGAACCGCCGATTCTGCAGGACACCAACAATCCGGGATGAACTCTAGACTCTTGTCGATGTTGTGTAAATATCAGTTAGTTGTGTATAAACTAGAGCTACTTTAGGGCGAAAAAAAGCTACGCATTCAGGCCACTAAACAGTGTTTATTGTAGGTGTTTACCACGCTGAGGAGCACTTACGTGTACAGCTTTTCTTTCTTCCACCTCTTCTTCTTCTTCTTCTTCTAGTTGTTCTTGTTAGTTTCGTGTCGGAGTGTTTGAATGCGTCGACTAGCGTTGGGAGGGTGCGTCATCGCCGCCTTAACTAGCTAGTACACCTAAATGTAGTTCCACTGTTAATAAGCTGTACTAATGTTGGTCTTACAGGGTCTTAAAAACCGCTATTCTGTTTCCAAGCACGTGTTTACATGACGAGCAGATGAAAACGGGAGGAAACAAAGAGAAAACGCTGCCCTTCACTGCTTTTTCTTTTTAATATATATATTTTTTTTTATCAGGCTGATTCGCTCTCTCTCGGCTCCAGATGTTTCCAGATGACATTGCTAAATGCGCTACATGTTCTTTCGTGTCACCAGCTCTCCATTTATTTGCGTGTGTGTCTGGAATGAACATCTGTGTGACCCTTTATGAACAGATGCCTAACGCCACCCCATTGAGCACATTCTACTTAAGCAGTCAATGAAGCACTGGTGAATACACACACACACACACACACACACACACACACACACACACACACACA
>CAIGQQ010017207.1:0-13520 GCA_903798035.1 Danio albolineatus | reverse complement strand
ATTATTATTATTATTATTATTATTATTATTATTATTATTATTATTATAGGCCTTGCTTAGAAACAATTACTCAAACCAGGTTCTCAGGGGCGCCGCTAGGAGGGGAAAGGTTAGGACGATTCTAAGGGCCCAAGCAGTTTTGGGGCCCCCAGAGATATTATAAGGGGCCCTAATGACATTACCCAAAGCATCCATTTTTTATTTATGTTAGATTGATTAATGTCAAAAAATACAATGAAAGTCAAGTACAACAAATGTGAAGCAAATTTCAAAGCCTAGGCGGATATATAATCAATATCACAGCAATATATTAAATGATATACAGGCTTGAACAATTCACATAGCTTTTTTTTTCTGAAAATATATGTTTATAAACATGAAATTTGTCCATTAAAATAAAGAAATGAATAAATAAATGTTTAGGACTTTTTGTCTAAGCTTCAAAAATTCCTGAGAGATCATCTTTCCAGTGTAAAGTAATATTTTCATCAATATTAACAGCAATAAAGTCAATTACATTTCTCCCCCCAAAAAATGACATATAAGGGCAATACCAAAATAAAGAAACAGCGCTTTCTGGCCTCTGCTTGCAAAAGCCACATCTCACATCTATATCTGTTTAACATTTAGTCAGATCAAGTTTGGCAGGATGTATTCTGTGAAGGAGTTTAAACAAAGATCTCTTTAACCTTGTTTGTTTATAGCGATTAGGCAGAAGCCAAACCTTTCTGCAAACAACATCGCTCATAAATTGATTCCAGTTTGCGATTGCATTTGGTTTTAATGCAGCATCTTTCTGGAAAAGAGCTTTTATTGATCTGTTATTATTCTTACAGAAAAGCATATTTTACCTGGTGGAGAGTCACTGTGTGATAATTGTGGCAATAGCTGATCATTCAATCTGTTTTGATACAACATACATATTTAAGGAGAGATTGCACCAAAACCATTGTAAAGTTCTTTGGTGGTATGGGAAAATTATATGTTGTCAAGAACTCCTCATAGATGAAAAGAAAACTATTTGAATTTAACCGTTGGTTTACCAGTACAATGTTATTTCGATACCAGTTATCGAGAAAATAAAGAAAGAAAAAAATATTTGTTGATATGAATTGTCCTTTTTATTCCAAATAAAGTAACGGTGTGGTGAAAAACTGTTTGTAAATCAAACTCCATGCTAAAAAAGCCTGACGGTGAAATTATGAAAGTTTCACAGGTATTTTGTTAGTATCAAAATTACAAGTAAGAAGAGAACGTTTACCACCCAAACTAGATAAAATATAAAGGGGAATCATATTCCCAGTAGAGGCTGAATATTTAACAAGTCTAATCCAGTTGATTTAAGTGTATTGTTTAGTATAGAGAAGTCCAGAAAATGTCTCTAGTAAACAGTATTCCCAACCACAGCATAAGATCCCCACCTAGTGGTCACTTATAAGAACTGCTGTACGACAGTGATGTATTGGCCCTTCTGGGACCACTCGGTTTGCGTTTGAGGGCATACATGTTTTCTTCATAGTTTTAATTACTCACCAGCTTTATAAATATTTACTCTATATTTAGCTAATCTTGGCCTACAGCTTAAATCGTAGCTCCCATCAATGTTTGTGGTTAGCAAAGCTCACCAAAACGAGTAAAACTATCTCCATTACTATGAATTACTGTGAAACACTGTAAGAACAAGCTCACATGAAGAGAAGCAGTTAATATCCCCCTTTTGTATTCTTCCTGCTTTTCTTATTAACTTTAACTGTAGATTAAACGTTACTCTCTAAGAATTGTGTACAGTTTAATGTTAATGCATCCACCTCACTGGTTAGATCGTTAATGCCATTTCTTAAAAACCTGACAGGCTTCCTTTATAAAAACAGCAGCCTATGCTAAACGCATTTCTAAACTAGAACTACAGTTGACAGCTGGATTTCCCAGGAGAAACCAGATGTAATTTGCAGTGCAGATATAGATACCATTTTAAAAAACCTTATTGATTAATTTTATTAAGAGTTTTAATGCTCTGGAGAAAAATTAAGGTATATTTATAACAGCTATTTATTTGTTGGACAACTTTAATATTGTCAACCAAACCCATTCAACGTTATGACCATGTAGGCTACTACAGTGAGCTCTGGGACAAATGAAAACACAACTGAGGTGTTTAAAGAGAACTTTATTCTGTTTGATTTTGCAAACTCATCTGAAAACAACAAACCGAAAATCGCGATTGTCTTGAGTTGTCTTCTTTGCTCCACAACCCTGGCCTTCTGCAAAACAAAACAAAAGATTAAACAGTTCCCACAAAGGCCCTATTGTCTATTTTAGACTATAGTAAACTAAAGTTTAAAACTATAGTTTAAAATAGAAGCTAAAGTGGGCCACGCTGCTCCCACCCACCATAACCCTCGCAGCAGGTCCCACTGTACCGGCCACCCGTGTTTCCCTGAGGGTCCTCAGAGCCCGTGTTGCTCCCTGCCTAGGTTGCACGGATGCCTCGCCCCAGGGAGTGCACGAGCCGACCGGGCGCCAGTCCGTGCCGGTGTTCACCGGAATGTTGCTCGGCGGCACATTTCGAGCAACAAACACGTAATATTCCTCGCGATGTTGCGTTTACGTACGCAAACCGCGAGGAACTACAGCACAGACGGGCCCGAGTGAAGCTTCACGAAGCGGACTTCGTGAGATTGGCGTGGCTCCACTCGTACCGTCTCGGTATTGAACTCACCTTGGTCAAGTACAAACAGGAACACCTTGACAACTGACAACACTGAGAGAAACCGTCAGGGCTTTAACTGAAAGCAGATCGAATGTTTAGAACGCGACGTCACTGGCTGAGCATCTCGTCATGAGGAGCGTTGACAGGGGGATCCGCAAGATGGCGCCGCGAGCAGTATAAGCGTAAGCAATAACGTCATCAACAAAGCTACTTTTAAGCAACATAACGGTCTTAATTATTTTCAGTCTGCATCTAAATTGGATGTTAAGTATTATTTACTAATCTGTGTATCATTTGTTCAATCGTTTTTTTTTAATTTAAACCAAAAACTTATATTATTAAATAATAATAATTCAAACAAAGCCACAGAGGACTTTTATTTTGAGTGCATCGTCACGAGCTCAGATTTGGTTGACCAATCAGAGGGAAATGGGCGTTTCAGCACGCCTACATGTGTATAATGAATTTTATAGTCCTTTATCCGTTTTCCTTCCCTAAAATCAAAAAACGAAAATAAAGCCAAAATCTCGATTTTTTTTTCGTTTTTGTGAGCCGTTTTCTTCAGTCATGGCAATTTGGATAAAATAAAAAATAAAAAATAAAAATCAGTCTAATCTCGTTATTTGTTTTTTTCTTTTTTTGATCTGAACGCAAGATCAGAAAATCAGATAAAGAGTCATTATTCGTGTTTTCCTTTTCTTTCAATTAACAAATAATGGAAAACAAGTTGTTGTTTTTTTTTGGTTTTTTTTGGTTTGAATTTGAAAAAACGATTGAACGAATGATACACGGATTCTCAATGGTTACTGGTTTCCAACATTCTTATATTGTGTTCAACAAAACCAACATATATTTTTCTTACTATGGATGTCAATAGTTACCGGTTTCCAACTATTCTCAAAATATCTTCTTTCGTTTTTAAAATAACAACAAAAATGGTTTGGAACAAGCCAAGGGAGAATTAATGACGACATAATTTCCCATTGGTGGTCAGTGTTGGGAGTAACGCGTTATAAAAGTAATGTATTACAGTAATGTATTACATTTTCCTGTAACGCAGTAGTGTAAGGCATTACTAATGCATTTTCAGTAATATTTTACTCGGTACATGTTCAGTAACGCGTGCGTTACAACAAACTTTTCGCCCGCAAGAGATTAACAAATAAAAATAGCGCAGTTCTATTTCCTGTTCGTGGTCAGTGAATGTACGCGCGGCGTGTGTTGTCATTCATCTCCCTCTGGATATTGGGACTTTTTACTTTGAACGCGGCTCAGCCCGGTGCGCAGTAACCTTAAACCCTACGCACAGCGGAAAAGCGGCTTGATTCGCGAGATGTACGTAAGTGCATATGGTGTAATTTTTACTGACAAACGTATTCATGTAATACGAGCGAGCGAACGCGCGCCGGTTTCTAATCGCGTGCACTCAAAACACGGCTGCTCACGTGCGGATGATGTGCTCTCGCTCCGTCAGATGATCCAGACTCACAAGTTTTGCCTTGTGTTTCCTCATCTTTTTGTGCGTTTGCTCTCCAGAGATTATATTATCTTATATATATATAATATATATATATAATAATGATATATCCAGAGATATTTCTACACTATTTACCTACAGGTTGAGGTAAATTCTGAAATAAATTCTTGTGTTTTTGAGTGTTAGGTATACTGCCTATGTTTTAGGCTAGTATAATTTTCAACTTGTTTATAAATGCTTCAGCATACTGTAGTATTAGCAATAGTGAACTGATAAAATGAAATACAAAGTGTAGTTTTACTACAGTAAAGTGTGGTGGATTGTAGGATAATATACACTATAATATTGTAAGAAAAAAAACTACAGCACTGGGTAATTTGTTTATATTTCACTTGCTGTGTTACCATAGCAACTATAGTATTACCACAACAGATTAATTGAAGTACTTTACTATAGTAATGTTCAAAACACAGTACATGCCAATAGATGTGTTCAAGGGCCCTGTGGAACAGCTTTTCCTCAAAATGAAGAGGATGACTGGGAAAATGTTCTCCACAATCTCATCAACAATGTGGAAGACCACATTTTATTTATTTGAAGAGTAAATAGTACAGTAGTCTATAAAACCTCATCAAATTTTTCCTATATTCTATTAGTAACATTTATGCTTGCGTTATATTTTTGTTTAAATGTTTTTATTTGATTAGTATGATGCACCTTTTTTTAAAATAAAATGTATTCTTTGCACTCAACGTCTATTCTCTGTGTCATTAATTGTTGGAAACTGGAAATATCTGATCATATAACACACAGCCAAAAATGTTTTGGTTTATTATATAAAAAATGTATATGTAAGTCTATTTTAGTATTTTGCTTATTAATAATAGTGGACCAATATAAATCATATCAAAAAGCACAAAAGGAAGAAGGAACACAAGACACACATTGTGAGTCAGCATATAATCTCACTGAGCGAGCAGTGTACTGAGAGCACGCAAGAACATGTGTGCGTGAGCAGTGCAAATTTGAGAGAGCGTGAGGAAATTTGCGCGCGAGCAGCGTATATTCGAGAGCTCGCAAGCAGTTTTGTCCACAAACAGGAAATGGGTGCACAGGCATTATATCGAAAAAACTACTGTATGTTCATTATGCTCACTTTGTGCAGGACAGTTTTGTGTTGTGAGCCACTTAAATTTTAAGTGAATAAAATAATGGCAACAATAAGAAAAAAAAAATCTGCATCTTGTCATGGCATTGGAGTTTACATGTAGGCCTGTAGTGTCTAATATGAATATAGCTATTCAGAGATATTGCCAGATGATCACTTTACCTCTACCATACTTTTAACAGACTTAGATGATTTGTGATTCTGGCTTCCATGCTTTCTTGCATTGTCTTGTGCCTTCACATTGCCAATTTTATACTGTTAGTAGCCTGGATAGGTCACAGTCATTCTGCTACATCATATCGCTTTCTACTGGATGTAAAATGCTCTGCAGTACGTTTTGTCATTTTAGAATGTTCAGTTCTAATTCTGTAGTTGTTTTGGTGAAAGTAGCTAAAAAAGTAATATGTAGTCATGTAACATATTACAATTTTGAGACAGTAATATTGTAAGGTAAGGGATTACATTTAAATAACAGTAACAAGTAATCTGTAATGTATTACAGCTTTGAAGTAACTTGCACAACACTGTTGGTGGTGAACTATCCCTTTAATATTTTTAATTAGCTAAGTTACATTCAATAGTCTGATCGAAATTGGCAAAAAAAAAACACATGCGGAAAGAACCTACATGAGGATATATCCTCATATATGAAACCTATATGCAATATATATGCACATATGTGATATAATATATACACTGCATATACTGTATGCGTGGACATGCCACATATGGGCAAAATTTAGGTGCATATACAGTATGTGCATATGGAGGCCATATACTGTAGGTCTCCTGTATTGCTTCTTTATATCCACATGTAAGCCCTATATGTACATACAATATATGTCTCCTGTATAGCTCATATCTCACTTTGGAAACTGTCATACATGATTCCTAGCTCATATATTATCAAGGCAATAACTAAGAACTAAAAAAATGCAAAAAACTTGTGTTTTGTGTGTGCGAACACTTGAAATAGGTATAACATGTAACTGCCATGTTATGGAATTAAACTATGGTAAATAAGTGAGAACCCACACGGAAAGCACCTATATGAACATATATGTTTTAATATAGGATTTGATATAGGTTTTTAATATATGTGACATATGTAAAATTGTTTGTTTTCCTATATTATATGTACATATATGCATATATGCATATATACTGTACATATATGTTCATATAATATCGATATAATTTTATATAGGTCACATATATTAAAAGCCTATATGAAAACCTATATTAAAACATATATGTTCATATGTGCTTTCTGTGCAGGAAGATTTATAACATTATAACTCAAGCAGCACAACATTTTTAAAATGTTTTTTAAACTAAGGACTTCTGACACATTGACACATAAAGACATAAAGAAAAAGGTTTATGAGCAATCTAAGAATAAAATAGTACCAATCAAATGCCAAAATGGCACTTAGATGATTCAGTCTGTGACACAAACATTACCTCTTTTGGCTCATCTGTTCCCCTGAGTGTTGATTTGGCCATCAGGGAGTCAGTTTGGACCATTCAAACAGATTATTTTATGTATTGCTGGGTTTAATGTCCATTAGCAAGGTGCCCTTGACAATTCTTTTTCAGTTTTTGTAAATGCAGCCCTGTGTGTGCATTAAAGCCTGCATTAGAGACAAACCTGCACCTGCTCTGTGGTCGCAGGACTCTTGATGACGAAAATGCAGGACATCTCATTTCAAAAGCCCCATATAAAGAAGACCAAGAACAGCACACCTCATCTTGAACAAACACAGCAGGTAAGAGATTCTTTACTATCGAAATTCTGTACTGTTTTCTCAATCTAGAATTTAGCCAGAGTGAGATATGAGTGTTCATAATAATAATAAAATACTGTACAAAGAAAATAAATACAATATACCTATATCTATTGTAATAATACAAATTTTGGCACATAAATTGCTGTGGATTTTTAGATTGCCACCAAGTTGTACTTTTACATTTAGAGGTTTCAATTAAGGAAGGTGCAATATAAATATGTTTGAGTACTTATTAGCCCTTAATATATTTTTACACTTTTGAACTTTTATGACTTCATTTTACTAATTTATAGAATCAATTAATTGCAAACTTTAAGGAATAAAAAAAAAGCTAAAACAAAGAGCAAAACAATACAATGAAATTCAAAATACAAAATACTGAATTTTATTTTTTAAATCTATCCTAGTATCACTCCTTTTTTCATAGATTCTGAGATGGGAGACAAGGTTTATTATTCTCACAGTAATCAAAAATACTTCTTTCAGTTATTCTACTATTTTTTTCACATTTTAAAAGAATCAACCAAAAAGCCCAGCATGCGCACATATTGAGCAGTGCTTTCTGTGTCTCAGATTTAGCATGGAGTGGAAAGGAAGGTTGCTGGTCCAGTTGTTGCTGTTAGTTGGTGTGTTGGAGGTCAGTCTTTGCCAGCATTGGTCATACGGTTGGCTTCCTGGTGGAAAAAGAAGCATTGGGGAAATGGAGGCAACATTCAGGGTGAGATTACACTTTTGTCATTTTTGTCTGAAATACTTTGGATAATTTGTTCATCTCTTTGCATGTCCACTTTGGGCCTTTTTAGTAGGAGACACCAGGAGAGCAACAAGGAGTGGTCATTAATAAATAAATAAATAAAATAAATAAACGAATGAATGAATGAATGAATGAATGAATGAATGAATGAATGAAATAAAATACTGAGATGTGCGAGTACATACCAAATCTCCCTTAGAATCGTCCTAACTTTCCCCCCCTTAGCGGCGCCCCTGAGTACATACCAAATCTCACTTTGTCTCTGTCAGATGATGGATCCTGGCGACACAGTGCTGTCTGTTCCTAATGACTCTCCAATGGAGCAGCTTTCACCAATACACATAGTAAGAGTGTGAATTAGGATATTTCTTACTAAAAAGGCAGCTTCCTTTGTAAGTGTGGAAATGTTAATGTCCTTTTATTATTACTTACAGGTGAATGAGGTGGACGCTGAAGGTTTGCCTCTGAAAGGACAGAGATTTCCCAACAGACGGGGAAGAGTGTAAAAATATAAGTGATGAAGCCGATGAGAATAAAAATGAATTTTATTCCATGGGAGAGCATGTTTTTTTGACTCCTAATGAAATATCCTCCTCATTATGGATTTAATAAATACACTTCACTGGAGGATCAGATGTACTGTAAATATGTATGTCTATTTATTTTTCTAAATGAACACAAATGCATTTTTTATACTAAATGAAATGTGCTGAGAGCTGAAGGTTGAATTAACTGATCAAATAACCAAAGGCAATTGTCTATAAACAAAGGTTTTTTTACGCCACACGGTGGCGCTCTTGTATCTAGATGTGATTTCACGAAATGTGGGCAAAAATATTCTTTACTTGAAATGTCTGGATGTAACAGCGGTGCCGATCTTTAATCAATTGAGCATCAGTGCTTAAAGATTTTCAGTCAGGGTATAGTTTTGCTTTATATGTGAATTCACAGTGGCTGGATGATTATGGATGATTAAAACTTTATATTTTTCACATCTAAAGTTTTAATTGTTAAAATCATTAAATTATAATGTGAAAACTAAAGCTATGTCAGCTATGTAAGACTCTTACTGAGACACATAAGGCCAAAATATAAAAACAGTCATTTATAGTGTTTTTGAATCATATTATGGATGGTTAAAACTTTATATTTTTTCATATCTAAAGTTTTAATTGTTAAAATCATTAAATAATAATGTGAAAACTAAAGCTATGTCAGCTATAGGCGCAGTGGTCTAAGCCACGAGACTCTAACTGAGACATATAAGGCCAAAATATAAAAACAGTCATTTACAGTGTTTTTGAATTGGATGGTTAAAACTTTATATTTTTCATATCTAAAGTTTTAGTTGTTAAAATCATTAAATTATAATGTGAAAACTAAACTTATGGCAGCTATAGGCGCAGTGGTCTAAGCCAGGAGACTCTTACTGAGACATATAAAGGCAAAACATAAAAACAGTCATGTATAGTGTTTTTGAATCATATTTAAGTGATTCAAAGAATAGTTCCAAAACAATATTTACTATAAATTACTATAGTATTTTTTTCATGTGGTAACTGAAGAGCAGACCACCAAAGAAGGTTTTATTTAACATTTATTTAACTATTTGACATTTAGGTAATCTCTCAAAACAATTACGTAAACAAAGCAAGGGCAGTTGCAGCTGCAGTATTTCAATCAATAAATAAATACACTTAAAGAAGCTTATCTTAATGAGGCATTGATTCAAAGATCAAAGTAGTGTGTATGGATTATAGAATCAACTTAAAACCATTTCTGGAACTTCATTGTTTTTACTATAGTCATCATTTTCATGTAAACAGGTCTTATAAAGACAACCTTCAAACTACCATACACAAAATGATAAAATAGAATAATTAAAATATGAGAAATAAAATATAAATAAATAAAATATGAAAAAGTTAACAACATTTTATTGTTAACGTTCTCAGAAACAATAAAAAAGTTTTAAAAGCATTTACAGTGATGTGCATGCTCGTTCAGAGACAGGGTTCACTTCCATGAAGTGCTTTCTTCTGTTGAACACAAAGCATGAAAGAAAGGAAGATATTCTGGAGAATGTTGGTAAAAACTGGCATCCATAGAACACAAAATACTATGGAAGTCAATGGCTGTTTTTACAAACATTGCAGTCACTACTTTATTTCTTTCTTCTCTGTGGTCATTGTCTAAAGTAGAAAAATCAGTCCTGTGATTCCTGTCCAATTAAATCACACATAGAAAGCAAATCGCATCATACTGAACAACCTCAAGACATGGACGCTTTATAAATGCAGCAAAACCTTTTGGAAACATTAAAAATGTCCAAGAAGATGTTCAAAATCTTTACGCGCAATGACCCAGAGACTTTTTATAGACTGAAGGTCACTGAAAATGATGGATGTCGACTGTATGATGACTGAAATCACCAAACAGCCTTAAACAATCACTAAATGGAACGAATGAAGAATGGAAGGAAGGGCCAAATAAAAGGAAGGACCAAACAAGGAATGGAAGGAAAGATCGAAGAATCAAATAAATGAAGGAAGGATTCAAGGAAGGACTGAACAAACTAAGGAAGGAAAGAAGGAACGAACGAATGAACAAAGGACCTAATGAAGGAAGGAACAAAAATATTAAAAAGAAAGAATGAGCGAACAAATGAAGGGAGGAAAGAAGGAAGGACCAAACTAATGAAGGAAGAATTCAAGGAAGGACTGAACAAACTAAGGAAGAAAGGAACGAACAAATAAATGAATGAACAAAAGGACCTAATGTAGGAAGGAACAAAAATATGAACAAACGAACGAGTGAACGAAAGAAGGAGGGAACAAATAATTGAAGGAAGGTTGGAAGGAACAAACAAAAATAGGAAGAATACACATGTTGTTTGTGCAGGGATGTGTAAACGTAACATTCTGTAAACGCATCAACATTTCTACAGTGTAATACTCACTACTCACTATTCTTGAGTACTTTTATAAGGTCTACTTTTTACTCATACTTTGAGTAATATTTACTACAGATACTTTTACTCTACTTGCACTACATTTTTGGTAATGGTACTTTTACTTGAGTATGATTTTTCAGTACTCTTTCCACCACTGGGCATTAGTAGTCAATATGAATGGTAAAAATGAATGCTGGTCAGTAGTGTTGGCCATCAGTGAGGATGTTCTTGTCACATCACCTAAAAAGTATGAATAGTTTGCATTGAGTTTAAGCAATTATCACTGCAAGATTCAATGAAAGTGTGCCAATACTCGTGACTGAGCAGATGGTCAAATAGCTGAGCTGTTAGCAACTGAACATATATGTCTGCTATATCTGGATTGTGACTGAGACAGCTTGACACCTCAGATACTGATGACTATAACTCCTCACAAACTAAAAGTCGGAAATCTGTTTTAATGACAAATAAGTGTGAGAGGTGATCTGTGAGGTGAAATCGAGACTTGGCATGGTGTGAACTTCACCACGGTGTGACACATTAATCATATTTAAGTGCTTAGACATTATCACCTCTGAACATGAAGCGTAAATGCAGCACCTACACAGCACGATACATTCACCTGTGACAGATACAGACTGAGGAGACTGAGAATCAAGCCTTAAAGGTGAGGGTTAATTAGTCTGAAGCGTGTCTTTAGGTAACTGCATATACATGATCAGTTCTGACACATTACATGCTTTGAAGATTAAAACAGCAGCATGGGGTTAATGCAGAGCAGCGATCATATTGTAAATCACCATCCTTCTGTCAGTCAAAAGATGATCTGTGGACTTTAGTTGTAGATTATTCTCATTCTGAACCATTAATCCAGTTTGATCAGGTCTTATTCTGACAAACGACTTACAGTAGACCGATTACATGGATCCTCCCTCTGGATCGTGTCCTTTGTTCAAGTCTATAGGGGTTATTTGGTGTTACATCAAATGTTAAATCTTTTACATATTTAAGTCATTTTTTAGTATGGGGTCTAATCCTCGACAGATTAGCTTTCCATCCCTGCTGTCATGACGTCTTAGAAGAAAAAATCACCCAAATTCTAGAGTTTGGTCTAAAAAGTTATGAACTGTGTACAAAAATGATGCATTGTCTACAAAAACTTTGGTGGCTGTAAAATTTATTGTAGCCTACTAATCCGTTTAATGAAAGCATATTAAATTTAAGTAAACATTAAATTGTTTTAATGGTTTACACACACACCTTGTTGGTTTACAAAACAAACCAAACAAACTAAATCATGTTGCAATACTACAATTGATTTTGGCTTTATTAAAAAACGTGTTAAATGAGAATCTGAGATATTTTATGGCATACTTCAAAAATTAAAGATGATTTAGTAATCAAAAATGTTTTATTTTGAATATTTTTAAAAAATAAACAGATCTTAGGCTTCATATTTTCTGATTTTTCAGTATATGTTTTACTTCCTGTACTTTTACCATAAACTGACATATCAACCATTTGGTAGAGGTTGATATTTTAGAAAAAAATGGGATGTGTTGAAAAATAATGCATTGATTGTGTTAACTAGCTGCATTAGGAGTTAAGAAATGCAATCAATTAACTGGAAATCATCTCACTCTCATCTACAAAATATTGGATCAATTAATCTAGGACTTTTTTTCTACTGCACCCCTGAGAAAATACTGTTCAGCATCAGAGGTTCACCAAGGACTTGGAAAAAAATCTGGGGACCTTTTCTGGTGTATCTACCTTACATTTCTTAGTTGCATGCTTTAAAGTTTATATATATATATAACTTTATCATTTCATTTTTTTCCTTCTCAAAAGCAAAGACAAAGGATATATATATATATATATATATATAAGAAATGCAATCTAATTATTTTTTTCTTGGTGGGGTAGTTAAAGGGTTAAAGTCTTTGTGAAATCAAAATGTGCAATGTTCATTTTGCTGTTTTGTTCATCTTCCATCGAAGTCTGACCATTTGCTTGCTTGATTTGACTTCAGTCCTTCTCAGGTTGACGTCTACAGCCACTATTAATATTCTTAACCATACTCTCATTATTTCATTGATTTTCTTGTTGGCTTAGTACCTTTATTAATGCGGGGTCGCCACAACGGAATGAACCGCCTTAACCATACTCTTTTACAGTTAAATTGTTTAATCGTAATGTTTAACCCTATAACCAGGGGCGCAAAATGATAAGCACCTAAGCAACTGCTTAGGGCCCTGGGAAAATCGGAGGCCCTGACAAATACCAAGAAGCCTATATTAATCATCCTAAAGAAATTTTATCATTTTTCTATCATATATTGTCTATAACTGTCTATAACCATTAAGATTTTAATGTATAGTGGAACATTCATTCACTACTGCAATTATTCCGTCTTTCGGATGAGACGGTAAACCGAGGTCCTGACTCTCTGTGGTCATAAAAAAAATAAAATAATGCAGGATGTTCTTCAAAAAAGAGTAGGGATTTAACCCCGGCATCCTGGCCAAATCTGCCCATTGGCCTTTGTCCATCATGGCCTCCTAACCATCCCCATATCGTAATTGGCTTCATCACTCTGTCTCCTCTCCACCAATCAGCTGGTGTGTGGTGTGCGGTCTGGCGCAAAATGACTGCCGTCACATCATCC
>CAIGQQ010017193.1:0-12110 GCA_903798035.1 Danio albolineatus | reverse complement strand
GGTGAATTGGGTAAGCTAAATTGTCCGTAGTGTATGTGTGTGAATGAGAATGTATGGATGTGTTTCCCAGAGATGGGTTGTGGCTGGAAGGGCATCCGCTGCGTAAAACAAATGCTGGATAAGTTGGCGGTTCATTCCGCTGTGGTGACCCCGGATTAATAAAGGGACTAAGCCGAAAAGAAAATGAATGAATGAATGGGATGAATCTTTAGAGAAGTGGATCTGCATAAAATCTAATAAACTATTTAAAATCATAGATAAATATAATTTTAAAAAGTTACAATTGAAATAAACAGTGCTTTAGCATTTCCCGCCGTATTCAGGCGCAGTAATTCAATAAAATAAAATAATTCAATAAAATTAATCATTATTAAAGTTAATAACAGCACAGTTTCTTATGCCTGAGTGCTTTTAAAATCCTCATATAGTCACAGACCTCAAAAAGACATCCTAATCCAGACTCAACATAGCAAATCCTGCGATGTGACTATTGCGAATGATCACATTGCGATAGCGATGCTGAAGTGACATTACTGAAAACATTACATGATAATAAAAAATATAACATGCATTCATAAGAACTATAAAATATGAAGTCATAATTAAGAGATACTAGTAAGCTATTATTCAAATTAAGTAGAAACGTGTTTCAGTGATATGTTGTGTATATTCATTCATACATTCATTTTCTTTTCGGCTTAGTCCCTTTATTAATCCGAGGTCGCCACAGCGGAATGAACCGCCAACTTATCCAGCATTTTGTTTTACGCAGCGGATGCCCTTCCAGCCACAACCCATCTCTGGGAAACACATCCATACATTCTCATTCACACACATACACTATGGACAATTTAGCTTACCCAATTCACCTGTACCGCATGTGTTTGGACTGTGGGGGAAACCGGAGCACCCGGAGGAAACCCACGCAACCACGGGGAGAACATGCAAACTCCACACAGAAATGCCAACTGGCCCAGCCGGGGATCGAACCAGCGACCTTCTTGCTGTGAGGCGAACGTGCTACTCACTACGCCACCGTGGCGCCCTTGTTGTGTATATGTTGTCTTAATTATGCTTGAACTATTAAAAAAAAGCTTGACTCGTTTTGAACCCATAAGAGCTCAGGTGCAGCTTGAGCAAGAGCTGCTATTGGATGGTACCGTGGTCAGCGCTGCGTTTGATGATGTCATGGACATGGGGATTGTGGGTACGACAGCGGGAACCCTGTGGTACATCAACTGGACCGACAGCACCAGTATACGGCTGATCAGCGGGCATAAGAGCAAGGTGCGAAACAAAACCGCATATTCTTCACATGAAACATTAGCGACAAATGCTAGAAAGCAAAAGTTGAAATGATGATTCTGAAAGCGGATACGACCCGGTTTGTGATGGCGTTGTAGGTGAACGGTGTGGTTTGTAGTCCAGACGAGCAGCATTTCGTCACGTGTGGGCAGGACGGCAGTCTCAGAGTTTGGACGCTGCAGAGCCACGAGCTGCTGGTGCAGTTTCAGGTGCTCAACCAGGTCAGTTTAAACACTGTAATATAATGATAGACCATTTGAGGAATGTAAACAATAACAATGATCCTAATGTATTTCCTGTTTCCATAGCTTCCGAGAATCCAAAAAGAGCCGCATATTGATAAATAATGTTATAATAGCTGTTTCATCATGAAAGTATGATTGAATTGCCTATTGTTACAGCTGTGATACAGTTTTCGAACAAGTAGGAAATGTTCAAGGGCCAGTGACATTACCACATTGAAATGGTCTATATCAGTGGTTCTCAACTGGTTTGGCCATGGGACCCACATTTTTACATGGTCATCAAGCCGCGACCCAAATTTTTAGGAACTATATTTTATTTTTAGGAATTATAATGAATAAATTTGTATTTAGTTGTTAACATAAACAAGTAGTGACAGATAAATCATAAGAAAATCTAAATTTTTTTATTGAATTCATTAGACAAAATGTTTCAAATTATACCAATATTACAAAATACAATTGCGCATTTCAAAATAAAAGTCCGGTATATGCATTTCAAAATAAAAGTCCGGTATGATCATTTCAAAATAAAAGTCCGGTATAAGCGAAATAAGTTAAAAATGTATGTTTTACACACACTCCGCGACCCACTAAAAATGTTCCCGCGACCCACCAGTTGAGAAACACTGGTCTATATGAAATGTTTGGTAAATACAGTAAATCTCCAGAAGTCATGCACAGAGGATACTATTTGTTTTTAATGACCATGCAATAGGGCTGTGCAATATGGACAAAATAATCATATTGCGATTTTTATTATTATTTTTTTTAATTTTTTTTAATTTTTTTTATTATTATTATAATTTTTTAATTATTATTTATTTATTTATTCTGGTTCTGACAGCATCACAGGGAAAAACATGCAACAAACCCTGTGGATCATGTAAACAAACACGTACGACCCTGTGATGTGTGCGAACACGATCTCACCCAGTCATTGAGTCTCCCAGTTTGGCAGGTCTGCCTTGCCTTCAGAAAGCACATGCTCTCATGAATAATTAAGGAGCAGGGTCTTCTCATGGGATAAGAAAACACCGCTTTGAATAATACGCTTATTTCACGTGGCCGCCATTTGAAAACACGAAAGCGAGGCTGCGGTGCGAAGAAACCTGTAAGTATAGTATCAGCACTGTGAGCATTGCAACAACATGATGTGTACTACAAACCTCCAGCTGTTGCTGTGATTTCAAAATGCAGAAATGGTGAAAACATCACTTTAATATCATTCTGTTCAGTTTAATTTAAACAATTAAAGGCATATTAGGCATCAAACAACGTCACTTTAAGAGTAATACGCTTAGTGTCCTAGGCTTCAGTTCATGGCAGCAGGTAAACAGCGTGGGGGCTTCCCTGCTTCAGCCTATGTAACCTGGTGAGTGATTAAACAATGCAGTCCTCTGTAGCACACCCCTGTGTTGTCTGTAATAGTGTTGTCCCAGTACTGAAGTTTTAAAAACATCCATTTTCCACTAACATTTAAGCGCTGCTGAGCGCGTTCATAAGCAGGGCTGATTTGCCACAGTATTCACCAGTGCTCAACAGAAATGACTGATAGACGGACATTGGAGTGTTTTAAAGCTGTGAAGATCAGTGGATTCATCAGCGGATCCCTCGTCTATGTTTGAAGTGCGGTGAACTGATGACCTTCACGGCCAATCACAGTCATTTCTGTGGAGCATGTGAACACAGTGGCAAATCAGTGGCGTTTAAGAACGCCATCAACAGTGCCTGATGTTAACAGGAAATGGACGGTGTTTTTAAAAAAAAAATAATTTTAGTACCAAAATTTTGTATCATGATGAGTCTAATATAGTGAAAGAAGCAGTTCATTAACTTGAGTTTGATAAATGGCATCTAAACCGTGTGTTTGGGAAAGAAAACTTTTGCCAACTAGCGCCATTCCCCCTAACTTAGCTGAAAATGAGATCTGATATCCCTTTTTATTTTCACTATTCATTCAGATCAGACCTTCGGGTGACTCGGACGGCGGTGAAAGTATAAATTTGTGTCACTTTCTCTTTGCTGATAAGATATACAGCCAGGTACTCAACATTCCTGTGGGACTGTAAGCGATACTTCCAGGTTTCTTCCCACCGCAGCCTCGATTTTGCTGTTTAAATTGGCGGCCGCGTGAAATCAGTCTATAATGAGAAACCGACGTGTCATCACTCCACTAACAGATTCGTGCCACGTCACCGATTTTGATCTGCTCCAAAAATTATTTTAAACCCAGAGGATGAAATCAGCTGACAAAAGCTCAAAATTATCCAGTTTTCCCCACAATTACAGCTGACAGGAGCTAACGCTGTCTTAACTGATGCTCAACACACACATCTGTCAAAATTTTAAACAAGTACTCCTGGATGTCTTAAACCTTGAAATGAATGCTGTCTTGAACCCACTAACACCACATATGGCCCGTTTGCGCTGAGTGGTACAGTACAGTACGGGTCGGTACGGGTCACCTTTATCAGGCTTGCGTTTCCACTGCCAAATGGTACTCTTTTGGTGGGCGTGGTGTACAACAGAAAGTTTCAGTCGATGTCATTCTCGCTCGAGGAAATGTGTACAGTAAAGCTTTATGGGTCGTTCACAAATCAAACTAGAAGCACTTTATGCTTTATTATACACATAAACACTGGTGTATAAATGTTCATTACTGACTGAACATGATCTGATTATAACTAGATCAATGATGTGATCAAATAGCCTACTGTCAGCGATTATATCAAATAAATAAATAAATGCAGCATATATGAACACATACAGCCCCTTACAGTCTCCAATGTTACCAAATTACAGAAAAACTACACACTAGCCATTTAGTCCTTATTTAGGTAAAAAAAAAAACGAAATATAGCCCGCAGTCAGTGCAAACCTCTCATCTGTGTCTGTAATCTTCACCAGTACATGTAGCCTCTCCGTCATTATTCCCTCGTTTTAGAGTAATTCCGTCATTCCGAGTTTATAATAATCCAGGTTAAGAAATTTGTTATTTCAAATATTGACGCGCACGCGAGCGCAAGACAAAGCGAAACCTCTCGCGTTTACGCTTATGGGCTCGTAACCCATAAGAATCTGCTCTTCTCTTGGCTTTGTGGCTGTTCAAGACGACGACAAGGTTTGTTTGAGCTCGGGTCGACCATGGCTCGTTATTATATGCTCATATTATTTCGGAGCATTGTCTCTCGGCTGTGTATTAAACATGGCGGGTCCTTTGTTTTCATTCTGCTTGTTGCGCAAGCAAATGACGTATCTCTGTAAGCCAATGGCATTCAGTTGCGCATCTAGCTCCACCTTTTAGTTACCCTTTGGTACGCTTCGAACCCTTTGCAAAGGGTGACTAAAAAGTGGTACGGTTCGGTACGCTTTTAGACAGTGGAAACGGCTTTAAAAGCGTACCGAACCGTACCGTACCACTCAGTGGAAACGGACCATTAATGTGTCTAATGATGGCGTGACACTCAAACAAGCTCTGGAGTATGATATTATTGTTTGTGTTTAATTGTGTGCTGATGTCAGAGCTGTGAGTGTGTGTGTTGGAGTCCCCCGAGGGGTGTGTGTGGCTCCAGCGGGCGAGTGTGTGTCGCAGCGGGATACAGTGACGGGACAGTCAGGATCTTCAGTCTAGATTCAGCAGAGATGGAGCTCAAACTACAACCTCAGCCAGAGTCTGTGTGCGCGCTGCAGTTCTCACACTACGGTCAGTGTGTGTGAGTGTCTGTGTCCATCTCTGTGTTTATACCATGTGTGTGTGCGTGCGTGTGCGTGCATGCATATATCTGTGTGTGTTTTTATGTTCACAGTTGTGATTGTGTGTGTGTTTGTATGTTCGCTATATGCATGTGTGCATCTTTTTCTCAGTGAGTGTTTGTTTATATGTTTAATATGTGTGTGTGTGTGTAGGTGATGTGCTGTTATCTGGTGCTCGTAACGGTCTCATCACTGTCTGCAGTCCTGTCACTGGAGTGTCTGTTCGCAGCATCACTGACCACAGGGGGGCCTCCATCACTACAGTGCAGTGCACCAGCAAACAGGTTTCTGCATCAACAAAATATGATCTGCCAGTTGTGTAGCCTTTGAAAAATACACAGCAAATATGAAACACATGCTTACCACTGCATTTTATATTTGCCGAACTCATTTTAGATTTAGAAATTAGAAATTATTTATTTATTTATTTATTTACTTATTTATATTTTTATTTTTTAATACATTTATTCATTAATTTTATGTATTTATTTGTTTATATGTTTATTTATTCGTTTATTTTTTGTTTTATTTATTTATATTTTTATTTAATCATTTATTTATTCATTCATTTTATTTATTTATTTATATTTTTATTTATTCATTTATTTTTCGTTTTATTTATTTATATTTTTATTTAATCATTTATTCATTTTATTTATTTATTTATATTTTTATTTATTCATTTATTTTTCATTTTATTTATTTATATTTTTATTTAATCATTTATTCATTCATTTTATTTATTTATTTATATTTTTATTTAATCATTTGTCTATTCATTCATTTTTTTATTTTTTATTTATATTTGTTTATTCATTTATTCCTTTTAATTAATTTATTTATTCATTTATTTATTTATTCATTTTATTTATTTATTCATTCATTTATTTGTTTATTAATTTATTTCTTGATTTATTACTTAATTTACCTATTCATTCATTCATTTTTTATTCATTTATTCCTTTATTTATTCCTTAATTTATTTATTCATTCATTTGTTTGTTTATTCATTTGTTTATTCATTCATTTTTGTTTATTCCTTTAATTATTAATTATATTTTTATTCATTTATTTGTTTATTCATTTATTTATTCATTCATTTATTTATTAATTCGTTTATTTATTTATTCAGTTATTTGTTTATTCATTCATTTATTTATTTATTTATTTATTCCTTCCTTCCTTCCTTCTTTCATTCATTCATTTTCCAATAGTTAGTCTCACTGTTGTACAATTGAATGTGTGCTGCTCTAATTGTCTTTTAGTATAAGGAGTTTGGTCTGGATGGAAATGAGCTCTGGTTGGCTGTGAGCGCAGACAGGCGTGTCAGCATCTGGACTGCCGATTGGACGGATAATAAATGCGAGCTGCTTGACTGGCTGACATTTCCTGCGCCCACCCCACCAGAGGTAATTGACACATTCAGTTAATAAATACACAGACGCATTTACCTGTTTTATAGTAGTTGACAAGTCTATTTTGTGTGTGTTAATCAGGATTTGCACACATTGCCTCCCAGTCTGGCAGCATTCAGCCCTAGTCAGAGAGGAGTTGTGGTTTACACCGGTTATGCAGTGGAAAAAGAGATCATCTTTTACAGCCTTTACAAAAAACAGGTACTTAAACATATAGACGGACTGACAGGATATAATGATGAACTGCAATCTGGTTGACAATATATTCAAATATGTGAGAATTCAAATCGGTTGACATGTTGAACAAATCATGAAATGTTTGGAGTTTAGATGAATACTTCTCTGAGAGGAAGTGACTGCCTTTAGAAATGTTTACGCGGTCATTCATGTTCATCTTGCCTCTAAACTTATGAATAAAAAATCTAAATTTACAGTGTTTATTTTGCTACCGCACCTTGTTATTCTTAAGGTGAATATTATTGACCTGCAGCTATCTGTCTGCAACTCTCACATGGTCGCCCACTGAAGCCAAGCAGGGCTGTGCCTAGTCAATACCTGGATGTGAGACCACATGGGAAAGCTAGGTTGGTGCCGAGAGTGGTGTTTGTGAGGTCAACAGGGGGCGCTCAACCTGTGGTCTGTGTGGGTCCTAACGCCCCAGTATAGTGAAGGGCGCTTAGTGAGCGCCGTTTTTCGGATGAGGACAAATCAAGTTGTGAGAAAGTTGCTTCATGAATTGAATCATGAGTTCCGTGAATCCTTACATCCCTAAGCCCTGTTGACTTCTATAACCATTACGAGAACCTCAGTTTTCTCCACACAGTTTCATTGGCCAGTTAAGATAATGATGAATAGTTTATCTTTGTGTGTGTGGGTGTGTGTGCGTGTGCGTGTGCGTGTGTGTGTGTGTGTGTGTGTGTGTGTGCGTGTGTGTGTGTGTGTGTGTGTGTTTCAGATTGTGAGGACCATCTCTCTCTCCGACTGGGCTCTCAGCCTCAGTCTCTGCTCATCTGGAAAACTGCTCGCTGTCGGATCAAACCGTTAGCACTTTGCTTTATAACCATAAAAGTATAACGTGTACAAGTTCTTTGTTCATCTAACATGATGTTTTGTGTTTTCAGAGCGCGTCCTGAAGCTCATTCATTCCTCTAGCGGTCGCTTCCAGGATTATGCGTCTCACAGCGACTCCGTTCAGGTGTGCAGCTTCAGCACTTCTGGATGTCAGCTCTTCACTGCTGCTCACAATCAGCTCCTGCTGTGGAACGTACACGGGTTATGATGCTGGCACAACACTCTAATGCTAATGCTACATTCTCATCCTTTATAAACGTTAAATAGTTTGATTCCTCACAGTTCAGACCGCATAGTTATTTTTTGTAGAAATGCACACCGTCAGAGATGTCACAGCAGTTTTGCATCCAGTTTGCAAGACTTGAACGTTTATTGACGGATGTTTTTGTACTTGACGGATGTTTTTATAGTAATTTTTATACGTTTGAAAAATGGTGCTTTTAGGATTATTATTACTTTTTACAATGTTCAAATGACCTGAAGTTGTCATGCACTTTAAAATTAATAAATAAAGTTCATAAAAGCTGTGACGTACTGATGTTTTCATTGAATAAAACCAGTGATATAGAGCTCTTTTTTAACAACCTAGGCGCAAAAAGTGCTAGGCGCAAAAGCATTAAGGGCGTGTCTGGATCCTCTTCTGCTATTTCAAACATGGAAAAATACAGTTTGTGCCCTGGCACATGGTCTAAAAGGGTTGTTCTTATTCTCTTAATGAGTTATGGGTGTGTTTTGAGTATAACGTGTATTAAACCAATCAGAGGCTCATCTCACATTTCCTTCAGGAGTCAGTTGAGTCTCGCCATGGCACATTTGTTATTTACATGGCGGACTTGGTGGAAAAACTGAACGCTTCACTAGTGAGAAAGCAGTTAAACAGAGCATCTGCAGCGTGAGGATAAAGAATGATCGTCCTCCATTTGACATATTTATTTTCTCTTTACTTTTCTTTTACTCCTTTTTTTACTTCTTTACATTAGTAGATCAGGAAACGGTGTACGCACTCCACTGAACACATGCGTTAGCCTACATATTAAATTTCGTTTGTCAAGCTCAAAGATTTGTTTCAAAACTATTTCTGAATTCAGTTCTAATCTCCAGCAATCTAATAAATGAACAATAATAATGAAGTGTGGTCAAAAACGGAGTTATATCCAAACACAAGTCCTGTTCTTATGCACTATATGGTGATGCTGATGTCTCCAAAACCCCACAGGTGGACAAATCTAAGCTTGTTTTTATTAAAACAAATATAAATATGCATATAATAAACAATAATACTGCTAATAATAATAACATTATACAAATGCAGATTGTCAAGAATAAACTGAAAAGCCCCCCGACATGAAGGAATTTCGTATTTGTGTTGAAAAGAATCATTTTTGTAACATTTTAATCCTTTAATTGTTTTCATCTGTAAAGATATTTGTGTATTGCTGTACATCCTGTGTGTATTAAGCAATGTGTAAGGGATTTGGAACTGCATAGGTGCTTAACTGACGTGCTCTGCCCTGGACTTCAGAGCAGTCTATTTCAGTTCCTTAAAACAGCAACACGCCAACAATGCGCCTTAACACACCTCTATTTTAGACCGGAACACCCATGAGTCCACAAAGTGGCGCAAATGTATTTGCTGTTGAAAGAGTGTGGCGCAAAATGTGAAAATTAAGGTTGCGCTGGACTGAAATTAGCAAGAAATCACGCCATACATGTCTTGTGTTTTATTGCGCCTGGTGTATGATAGGGCCCATAGAGTTACTGTAAAACTGATTTTGCCACTAATAATAAATTTGTGTGTATTCTATACTATATACAGCACTATTCAGGTCATAAAACAGAATAGAATAGAAGTCTGTTTTAATATTTTATTATATAAAGCAGTGGTTCTCAAGCTTTTTTCACCAAGTACCACCTCAGAAAAAATTGTCTCTCCAAGTACCACCATAATAACCGGTATTGGAGTATCGTAGTAGGCCTAATTAAGCAGCTATAGCACTGCACAGTTCAAAAACAAGGCTAATTAATTCTTCTAATTAAGAATATGTATTATTTTCAGCCACTTAAATAAAAGGTTTAGCCTATTAAAATCAATTTACTGATCACATCAGTGTTATTTATTGATTAAGATTTATTCATTCATTATTCAACGATTCCTCCGCGTACCACTAGAAGGAAGCTTGCATACCACAGTTTAAGAACCACTGATATAAAGGATTTATTTTTTAATTATTTTAATATGATTTTTGTTAAAAAATATATAATGGTTTTGATGTAATTATGTAGAAATATTAGCAATGGCTGTTTTTTTTTTCATTTTTCAAATCTTTTAATAAGTTTGACTAATTTTAAAAACTTTTGCAGAAAGTGTTGCTTTTATGTTTTAATATTTTACACTTTAAAATGATCTTGCTTGTATGAAATACTCTGAAATTGCCAAATACTTCAAAATTCATATAGTTTAAATATGCTAATAATTGCTAAATTATATGCTAAGTAACGTTAGCTTTAAATAAAGTCACTGACAGTAACATTAAAACCAATATGAGCACTCTTATATTTACTTTCATTAATATGTTATTAATATGAATGCAAAAAAATTGCTTGGCAATGTACATCAAAGTATTATTAAATTATAGCCTGTAGCAAGTCTTTTCAATATTTAGCACGTCATTTATGTTTAATCTGATGCTGTTTTGTATGAATTAATAAACGTTTTCATACTTTTGAAGTATTTTTTATTACTCTTTCAGTTTTAAATGGGCTAGTTGGTATCCGAAAATGATTTTATTTAATCCCCATTAGGTTATTCATTCAGTCGGTGAACAGAGCTTTATTGGCCTCATTGTTTAATTAACAACACATTATGTAACGCACTATGTGAATAACATGGAAATAAGCAGAATACAAATAATAAAACCGACCAACAAGGCGATTATCTGAAGTTTATTCAAATAAAACGACGGAAATATACAGTAGGGGGCGCTCCATTTGGGCTCCAACCGGAAGTGAGAAGAGCTGCCAGTTTCTTTGGATGGAATGGGGCTAGTCGGAAACTAGCACAGAGCTTTGAATTGAATTTGAAGTTTTTGGTAAAGATAGTCGCGACTCGTCGGAGAGTTCATTTGAGAACGGACTGAAATGAAACGCGATGTCCGGATACTGCTGTTGGGGGAACGTAAGTTATTACTGCTTTAGTCTATCAAGGGAAACTAAATGTGACGGTTTAATGAAAGTTAGCATGATTAGAGAGCGCTAACCTCAACCTTGAGCTGCTGCAGACGAGATCTGAAGTAAACACACTGCTCTCTTGCCTTATTCGTGCTTTTAAATCCTTCCTTTTGCTTAAATATGCTGTTTGTATAATGCTTAAAGCAAAACACACGATAATTAACTTCATTAACAAGTGACAAGTTTACCTGTACAAGATTACAGGCTAATGACAGTTCAGAAGTTTAGCAGATACACGTTATATTTGTATATATCGAGTGAAATCTAACATAT
Organism: Danio albolineatus; assembly: GCA_903798035.1. Classification (NCBI taxonomy): domain Eukaryota; kingdom Metazoa; phylum Chordata; class Actinopteri; order Cypriniformes; family Danionidae; genus Danio; species Danio albolineatus. Next base: position 820 of record CAIGQQ010017193.1, on the reverse strand, counting down.
TACTTGGGATTTATGTTTCATTTTAATATTAGTTTGCCTGCAGAGTTAATTTGTTCATCCTGACAGATTTCAGATTTATTTCTCTGACTTCAGATTATTAATGAGAGTGAATATTAATGAATTGTATTAATACTTGAGTGCAAAATGGCAGAAAAATAACACTTATTCTAAATGTATGCAACAAAACTACTTCAAATAAAACAAAACATACTTGTGGATGCACTTTTATATTAGATTCAATTCAAGCATATTTGTTTATGCTGTAGAACCCAACAGTCAACTTAATCAAATGAAATGAGTAGTTTACTCAAAAATGACTGAAAGTTAATTCTACTCATTTGAAAAGAGTTTTGAACTCAGTGTTGAAGGTAATGAGTTAATTAAATACCTCATTACTTCAACTTAAATGCAGTAAGTTCACAGTGCTCTTTAGGATTAGTTTTTTTAACTCAAATGGTTTGCAGCAATCGGTTTCCTCAGACGGTTTGAGTTGCCTTAACTTGTGTTTTTCATTACTCAGTCGTTTGAGTTCTCTTCGTTTATCAGGTTTTACTCTGCTCAAATTGTTTTGTTTACTTAAATTGATTAAGTTCACAGAACTCATTAGGATTAGTTTTTGAACTTAAATGGTTTGTTGCAATCAGTTTCCTCAAATGGTTTGAGTTACCTTAACTTAAGGGGTTTTACCTTGTAGTGCTTTTCACTATAATTATTGTTCCAAAGCAGCTTTACCAAAGGTGTGTGCTATTAATTTTCATGACAGTCAAAATCAAAAAGTTAAGATGATGCGTATAGGGTGGATATTTTATATAGTGTTATA
>CAIGQQ010017156.1:195-15505 GCA_903798035.1 Danio albolineatus | reverse complement strand
ATGTGTGTGTGTGTGTGTGTGTGTGTGTGTGTGTGTGTGTGTGTGTGTGTGTGTGTGTGTGTGTGTGTGTGTGTGTGTGTGTGTGTGTGTGTGTGTGTGTGTGTGTGTGTGTGTGTGTGTGTGTGTGTGTGTCTGTGTGTGTGTGTGTGTGTGTGTGTGTGTGTGTGTGTGTGTGTGTGTGTGTGTGTGTGTGTGTGTGTGTGTGTGTGTGTGTGTGTGTGTGTGTGTGTGTGTGCATCACTGCATCACTGATGTTTTTATTGGTCTCCTCTCTCTTTTTGTGACAGGCATTAATATATTGTGCCGCTAGAACAATACAGTCAGTTTTTTCCCCCAGTAAATACTGAAGCTGTGTTTTATTGTCTAGCTTAGTGAATTGTGGGTAAATGCTCAGTAGTTTGGGCTAGAATGTTTCTCGGATGTGCTCATAGTTTGTGCAGTGGGTGAGGAAATGTTCCTTCGCCTCCACCTCTGCCAGGGGTGTAAGTATCGGAGAACAGATGTAACACATTGATCAAATTGAGTTTCCAGTCACGTTGAAAGTAATATTCTCTCGTTTAGTTTTGCCTTCATTCATTTTTGATGTCAGACTTTATCTACTTTATTTTCCCCATGGTGACAGTTTGTGCATAATATTTTACTAGTTATTTTGCAAGATAATTGTATTCAGATTAAAGTGTAATTTAAAGACTTGACGAATTATTCTAACTTTAGTTAACATAACCTAGTTAAGTTATTGTGTGACTTGTTTGGTGTACACAATGAATAATATACTGTAAATATTTCTTTAGGTGGCTCATAATACTGACCTTAAAATTGTATTTTTAAAAAGTTAATAAAAAGAAAAAACTATAGGAATTAAGACTTATTATGACTCCAGAAGAATTATTTTTGTTTTTCAAGAAATACTCTGACATTTTTTTTCTTTTGTTAAAGATCACTTGGAAAACATTATTTTAAATTAATTGAAGGGCAAAAAAATTGACTTCAGCTGTATCTGTTAGGGTGCAAAAATGTGCCTTGATGAAGACTGCAGAGTGATGCATGAACAAAATGACTTTGAATAATTGTTTAAGTAGTTTGTGATGTATGTTAAAGTGTGCCCCCTAAAAGCTTAAAGTACAAGTGGCCCCTGCCTGCCCGCGCCACTCGCTTAATGTCAGGTGACTCACACTCTGCACAGCCTTTAACTGCAGCTCATGCTGTATTGAACACTCGCACATCACTTCGTAACTATAGCAGCAGTTTTTTCGACTGCAAAACTTAAACTTGTAACTTGCAAAATAGTCTTAAGAAACCAACTTGAAAAAGAATCGGGATAAAAATCGTGAATCGTGATATCCCCTGTAAAAATCGTGATATGATATTTTTTCCATATCGCCCACCCCTAGCTGTGGTATAATCTCTATTTAGGTCTAAATAACACTGAAGTTTACTCTGTTTTCCTGCTGCTTCATTCCAGTAAATCAGATACTCTTCTTTGTGTGCGTTTATCATTTGATTGGGCTTAATTTTGTGGATGAGGATATCCGTGTCCTGATGCTGCCTGCTGTTAGTCATATTCGTTGTGTTGGGTTGTGTTTGGAGCTTCAGGACCATCTGAATCAGAGGGCTTTTTTCAATGTCCATTTCTTGGTTTTTGAGGGCTTTAAAATGATAAGAGTTGGGGTCACACATTTCAATGTGTTTCCAAAATTTGACGGCTCGTTTCTTAGTGCGCATGAGTAGAGGGTACTGGCCTAATTCTGCCCTGTATGCATTGCTGGGTGTGTTCCTCTGTACCCTGAGGATGCTCCTACAGAACTCTGTATTTAGGCTTTCAACTGGATTCTTATCCCACTTATCAAACTCGTGACTGAGGAGAGGACCCCACACTTCACTCCCGTATAACACTATTGGTTCAATCACTGACTGGAAAATTTTGAGCCAGATTCGAACTGGGATTTCAATTTGTGTTGATTTTTTAATGGCGTAAAAGGCCCTTCTGGCTTTCTCTTTCAGTTTATTCACAGCCAGATTTAGTTTTCCATTAACACTTATTTTCAACCCAAGGTATGTGTAGCTTGTGGCAGGTTCAACCTTTGTCATACCAAGGGTGAAACTATGTTTCTTTCCCTGACCTCTGGGTTTTTTCTGGAATATTAGGGTTTTGGTTTTCTTTGGGTTAATGCTCAGGGCCCAGGTCTGACAGAAGCTGTGCAGGATATCCAGCTGCTGCTGTAGACCCTCCTGCAAACAGCAGGAACTTTACACTGGAGTCGTATAGTGTGAGACCCGGCGTATCTGCTTGCTCTAGGAGCATTGCCAATTGATTGATGTAAATATTGAAGAGGGTCGGTGACAGTGGACAGCCCTGTCTCACACCCCGTCCCTGAGTGAAGAATTCTGTTCGCTTATTTGCAATTTTAATTGCGCACTGATTGTTCGAATACATTGTTTTTATAATGTTGTATGTTTTACCACTAATACCTGATTCTAGAAGTTTATCCAGCAGACCTTCATGCCAAATTGAATCAAACACTTTCTTAAAATCTACAAAGCAAGCAAATATTTTGTTTTTGTTTTGATTGACGCATTTCTCAATCAGAGTCTGAAGGGTGAAGATATGGTCTGAGGTTCTGTAATTTCGCAGAAACCCAATCTGACTTTTGCTGAGGACATTGTGCTCTGTAAGGAAGCCTATGAGTCTGGTGTTGATAATGGTGCAGAATAGCTTCCCCAGATTACTGCTCACACAGATGCCTCTGTAATTATTAGGGTCTGATTTGTCTCCACTTTTGAATATGGGCGTTATTAATCCTTTATTCCATATGTCAGGAAAATGACCAACACTCAGAATTAGGGCTGTAACGATACACCAAACCCACGATTCGGTTCGTATCACGATTTTTGACCCACGATTCGATTCGTATCACGATTTTTTTTCATGAGGGGTGGGAAACTTTTTTTTTTTTAAACAATATTTTTTTATCAAATAACATTTGAAAAATCTTTATAAACTGAACACCAAAGAACAAGATTAACCATGCAAATTATTAACTATATAAATAGCCAAATATAAAATAAATAAATAGCCAAAGCTATAACACTTCTGTTTTTTTTGTAACAAAATACTGTTGAAAAACAAACAGAACTAAACTCCATTGTGGAGATGATTCGAGCATGTTTAAAATTCTTTTTCAATCAAGTTCTCTTACATTTAAGAGATGTAAACTTTGCCTGACAAAGCATGTGGAGGAAACACAACTAATTTATACAAAGCGCACAAGAATGAGGCTGCCAAAATGGGCAGACGAAGTCAGACGAACAGGTGCAGCCATCAATTAGTGATGCATTTAAGCGATGCACAAAATATAGGAGGGACAATGTGAGGTGGAACAAATGCATTGATGCAGTAACCAAGAATCTCTGCGAAAAAAATGTCTTTCAATACTTTTTTTTTTTTTCGGAGACCTCGTAACCACACCCGACAGCTATATGAATTGTCCGGACGTACATATTTCTCCAAAACAGCTATTCTACGAGCCTACAAACGTACCCGTGGTGAGGTGCAACAGCCCAATTCCACCACAGTCGAGTATTTTTCACTTACAACAGATGTGGTACAAAAATGACACTTTACATGTCGCTAACTTTCCATTTCATTGACACGGAATGGACACTGGCGTCAAAATGCCTCCAAACTGAACCTAGCTGTGCCCAACACAATTGAGAAGATGGAGAAAGCCCGCACGGACCGTGCCCTTTCTGCTGTGAACTATTAAATTCTTATTTTTCCTGGAGCGGAACAAATTTTCACCGCACAGTTGGACAGGCACAAACAAAAATATAATTCATACATTTTTCTTGGAAAAAAATATCTTTTTGAAACGAATTTCCTTAGGTATAAATTTTATCTTAATTGTGATGTAGTATTGGTCGGTCAGTTATTTACTAGATAAAAAAGAATAATGAATAACCTTTGCGGTGATGGGCTTCAAAACAAGCGCGCTATATGCTTCAGCGCCAAAACACAAGTTGCCGTGAGATTGTGTTGGTTCGGTAGGCCTAAATAAAATAGCCTAAATAAAATTAAAGTTAAATATTCATAGTTTCAGAGAACCCCATATTAAAGTCGGGACATCTGGTGAACGCCCATCCCTCTCTGTGCAGCCAGATTAACAGTGTGAGCAAAGCATCTTATATGCGGTAAAAAAAAAAGGCCGCTTAGACAGCATTGGCAATGTTTCGTTGTCTGTTGTCACGGGAACTTTTGATATGCTGATCTTCCAATCTATCACAGCCTCTTTACGTATTCTGTGTGTACTTTACGTATCATCTGTATGTTGGTTGTGTTGCCTGTCACTTAAAGCACTTACGGCATATTGTGTGGGTCTTGTTCACGCAATTGCCATCCTTTATCTCCACTGGGTAGCTGAAATGTTGCCATACTGCTGCTGACTTATATGAAGAGGGAGGGTCCGCAATCTCTGGGTTAGTTGCCATGTTTCCTCACGTTCTTATTCAACTTGCTCAACTTTGCCAAATATTTGCTCTGCATGGGTTAATTTATCATATATATGCGATTGTTCAGCACTCCAGGATTCCAGGTGTCTCCATGTTGTATTGTCAGCTCTTCTCGTTTCTTTTTATTAAGGAGGTTCCAGTTGTCCCAGAAATTGTTTGAATCAACAGATTCTTCAATTGTTTTAAGCTGTTTTTGGACGTACTCTTCAATCTGTTTCCTGATTGTGTTTTTATATTTTTTTAAGCTCCTCGCAGTACCGAACACGTAAATCTGTATTCTCTGGTTATCTGTGTTTTTGATTTGCTAGTTGTCTTAAGTTTTTCTTTATTGTTTTACAATTAAAGTCAAACCATTTTTCATTCTCTTGTTTCTGTTTAAAAATTTTCTTTGTAGTTTTAATATTAGATATCGTTGCCAAATAATCAAATATGTAATTTATGTTTTCTACAGCTAGATTAACACCATCTTCATTATGAGGATAACTATTTTCCATAAGTTCATCCAAAAGTAAACCTATTTGGGGGTCTTCAATTGCGTTCCTGTATCTGTCAGAGCTGTCTTGTACCCATCTATAACTATTTTTAATGTTATACAATTTGCTTGATTGTGAAAATATATTAGTATTTTTGTTCCTTTTTATATAAAGTGTAATTTGGCTGTGATCCGATAGAGGTGTTAGCGGTTTAACAGTGAATGCACTGAAAGAGAACAGATCTAAATCTGTGATCATGTAGTCAACTGTTGAGCTACCGAGAAATGAGCTGTAGGTGTATCTGCCCAGAGAGTCTCCTCTCACCCTGCCATTGACCAGATACAGACCGAGACTTCGACAGAGCTCAACTAGGAGCTTTCCGTTCTTATGTACTTAGGCATCAGAGTTAGTCCTAGAGATATTTACACTGTTTTCTTGATAACTCTGTCCAAATATGTACTTATTCCCACTATCTGTGGTACAGTCAGTTAAGGACCCTGTTCTAGCATTGAGATCTCCACACAGCAGTACACTTCCCTGGGTCTGGAAGTGGATTATTTGAGTCTGGATGGTCTCAAAGATTTTTTCATTATAGTATGGAGATTCGGATGGAGGAATGTAAAGAGCACATAAAAATATGTCCTTTTTAGTTTGACTGAGCTGATTGTCAATTTTGAGCCAGATATGAGATTCTTCTTTTTTAATTAATTTGATGTATTTATCGATTTCCAGTTTGTGCCAGATTATCGTGCCCCCCGAATCTCTACCATGTTTAATTTTTTCATGTTTTTTAGATGAAATAGATATTTCACGGTATCCTGGGGGGCAAAGAGTGACCTCATCAGTTCTGCGCCATGTTTCTTGAAGTATTATGATGTCTGTGTTTGAAATGCTTTTCTTAAAATCCAAGGTGTTAACTTTACAGCCAAGACTGGATGAGTTAACACCCTGAATATTCCACAGTGAGATCGTCAGCGGTTTCATTTGGTCAACAAACAATTTTAACATTTCTCTAGAATTGAATATTTCTCTCTCTCTCTCTCTCTCTCTCTCTGTCTCTCTCTCTCTCTCTCTCTCTCTCTCTCTCTCACACACACACACACACACACACACACACACACACACACACACACACACACGCACACACACACTTTTCCTTATTGTAGTTTATGTGTGGGAAGCATGACATTGCAGAGACAGTCAGATGTGAGCGCGCTCAACTGGGTCGTGGGTAGCATGCTGCCATGGAAACCACTTTTCTCCATACCCCCGGCTAAAAAAAATGTGTGTTCATTCCTCTTTTCCATCTCTCTGTTTCTCTCATTCTCTGTTTCTTTTGAGAAAACCTTTCCAAACACCCTAGCAGAGGATCTACTGTACTATTTTGTTCTGTCGGTTTTGAGCGAAGTGCTCACTCTGATTGGTCAATATTTCTTTCTTTCCACCTATTCCAAATCCCTTTAAGAGGTGTACACAATCACAAGCAAAGAGCCTTTCTTTAGCTTAAATCATAATCATTTTTGCTTGGGAAATCCCTGGAAAAAGCTTTTTTTATGTAATCGAATAATTCACGTGTTTGATGTGTCTGTGTTCTTGTGTTGTGTTGATGTGTCTGTATTGTGAAATAGCTATCAATTTGAAGTCATATATTAATTTTACTATTTATGTTACTATTATTAATGTTACATTTTAAGGCCTAAAATACAGATACAATTTTAACAGCTGCTACCTTACAGCTACATGTAAAGTTATATTACAAATTATAGTCATAGGAGCTGCGTCTGGCAGTGGCATGGCAGCAGAGATGGGGTGGAAGAAAGCAATTCCAAACCATTACCCATCTATGTCTGTTCGACTTGTGACACTCCTTTTTTCTCTCTGTCTATCAAAATGCACTGATTCACCGACAAACCATAATCTAAACTGATTTATTAATGCAGCAATGGCAAATACTAAATAACATATTTAGGTAATGTTGGTTGGATGTCAAGCTAACCTGAAAAATAATCCTGAACCAGGAGCTACTGTCAGTGTCAAAGCTTTTTACTGGTCAATTGGTTACTGGTCTTCTTGTTAGACCCTTGTTGGTCTACTTGTTATTTGTTCTTACTGAACCTAAAAACATTTTGGACATTTTGGTTTTGAACCTGTTCAGTGTGTCTAAATACAAATAACATTCCCTATAGGAAAGTTAAAAGAAAGCATTTTTGAAATAGATCACAAATCTCATGGTTCAGATCATATTATAATTTTTGAGTTGCTATTTGAATGATGTAGCGTGGGTGGCTTTTCATGTTGTTCTATTCTGTTAAATCAATCGGCTTAAATTTAAAATGTCCCAAAATTATAAGTGTAATTATTTTTTCTTGATTGCTGATACACTATTACTTATTTAATTGGCCTAATTTTCCTTGCCAATAATTATATTATCAAAATATTGACGTATTTTCCAAAACTGAAGTGGCAATTCACCTGGTTTCACACAAGTACCAATTTTCTCAATGTCATCGGCAAAACTCTATAAAAATGCTATAATTTTGCACAGGCTTAACCATGTTCTCATCCAGAAAGCAAAAACCCATAATATAATTAACTCAATTTATCACACGCAGAAAACAATCAACATACAATTAAAAAATGTGTTAAAGTTGCAGTATGTAAGTTTGACACCCAGTGGTTGAACTAGGAGTTGCACTCCTGGTTCAAAACAAATTTTCACTTGGCCCCTTCTCTGACCACTTCATGCAAGCAAGCACAAGTTGCCAGATTGACAACACCAACAGGAGTGTGCCTAACTATCAAGACTGAAGGCTCAATTAAATTGTGTTTTAAATAAAAGCAATGGCATGTGATAGAAGGAATATTTTCCACATTAAAAGGAGTTTTAGTCCTAACATCTGAAATTTAATTTTTTAAATGGCTTCTATTTCTTGCAGCAGAACAACAGGATAAACTAACACTAATCACCTTTTATGCCTTTATTCAGTGTTTATTGCTAATAATTTCAAAAATTTGAATGCCAATTTACATGACATTGAACGTTAGAACTAGGGATGCAACGGTTGTCTGTAAAAAATCGCATTGTGACATTGTCCTCCCACAGTTCGGTGTGCCCTGTGATCCGCAGTTCAGAATGTGCATTATATAATATTAAAATCCAGCACTGCCCCGCCCCCTTCCCCCAATAATCTCTAGAAACACTGATGCTTGCTGTCAAAGGCTACATTATTTAAAGTCGTTCATTGTGACATAATTCTTTTCCTTTTTTATATGAATATTTATTTGCAGTGTTGGGAGTAACGCGTTTCAAAAGTAATGTATTACAGTAATGTATTACATTTTCCTGTAACGCAGTAGTGTAAGGCATTACTAATGAATTTTCAGTAATATTTTACTCGGTACATGTTCAGTAACGCTTGCGTTACAACAAACTTTTCGACCGCAAGACATTAACAAATAAAAATACCGCAGTTCTATTTCCTGTTGGTGGTCAGTGAATATACGCGCGGCGTGTGTTGTCATTCATCTCCCTCTGGCTATTGGAACTGTTTACTTTGAACGCGGAGTGATTTCAGCCTGTGAGCTCGAGGTCCGAGGCTATTGACTCAGCCCGGTGCGCAGTAATGTTAAGCCCTAACACACAGCGGAAAAGCGGCAAATTGATGAAAATGGCAGAAGACAGTACATTCGCGCGATGGACGTAAGTGCATATGGTGTTATTTTTACTGACAAACGTACCCATGTAATATGAGCGAGCGAACGCGCCGGTTTCGTTTTCTCTGTTCGTGGACAAAACTCCTCACGTGCCCTCAAACACTGGCTGCTCCGTCAGATGATGCAGACTCACAATTTGTGCCTTGTGTTTCCTCCTCTTTTTGCTCTCCTGCTTTTGCTCTCCAGAGATTATCTTATACTATATATCCAGAGATATTTCTACACTATTTACCTACAGGTTATGGTAAATACTAAAATAAATACTAGTGTTTTTGAGTGTTACTGCCTATGTTTTAGGCTAGTATAATTTTTCAACTTGTTAATAAATGCTTCAGCCATCTGTAGTATTAAGAATAGTGAACTGATAAAATGAAATACAAAGTGTAGTCTTAGTACAGTAAAGTGTGGTGAATTGTAGAATAATATACCCTATATCGAAAAAAAAATAAAAAATACAGCACGGTAATTTGTTTATATTTCACTTGTTGTGTTACCATAGCAACTATAGTATTACCACAACATATTCATTGAAGTACTTTATTAGTAACATTTCTGCTTGCGTTAGTTATATTTTTGTTTAAATGTTTTTTATTTGATTAGTATGGTGCACCTTTTGGCTGTTTAATAAATGTTTTTTAAAATAAAATGTATTCTTTACACTCAACGTCTATTCTCTGTGTCTTAAGTGCTGGAAATATCTCATCATATAACACACAGCCAAAAATGTTTTGGTTTATTAGATAAAACATTTATATGTAAGTCTATTTTCAGAATCAGAATCAGTTTTATTGCCAAATGTGCTTCACACACAAGAAATTGCTTTGGCTACAGAAGCATCCAGTGTACATAAAGTGACAAGTGACAACACAGAATAAATATTTTTAAAAAGACGATAGACATTAAACAGAGATGCAGTCAGACCTACAAGATCTGGATGTTGAAATGTATGTACAGATTTGTTATAAATATACAGGTTATAAGGTGCTGTGTACAAATGCATAAGGAGAAGTATTGCCTTGTATATTGTTATAAGGTGCTGTGTACAAGTGCGTAAGGAGAAAGTATTGCACGTTTATTGCACAATAGGAGTATTTTAGTATTTTGGTTATTGTTAATGAATAGTGGACCAATATAAATCATATTAAAAAGCACGAAAGCAAGAAGGAACACAAGACACACATTGTGAGTCTGCATATAATCTCAATGAGCGAGCAGTGTACTGAGAGCACGCAAGACAATGTGTGCGTGAGCAGTGCATATTTGAGAGAGCGTGAGGAAATTTGCGCACAAGCAGCGTATATTTGAGAGCTCACAAGCAGTTTTGTCCACAAACAGAGGAAATCGGTGCACAAGCATTATATTGAGAAAGCTATGTTCATCATGCTCACTTTGCGCATGCCAGTTTTGTGTTGTGAGGCACTTAAATTTAAAGTGAATAAAATAATGGCAACAATAAGAAATAAAACCTGCATCTTGTCATGGCATTGGAGTTTAAATGTAGGCCTGTAGTGTCTAATATGAATATAGTCAAGCTATTCAGAGATATTGCCAGATAATCACTTTACCTCTACCATATTTTTAACAGACTTAGATCATTTGTGATTCTGGCTGTCATCCTTTCTTGCATTGTCTTGAGCCTTCACATTCAACTATAACTATATTGTTAGTAGCCTGGATACGTCACAGTCATTCTGCTACATCATATCGCTTTGTACTGGATGTAAAATGCTCTGCAGTACATTTGGTCATTTTACAATGTTAAGTTCTAATTCTGTAGCTATTTTGGTAAAAGTAACTAAAAAAGTAATATGTAGTCATGTAACATATTACAATTTTGAGACAGTAATATTGTAAGGTAAGGGATTACATTTAAATAACAGTAACAAGTAATCTGTAATGTATTACAGCTTTGAGGTAACTTGCACAACACTGTTGATGGTCTCATAATTTGCACAATCTCTTCTAAGATTTTACCATCAATTTCCATGAAATCAGACATAATGTCTGATTTCTGAAGTTGAGGTTGAGCTTGTCTGACGTCGACACAACTTGGCTGATTGGATGAGCTGATTACCTTTCTGATATTATTGATCTTATCAGTAAAGAAATGAGCAAACTCATTACATTTGCTTTCAGAGAGTAGTTCACTAGGAATCCTGCTAGGGGGGTTTGTGAGTCTCTCTACCATTGCAAAGAGGGTACGGGTGTGATCTATATTGCTGTTTATAAGACTTGAGAAGAAAGTCTGCCTAGCAGTGTTTAGTTCCACATTAAAAGCATGTAGACTCTCTTTATAGATATTGTAATGGACTACTAGTTTCGTCTTCCTCCACATACGCTCAGCTTTTCTGCATTGTCTTTTCATCATCTTTACAGATGTTGACCTTGTCCAAGGTCCTTTCTGTCTGGCAGTTCTCTTCCTGACTTTAACAGGAGCAATATCATCAATGACATTCTTAACTTTAGAATTAAACAAATCAAGGAGAGAATGGACAGAGTCTGCAGATATGCTTGGTGTTAGTGGTATGGCCCTCATAAACTGCTCACTAGTGTTCTCATTTATGCATCTCTTTCTGACAGAGACAGATCTGTCTTCAATGGCTGGAGTGATCAATACATCAAAGAAAATACAGAAATGATCAGATAGTGCCACATCCTTAACAACAGTCGATTAAATGTGTAAACCCTTAGTTATAAGTAGATCAAGAGTGTGTCCACGATTGTGTGTGGGTCCTTGAACATGCTGAGTCAGATCATGTCTCAGTCATGAGTTCTTTTGTAGCATTGATTTCTGGATTATCAATGTGAATATTAAAATCCCCAGCGATAGTAAAACAGTCAAATTCAGAGGTTACTATTGATAACAGCTCTGTAAAATCATCAATAAAAGCTGGAGAATATTTTGGAGGTCTGTAGATAATGATCAGTAAAATGCGTGGAGCACCCTTTAGTGCTATACTCAGACATTCAAAGGACAAATAATCACCAAATGACACTTGTTTACACTCATAGACATCTTTAAACAGGGCAGCGATGCCTCCACCTCTCCTATTAACTCTGCAAACACTCAAATAATCAAAGTTTAAAGGAACTGCTTCATTCAGGACTGCTGCGCTACAACTGTCATTGAGCCAAGTTTCATTTAAAAGCATAAAATCAAGGCAATTTGTGCTGATAAAATCATTGAGTAAAAGTGACTTATTATTAAGAGATCGGATGTTTAAAAGTGCTAACTTAACAGTTTTAGCTGTTTTTCCTACAGTAGTCTCAGATCTACATTTAATCGACACCAGATTTGAATGATTTGCTATACGGCTTGAAGAGGCCTTTGGTTTTCTGTCTCGTAATAAAACTCATATCTGCATAGAGAAAGCCACAGGCACACAGGGTTCCTGCTTGTTCTGTAAACATCTGATAAAGATACTGTTATCTAAGCAGGCACCCGACATACATCACCGACAGCTGTTGTGTTCACCAGCTGAAGATGGGGTGCTGTTTGAGCCCTGGTGGTGTGATCGGAGGGTTCTTCCGGAGGGTGGTTGTGGAGCACGCCGCTTTTTGGGTGATAACTGGGGGCTTGCGGCAAAGGAGTGTGAAAGTTTAGTTCCAGCAAACGCCAGTTCCTCCATCTTTTTAAAAAAGTCCAAGTGAGGCGAGCAAGGTGACAATGAGAGCGTGTCTGGTGACAGAGGTGGCAGAAGGTTGTGGGTCTGGAGATTCTGGAAATATATTTTCCTGGCTGTTTTCCTGAGGATCATTGTTGAACGCAGAGACTTGCTGCTGTTCAGATGGATCACCGTCAGTCTGTGTTGGGCTCAGTGTGCAGGGCGCAGGCGGCAGTGTTTCTATCAACAGTGGTTGTTTTGGCTGCATGGCGTTATCACTGTCCATGTGTAATGCATCAGCCCCAAGTCCACTCAGGAGCTGATTTAAAGTCCTGTGGTCATCCTGACATTTGCTAGGTGTGTGTGTGCCATTTGGGTTGGGTTCAGTGGCACAAACAGCCGATGGATGATGAAGGGAGAAATGGATATTGTCCTTTAACACCTTTGCACCAAGTTTGTTCGGATGAAGGCCGTCTGATGTAAATAGTTGTCTTTGGTTCCAGAAGAGATTGAAGTTGTCAATGTAATTTAGTCCTTTCCTGTTGCATGTTTTCTGCAGCCATTCAAGTAATGATGAGTAATGTGCTTATTGTCTAGTGGATTTGAAATTTCAACTAAGATAGATAGATAGATAGATAGATAGATAGATAGATAGATACAAACCATACTTCATTAATTTAATGTAATGTAATGTAATTTTATTTAATTTAATTTAATATAATTTTTTGTTTATTTCTTCTGGATTATTTCCTCCAGATTCATCAATTTGTTTATTAAATAAAAATATAAACAAACAAACAAATCTGTTAATAGACATATTAAAAATATGTGCTTTCATTATTTACCCAGTAATATTAAAATAATAAACAAACCAACAACAAACAAAAATAATAATAATGAATAGTAATTGAAATAAGTCAATGTATCATCAATTTTCCTAGTCATTGCTGCTATTAACTTAATTGCTTTTGTTATATTTATTTTCATGTAGTGTTAATAAATGCTCACTCAATATAAGTTATAATATCTATATTTATTTATTTATTTATTTATTTCACTAGTTTTATGTATGCACTTTTTTATTTTTTACTCCTTTAATCTCAATTTGTATACATAAAAAATAAATAAGTAATAAAAGAAAATAATATCTTAGTTGATTAAAAAAATCGCGAAAAATTGTCTTATTTTTATTATCTTTTATTTTATTTTATTTTTAAATGCTTTGAAAGTGGTCTGTCACATGTGGTCAGCATTAATAGAAGTGTCTGTGTTTAAAACAGGCCCAGATGTAGAAAACACTCACTGTACCGCAGCTGTTTTATGGGTCTGGACCAAAGAGAATCAATGAGGAAACTCACTTTCTCTGAGTGCTCTCCTGTCCCCAAGTGTGTGTGTTTTATACTCCTCCGTCTTTGTTTGGCGACTCATTGTGCTCTGTATTTATGTCTGGCTGATTGCACAGGTCTGTCAGTCTGCATTATCTCCTGCTGTCTGTAAAGTGATGAACACAAAGACCTGACGCTCCTCTAGAAGAGCACAGTTTAACTGGAGGAGCCCAGGATCCTCACACACACGTTAACCTCGGTCACTGCATGTTTTCAAGAGTAGATCATCTGTGAACCAAACTGTAGAGAGAAGCAAAGAAACAAATAAATGATTGCTTATTATTTTTTTACAAAAACTAAGTGCACAAGTGTGTCATCACATTTTGAGTAATATTAAATAGACAATTTTTGGTGAACAAAATCTAATAAATAAAAGAAGTCAGGGGCAAGTCAATAATAAATTATATCCATTTACAAAAACACTGAAAATAAATAAATAAACAACAAATTAAAAACAAAAATTTGCACAAATATCCCATTAAATTTTGAAAGTCATTTCGGTAACACTTTATAATAACTACACGCTATGAATCATCTATTAAGCATTAGCAAAAAGGGAATTCATTATTTGTTAAGCATTAACACTACATTAATAAACGTTAGTATGCAGTTTATATTTGCAGCTACAAAATGATCTGTTCTTGACTTATAAGTACATTTATAATGTGCTTAATAATTGTGTTCATACTTTGTTAAGGATTCATTTTTCATTACTAAATATCACAGTATTTACAAACCAGTTGTTTAAGAGTAGTTGGTGGTTTATAACGATCATTCAGAATGAGTTAATAAATGATTAATAAACTATTAAAATCAACATTTATATATTGCTTTATTCAGGCATATATTAATAGTTAATTTGTATGTTAATAAATGCTTTATTAACTCAACTTCATCCAGTTTTGTGACCTAATCTAAGGTGACGACTATTCATGCTTTATAAATCCCTTATAAATCCCAGCCCCCAACCACACAAATGTACTTATAAGTCAAGAATATAGAGCATTTGTAGCTGCAGGTATAAACTGCTTACTAACACCTATTAATGCAGAGTTTAATGCTTAACAAATAATGAATTCACTATATGTTAACACTTAATAGATGATTCATAGCGTGTAGTTATTATAAAGTTTTACCGTCATTTCTAATATTATTGAGCAATCTTAAAATTAAAAATTCACACGATAATAATGCTGAAGAAAATAACAAACAAAAAGAAAATGCACCAATACAAGTGAAAAGTAATTTTATTAATCGATTACAAAAACAGTTTACATTTATTAAAAATATATACAAAAATTATAAATATTAAATAAATCATACATTTATTATTTACAAAGAAATAACAAAACATCCATCTGTTTGTATTATTGAATATCTTTGAGAACAAATAAAAATAGAAACAAATAAAATATATATATAAAAGGTCAGAAGTTTGTTATTAATTTATGTTATTGATTGGGTTTTCTTTTTCATTTTCCATTCTTTAACAAAACATTTTTTACAATCAAGGTTGTATTTTTTCCAATTATAATCCTTGCCCCTGAAATTAATTAACAAAAGTTAATTTAACATACAATTAAAACACACACACACACACACACACACACACACACACACACACACA
>CAIGQQ010017155.1:1864-12329 GCA_903798035.1 Danio albolineatus | reverse complement strand
TATTGTTTTCTTGCTACACGAACCCTAACAACGCCTCTTTGTGACAATTACATATATAATATATTATCTTAAGTAACTTAAAATGATACATGCTGTATAGTTTCTCTTTTTCGGGCTCTTTTCTCTAAACCCTAAAGATGGTTGTATGGAAAATCTCGGTAGATCAGTTATGACACTATAAGCGGCTCAATTGTCTCAGGTCTTAACACTGCTCTGCTGCATTTAAATGTAATGTATGTATGCTAATTTAATCAATGAAAAGGGTTAAAAGCTATGGGGTTTAAAATATGTAAAGTACTTTAAAATTCATGGTCTTATTAATACAAGCATTATATAAAACCTTTTTTTTTCCTGATGAACACGCACATAGATACTTTCACAAGCGTCTCCGTTTTTGATGTGTGTGTAATGCTCAACGGTAAAACAAGTATCAACCACTGTGAAAAAAAATAAATTCTTTTAGGTTTACTTGGAAATTGGATTTCATTTCACAATAAACATGAACAGATGTCTTTATTCAAGATGCTACCATTTGATATGTTTTTATGACTGAAAGAATAGAAGAATAAAATCTCACAGAAAATTCCATCACAAAAAATGAACACAAAAAGAGGCAAATCTACCCTCTATCCTTTTACATATGTATAAATATTTCAACTTCTCTTCAGAGATCTACATCTGCATGTTCCAGAACTGCTCTGCACAGGACTTCAGATCTCTCACCTCCAAGGATTCAGTTTTCTGTGTTCCAGATAGGTCCTTCATAGTGTGAAAAGAGTTTGGATCGTCAGTACTTTGTGTTCAAGACTATCAAAGGAATAAAATGTTGTCCTGTTATAGTATATTTTGGTAAGCATGATGTACCCTAATTTGCATTAGATTGTCTAGCTAATGTGAATTAACAACAAAAACTTCCTCAGCAATTTGTTATCTTTATATAAGATAGAAAGCAATTCATTACAACTTCTAACATAATAAATTTTATCATTTTATTATATGCACTTCCTCATTTGAGGTCCCTTTAGTAGTTGTTAGTTGCTCTTGCCTATTCTTATATTAATAAAAACATATTTTATTAAAATTCCTTCAACAACTTCAACTTCAACATCCTTTCCATTCAACAGATTTTAATACTGATTTATTACTGTGGTCAAATTCCATGACTGGTGCCTCATTTTAAAAGAATGAAAAAATCATCTGAGACTCATACTCATGTCAAATCAAGTATTAAAATCAAAATATATGTGTTATGGTTAATAGCAGGAGTGCAACTGGATTGGACTCCATCCTGCACCTGCCATTTACCCGGACTACACCTCCCACAATGTACTGCAGCAATTACTTCATTACAGCTGTTGCAAATTTCCTGGACTATTGTCTTGATTGCTTTTGCACCTGTTCACAACAAGGAAGACTATATAAAACTCACTCATTGCAAAGTATTGTTTCATGTAGTGGACATTTCTAAGCAGTTCGCCTTAAGTCCTGATCAAACTGTGCGATTTTAGCCACAATTTGGTCGTCTGAGACAAATATGTAATGGTGGGCAGAGCGAGAATTCGTGAAACACTGAAATGGCTGAAGCAAATGTGTTAAGGCTTCAAAACATTTTGAAACCCATCTCTATCGCAACATTGGTAACACTACAATAACAAAACATAAACATTAACTCATCAATTATTCATAATAAAATAATCATGTGCTATTCATGAACTTTAACTACAACATGAATCACATGAGTTCATTTGTGAATAAAGGCTACCTTGTTGGTACATGTTTGTTTGTTTGTTTGTTAATTATTGTATTAATTAAAACATTAATTTATGCTTAATTGAACCATCATGAACTCATGATATGTTAATGTATAACTATATCATGACTTTACTTGGAGGGGCACATCATCATTAAATTTAGCTTAAACTTAAATGTTTATTAATACCTTAATTGACAACATATTCTAACAAGTAATTAAGCTTCACATATGTACTCATGTGACTCATGTTGTAGCTAAAGCTAGTTCATGATTAGCGCATGCCTTGACTCATCATTAACTCATAAAAAAGTATTGTTTAGTTTACATATTAATACTTCATTATTCATGTACTGTTATTGTAAAGTGTTACCGCAACATCCTGTGGTTATTATCAAGTATTGCCCTCAAACTACTTTAACAAAGAAACCGCAATGAAATGCCCCAATTCTTTGAATGGCTTTAGTCACAAGACTTGTGTGTTTTGAAATTCTTCAGAGCAGTGTATCAAAGCGTCTGTGCTCTGGGATCTGAACACCATGTCAATCGCCATTTTGCATCAGTCATTCCTACACATTCGGGGAATCCTAAAAAATTCCAGTAACACTAATCTAAAATTTGTGGCTGATCATTAGTTTCACAATATCACTAAAGATTTCAGACATGTTCCCATTTCACTATTTTTTCTTGTTTGTCTTTGGGTTATTGGTTGTTTTCTGCTTGCCCCAACACCTTGTCTGTATTCTGAATTTTTGTTTGTGGATTAAACACATTGTTGTTGTTTGCTCCTGTTTTGTCCTCGGCCTGTTTTTTTTCTCCGCTGTTTCTATGATTCTTTTTGGTTTTGTTTGTTTGTATTCTTGTCTATCTGCCTTAAGACTGTCATGTATATAATTGGTTGTGTTTGTTTTTAAATTAAAAATTGACTAAGTTAATTTGGTCTTCATATAAAAATTATGACACAAATGCATTGCAATAAAGACAACTTAATTTTGATCCAGACATACAGTAAAAGGCATTTTGACATCTTCAGTAAAATATATTAAACTATATTGACTTAAAATACACACTAATGTGATAAAGGAGATGCTTCATTTTTGTCTAAAAACAAAGTTACCACCTTTTGCCTTTGCACAACAGTAAACCTTCACAGCTTTTTTTATCATATCTCTCTGAAAGCATTTTCTCTGTCCATGTTTTTGTGCCGAATGCTGTTGCTTTATAACTGTCAGATGTAAACTCAATTCCTGGAGGGCCACAGCTCTGCACAGTTTAGCTATAACCCTCATCAAACTAACTGAGTCCTGAGGCTTGTTTTACACCTTCAGGTAAGTGTATTGAAGCAGGGTTGGAACTAAACTGTGCAGGGCTGTGGCCCTCCAGGAACTGAGTTTGACACCCCTGCTCTAGAACATATAAAATCACTCAGGATGTGTGCATGGACAAACAATCTTCTGAATTCACACCCTGTGAATTCCCTGTCTTAAAATTACTTTTTCAATTGAATTATAGGACTTATGGTCTGGTCTTAACTTATTCTCTCCCTACCTTTGTAATGGTTTTAGTTTAAATGAACTTCAATACAACACTACCAAAACCAGTGCCGTGTCGCTGAAGACAAATAATTGCTCTTATATAAAGATAATTATGGTTGAGAAACTGCAAGAGACAGTCCTTTTCTATCAATGATAAATTACAGTCTGCCAGAGTTTCTTTCAAAGGTGTCTGTAAAGCAGTTATTTCATAGGAAGCTGCTCCAACATTTTAAAAACAAACACGGAACTTTAGTTTTCCAGTTCATTGGTTTTAGGGCGTACAACTGAATGAAAAATTGGTTCCCTTGGTTTATCCTGCATATGGTCCATAGAGGATTGCAAGTTGCTGTAAAACTCTCCAATTGGGCTCACGCTGAATTATTCAGTGTACACAACAAGGACAAACTTGTATTGAGTGATCTGTTTTTCTGTGTTCTGACAGGTTGTTTACAATCTCGGAAAGGATCAAATGCAAAGGCCAGTGTCTCAGAGTCTTGAAAACTTTGAGAACAACAGGTCACATTGGCTGCATTCATAATGTTGAGAGAATTTTGTACTAAATTTATTTTCTTAATGGTTTGTAGGGTTGTGTGTACCCAATAATTTTTGTTTGGAATTATAATGAGGCTTTTACTGAAGAGAACAGTTTAATAAATGCAAATATATTTAGGGCGTCTAAACCCAGCAGATGATACACCTACTTTTAAATAGCTTGAAAAGTAAAATGTTTTGCTGTTTATCAAACTGTAAACTGCACTGTATAGTCTATGCATGCAGACTCACAGCCTCTCAGATCCTCAGCTCCGCACAGTTTAGCTTCAACACTAATTAAACACACCCGATCAAACTAATGTAATCCTTCAGGCTTGTTTGAAACCTACAGGTAATTGTGTTAAAACAAAGTTGCAACTGCACTCCACAGGGCTGTGGAGTTTGAGACCCCTGAGTTACATCATATAAACCAACAGATTGGATGATTCTGCTTAGGAGACCAATCACACAAAGTTTTATGAGAAGGGGTCAATATGAATTAGCAAGTGGACCACTCCCCCACATATGGATATGAAAGTGGCACCATGTGCAGATCTCTCTCAAATGTTTGCTTTATTGCAGAGGGTTGGTTCTGTTACCTCTGTGGTGAAATTTTGTCTCATTGGATTTCATTCTAAATGAGCAGCTCATCTAAAAAGGCCAAACAGTTAGATGCCATCATTTTAAAGACACCTGTCCATCCATGTGTTTGGAACCAATGGTTTCTTGTCCTCAGATGATGGTTGCAACTGCATGGGCGTCCAGAATGTGTTCTGCTGGAACAGCTAGCAACACTTCACTTGCGGCCACATCAACTTCTCTACAGTCAGGGGATGTCAATGTCTCAGGCTGTTGTTAAGTCCTGTAGGAGTCTGTGAAACATGCCTAAAATGAGACAGCCAGGGTGGCTGAAGGCTGCCCTCCCTACTGCAGGGAGGGATTGAACCATCCAGCCTGATCTCAAGAGAAAACTTCACTATTTTACTTAGTCACAAATGTGTCTAATTTGTATGAATTCATACAATTTAAATCTTATGAACAGTGTGTGTTCACACTTATGTGTGTGTTCACAATTACGTGTTTTAATTTTATGAACAGTGTGTGCCTATGTGATGAGCAAATCATACTAAAGCATACAAAGGACATCATACAAATCTAAATCTAAATTTACACATTACTGTGAGATTATGTTGAACTATCATTCTCTGTTTTTGAGAGGGATGAGAACAGATTGGTGGGTGATGTACTGCTTTTTCAACCACAGCCCGGGAGTTTATGTTCGCCAGTCCCCAGGAGGCCATACCTGAAGTCCTCCCATAAAAACAAATTAAGCAGAGGACAGCTGCTCGATGAATTGATTAAATCTCCAAAACCTAACTTGCTTGGTTGGCATTTGGGTCCCTGAAACTTCTGTCAAGAGGCATTGTACAAATCCTGCTGGTTCATAAGATGGGCAAGGTTTAAAGTACCTACAGTATCTGGGGAAGCTGTGTAAAATTTGCCGGAGAAGGTTGGAATGAATTGCAGAATTAAATGACTTGGAAATGCCTGGTCAAGAGAGCAAAATAAAATTGTTTAATTTTTAATTAATTTATTTTTTAACAGCATTAGCTACTCTATTTAGGCATGTGCATCTAGAATGTACTCTGTGGGTGCAGTCGGTAACTGTACGTTCACACCGAAAGCGGCGAGAGCGGCAAAGTAGCCGGAAGTCATTCATTTTCAATGGGAGTCGACGGCGATAAGCGGCAAGGAGCAGAGCGGCGCATCTTCGCCGGTGTGGGCGTCAAAAAGAGTTGAAATCAAGACAACTTTATGGTAATGAGCTATGACGTGGTTCGGCGGCAAGCAATCAGAATGTAGAAGTCCACCGCTTGAGAAAAGTCCAGAGAACACAGTCACTGTAAACTTTGGTTCCGACCACACTTGTTCCCAACGGTTTTAATATTGCGGTCGCCGGATTTGCAGTTATTTACAATGTTTTCTTACAGGGATATACATTTAAAAAGTTAGTGACAAGTTACTGATGTGCATTCATGTTGTTAGATTTTTTTTGTTCTTTAAAAAAGCAGGAATTTCATGCGACAGTACAAATCAGTATAGCTGCTTCAGGATATTTCAGACATATGGACACATAATAGATAACTTAAACAACTTGATCTTCCATTGTTAAATTAATCTGATAAAAAGTGTGCCCCATTTTTCGCAAGACAGCATGTTTTATGTGGAAATGTCAGTGATTTGCTGATTATGCTGCTACGGCTCCTTTAAATATGAGATCAGTGTAGCGAATGTTGACACTCTCGCCGCCGGAGCTCTGAAGGCAGACATCGTTGGCGACAGGGTAGCCAGAGCAAACTTTGACGCTCTCACCGCCTTCGGTGTGAACGTGCGGTATAACACCCTCACTTGCGGCCATCTCAAGCCCTCTGCAGTCAGGTGATGCCACCAAGGGCGTAAATCTCATTTAACACTAGAACTCAACAGTTTCTAAATGCATTTTAAATGCGAAATGCGTTTTTTTTCTACAAATACAATTATTTTAGGTATAGATACATATATTTTTCACAATACAGAGTGCAATTTTTTTTAAACTGGGAGGGGGGGACAACCCTCGGATGGAAGGGGACATGTCCCCCGCCCCCTCGGGATTTACGCCCCTGGATGCCACCATCTCAGGTTGCTGTTAAGCCTTGTAGGGAGCCCTGCGTGGTGATCTGAGGAGAGGGCTTAGCCAATAAGTGTTTGGAGGTGTTGGTCCTGATGTAGTTGATGTAGTCGAGTTAAAAACTGCATGAGTTCATCTCTAAGCTTCCGGAAACGGTAAAGCACCTTGCCCTGTGATCACCAGGGCACCTCTGTATGCACCAGCAGATGGTAAACAATCAGGACTTCGAAGGTCATGGCTTCTAATGTATCTCATACTGTAATTTTGACAGCTTGTTTTAATGGTGCTTTCTGGTCTGGAGGCATTGCTTGAACAGTGAGTATGTTTACATGGAAACTAATATTTCAATTTTACTACGATTACAACAATACGCTGATTAAGAGTCTATCACGTAAACAGTGATTTTTTAGATTAATTTAGTGCAATTAAGGTGATAAACTAAACAGAAATCAAATTAAGGCATGTGAAGTATGCTGATTTTAGTGGCATTACGGAAGCGCAGTACAGATATGTAAACACCTTAATTAAACTATTACAATCATATAGGATCTTTGACGCATTTTGCAACAGGATAGTCTTTACACACATGGCTGTTTGACACTATTCTCTGTACCTACCGAGTCAGTGAAAGACCACAGACACCTGCATCACGAAATGCAGAGGGTTTTTTCCCCATAAGGCATGTGGTATTGAATTCCATTAAAAGAACACACTTCCAGCAGTTCATACTACCATCCGATATCTCGTTTGCCATTGGGGGGCATGCGTGAAATGTTTCTGAATGAAAGTGAAAGTGCCAAACTGCAGATAAAGTTGACAAATTAACAATAAAACACCCAGTATTACATGAAACTCCAGAGGAAATGTGGATAGTGTGGTGACGCAATGACATTATTCGAATTATGCGCTATAACATGTAAAACGAGATCATGAACATTAAGGCAAATTAGTTGATTACTCACGCCCATGTAAACGTACAGTCACCGAGTACATTTACATGGACATCAATAATCTGATTTTAATATGATTAAGACAATACTCTAAGAGTCTACCATGTAAACAGCAATTTTTTTACAACCTTAATTCAACTAAAGTCATAATCGAACTGAACAGAAATCGAATAAAAAAACGTGGACGGTGACATTTATGCTTTTCTTATATTTAACATTATAAATGAATCAATCTTTGGTCTGTCCTGTCTATCACTGTTTGAATTTTAGAGCACACCAGTACAAAGTGGGAAGCTGTGTGGGCCGGGCGAGGCAAATCTTGAACTGTCCAGTTGATGGTAAATCAATATGTTATCTTTAAATATGTACAAAATATAGTGTTTTTTTTTCACTTATTTACTGCAATACTACAGTCAAAACTGGGAACATTACTTTTCCAACTAGTGCTTCATAGGTATGTGGGACCTACATAGAGAACCACTGCTGTAGGTTATTGAAAAGGGTGCATGGTTTCCGAATATTCTGAGATAAATTCTGAATTGCACCAACATTTGATGTGATAATAGCTGGAGAACACCGAAAAGAAAACATATTATTAGTAGCAGGAGAAAAGACTAATACACTGAAATTAGTTTGATCAGCCTGATTGAATATGGTGCTGCAACAGAGAGAACAACAGTAAAGGGGATGGGTGGAGCTTAGAGATCTTGGCTCGCTGAAAGCTTGCTGCTGTGACCTGATGCTCGCGGAGGGCTGGATCTAGAGTTGGAGAATGGGGATGTGGAGTGAGGTGAGTTTAAAGCTTGGTGCCTGCAAGCTTATTGCATGCATGATCAATTTGTTGACTAAATGGTATCCTCTTTGTGTTAGGATAATTATCTAAACGCACTCCTCCCTAAGTTTCTTAATGAAGCATCATGTCCTACTTCTTCCCTTGTCACAGATTATTTTTTCAGTTTGCATTCAAGGGTTGGGCTTGAGACTCTCTCTGACTTGATGTAGGGCATGGAGAGTGCCCTGTCCCTCAATTATCTCAGCATCCGACTTAATTTAGTGTGGTCACATTCATTTTAATCTAGACCAAACAAACAAAACGTGCATTGATTGTTTATTTTAAAGATTACACTATTATTTTAGGCTATTAGATGCGTCAGACTTTTAGTGATTTTAGAGGTCTGATTTACACAGCAGTAAGAATACAGAATAAAAAGCTTATATAAAATTTGGTGAACAAATGCAAATGAATTATATCTTACATCCAAAATAGTAAACAGGTTTGTAATGATCATGGTATGATCATTGTTTTAGAAAATGTTACAGTTTCACAGTATATATTTAAACATTCCTATCAGTAACAATGACCATTAAAAGAATAAAAACAAGTTGGTTTTTTTTTGGTTTTTTTTAGGGAAGAGTTTTTTTTTTATTACAAACTTGATCAATTTTAATGAAAGTGATAATTTTTTAACAAGAAAACTTTAATTAAAATCTAAATAAATTAATTTAAAAATATGTTCATTTATTAAAAATATATATATATTAAAAATAAAACTATACATATCCCATCAAAATAGCAACTCAAAACTATTTAGCAGACAAGGATAAATATAATTTGGATAGGACAATGTGTTTTTTTTTCTTCTTTTTTTAATGTTTTAATAGCAGCCAGATTCTGTGATTAATGATGTATTTCATGTACTATCAAAAAGAAAAAAATATATATATACTATATAAAATAAATGCATTACACTGTATTTTGCTTAATGTTTTAAAACTAAATCAAACTAATATTTTAAAAACGGGTATACAAAGTGGACAAACATCATGTTCCATGAAAATGAATTAATCCATTCATTTTCTTTTCGGCTTAGTCCCTTTATTAATCTAGGGTTGCCACAGTAGAATGAACCACCAACTTATTCAGCATATGTTTTACGCAGCAGATGCTTTTCCACCTGCAACCCATCACTGAGAAACACATTCACACACATACACTATGGACAATTTAGCTTACCCAATTCACCTACTGTATAACCACATTATAAACACATCATTGGACTTGTGGGGGAAACCGGAGCACCCGGGGGAACCACACGCAATCACGGGGAGAATAACATGCAAACTCCACACAGAAATGCCAACTGACCCAGCCGGGGCTCGAACCAGCGACCTTTTACCTGTGAGGCGATTGTGCTACCCACTGTGCCACCGTGATGCCGTTCCATAAAAATGTTAAAATAAATTTTATTAACATGAAGAATAGTAGTATGCTGTTGAAGTATATTCAGTTGTGCGGATAAAATCAAAGTGTATTTGACAATGCTCTCTCAAACAAATCTATGAAATGTTAATTGAATTCTTCGGTTAGAGCAGCTCCAGTCAGGTCTGACACTAAAAAGATCAGCATGCATACTGTAACTGTGTAACTGACTCTTTGCGCTTTAATATTCACAGATACATATTGACTGAACGAGAGAGCCCACAGCCCTACATTGACTGAAAGAGAATCGTTGTCCTTGGGGATTCAATAAAATTCAGGTCTGTGGCTACAAGCAATTTGAGAATCACAACAAAAAAACATATAAAGGCAAAACAAAATTAATATTCATGGCTCCTGACAATACATTGCAGTGTTGTGAAAGAAAACGATCAGTCTTTGCCAATTATTTACAACATTGTTACCTTTAAACCAGAGGGATGGCAAATGGTTTGAGTGTGTTTCTGATACTCACATTTCCCATGCACAATTATGTATGCACAGGTTCAGCTCATTGTTTACAATGGAACGAGAGAATGGATGTGTTGTAACGTTCATCAAAATGCTTTTTTTTTTTTTTTTGGCTGATACACAAAATATGTAAACAAACTGAATTTACACTATGCCTTTAACTATCCATGCAATGAAGCATTACATTAAGTAGCTATTAAAATAAATATGGATATACTGTCCACAGTGTAAGACAGACTACTGTTCTTTTCATGATTTCACCCATATTTGTCCATACGTTTGACTTTATCTGTACAGTGTAAG
>CAIGQQ010017150.1:290-14268 GCA_903798035.1 Danio albolineatus | reverse complement strand
TAAAACCAGCTAAGACCAACCAACCAGCTTAGGCTGGTTTTAGCTGTATTTTTTCAACAGGGATGTTAGTATGTTTCTAGTATGGATTAGTATGTTTCTAGATTAGTATGTTAGTATGTTTCTAGTATGGATTAGTATGTTTCTAGATTAGTATGTTAGTATGTTTCTAGTATGGATTAGTATGTTTCTAGATTAGTATGTCAGTATGTTTCTAGTATGGATTAGTATGTTTCTAGATTAGTATGTTAGTATGTTTCTAGTATGGATTACACCGCGTTCCAAATTATTATGCAACTGATATCTTTCTCTGCTTTTCATAATTAGTCAACGCAAATGACAGTCAGTATAATTTTCAAGTAATCAACCATTAGGCTATAATTCAAATTTTATTGAACAAACCTCTTAATGATAACAGCATTTATTTTAAAAATAAAACACTGAAAATGCACTGTTCCAAATTATTATGCACAACAGAGTTAAAACATTTTAAAGGTTGTAAAGAACTGAAAACAGGCATTTGCTGAATTTGCAGCATTAGGTGGTCATATTTACTGAAGTCAAAAGCTATTTCAATGGAAAACATCGTAACAGGGCAAGTTACATCTTAACATAGGACCCCTTCTTTGATATCACTTCACAATTCTTGCATCCATTGAATATGTGAGTTTTTGGAGAGTTTCTGCTTAAATCTGTTTGCAGGATATCAGAATAGCCTCCCAGAGCTGCTGTTTTGATGTAAACTGCCTCCCACCCTCATAGATCTTTTGCTTGAGGATGCTCCAAAGGTTCTCAATAGGGTTGAGGTCAGGGGAGGATGGTGGCCACACCATGAGTTCCTCATATTTATGCCCATAGCAGCCAATGACACAGAGGTATTCTTTGCAGCATGAGATGGTGCATTGTCATGCATGAAGATGATTTTGCTCCGAAAGGCACGGTTCTTCTTTTTGTACCATGGAAGAAAGTGGTCAGTCAGAACTCTACATACTTTGCAGAGGTCATTTTCACACCTTTAGGGACCCTAAAGGGGCCTACCAGCTCTCTCCCCATGATTCCAGCCCAAAACATGACTCCGCCACCTCCTTGTTGACGTCGCAGCCTTGTTGGGACATGGTGGCCATCCATTACTCCATCCATCTGGACCATCCTGGGTTGCACGACACTCATCAGTAAACAAGACTGTTTGAAAATTAGTCTTCATGTATTTCTGGACCACTGCAACCTTTTCTGCTTGTGAGCATTGGTTAGAGGTGGCCGAATAGTAGGTTTACGCACAACCGCAGGCCTCTGGAGGATCCTACACCTTGAGGTTCGTGGCACCCCAGAGGCACCAGCAGCTACAAATACCTGTTTGCTGCTTTGTAATGGCATTTTAGCAGCTGCTCTCTTAATCTGACAAATTTGTCTGGCAGAAACCTTCCTCATTCTGCCTTTGTCTGCACGAACACGTCTGTGCTCAGAATCAGCCACAAATTTCTTCACAGTACAATGATCACGCTTAAGTTTTCCTGAAATATCCAATGTTTTCATACCTTGTCCAAGGCATTGCACTATTTGACGCTTTTCAGCAGCAGAAATATCCTTTTTCTTTTCTTATAATGCTTGAAACATGTGGCCTGCTTAATAATGTGGAACGCCCTTTTTAAGTACTTTTCCTTTAATTGGGCTCATCTAGCAAACTCGTTATCACAGGTGTCTGAGATTCATTTATGTGATCCAAAGAGCCCTAAGACACAGTAACATCCATGAGTTTAATTGAAAAACAAAAATAAATGGTGTTTAAACCACTTACATTCAATTTGCATAATAATTCGGAACGCGGTGTATAACCCATTTTGAGGGATGTAAACGATAACGATGGTCCTAAAGCATTTCCTGTTTTACATCCATCCGGGCGACCCCGGATTAATAAAGGGACTAAGCTGAAAAGAAAATGAATGAATGAATAGGCCTTTCACTATAATCAATATATCGACTTATCGCACAATACATAGACATGACCTCAATAATCTTTGGTGATACAATATATATCGCCCATACGTAAAAAAAAAAATCTTGCAACATTTTAGCTGATTGCACAACCTCTCTATCTCTATTGGAGGTGTCAGTGTCAGTATGGTTAAAAAAAACACTATAGTATTTACCATAAATGACTAAAGTATGTTTTCATGTGGGTGCCTGACAACTGAAAATGGATCTGGCAGCAGATATCGCAGCCTCTGTTACTTTTTTTTGTTAACATTTATAATTATTTGTTTTTGATATGTGTTTTCATATTCTGATTCAAATGCCTGATTATTAAATTACTAAAATGACTAAGTTAAATAAAATATTCTTAAAAAAATATGATGTGTTCTGTTGAAGAGTGTACTTGCGTTATGATGCTATTATATTGCCATTCTGGTCTTAAAAATGACAATAATATTGTTTATCGTGATATTTTTTGGTGCAATATATCGTACAACAAAAAAAAGATATCGTGACAGGCCTATGAATGAATGAATGAATGAATAAACAAGCAGGAAATGTTCATGGACCAGTCATGACACTGAAATGGTCATTATTTATCCTCATCAGCAACAGCAGCAGTAACAGTGAATCATTCACAGAACATTTTACTATTTATCTTTATTCAGCTGATCATTTCTTCATTTTATTATTAATAAAATCACAGCTTCTCACTTCTGTTTGTTGAAACCTATAGTCTCCTGCAGTGCTGTTTCTGTAATAACTGGAAAGTAAATGGCATCGGTCTCCTTCCCGCTTTGGCTGATCCGATCCGTGACTAAACAACCAGCATGTGATCTGAAGCGTGAGTTTTGTGATCTGTTCCACCACTAGTGTAAACACACAATGTGTTAACTATGCTGAACCCATATACTGTGCAGCGCTGATATACACACACACCATTATTAAACACACACAACAGACTAGTCATGAAGGAGAGCATGGAGTGAGAGAACACACACATTACTGTAGTAATTCTGTCCACATCTCTGGATCACTGCGTTTGTCCTCAAAACACAGCATGAATGCCACAAACGCACTGACCCACATCAGCCCATCTAAAGTTACACACAAACCAGTTAAACCAGCGATACGCTGCTGAACATGCTGTTCTGACCCGATTCTACTCTAAACATCTCAAAACTCTTCAAAAAAAGAAGCATTTACTAGACAAGCAAAACATAATGTTTCAGAAATGAGTCAAAATGAAGTGAGTTTTACCTTAAAACAAGGTATAAGATGGTATTTATAACGAATAACAAAGGTTTAAGGAAAATAATGTCATTTCAAAGTGAAATCAATATTATTTCACTTACCGCATTGCCAGATTATTTTGCTTTACTCACTTAATTTAGACTCATTTCCAAACAGAATGTTGAGCTAAGTTAAGTTAAACTTTATTGTCCTTGACAGGAAATTTGCCATGGGCATCAACATATTCCTGCAGACATCCATTAAAAACAGACAATAAAAACAATACAAAATCCAGTAGTTACAATAGTTATAATGCTAATTAAGATAAACATGTTAAGTAAACCCACTGAAACTGGTACAAAGGATCTCTTATATCGGTTCAACCTACACTTTTGGACTCTATATCTCCATACCAGAGGGAAGCAGTTCATAATGTTGAAACCAAAAATGAGTTGGATCATTCAGAATTATGTCCATCTGATTAAGGACACACTTCTCATATAAAACCTGAGGATTAAAAAGTTCATCATGCCCAACGATTTTCCATCCGGTCTTTAAGAGATGCATCAACATAGATTTACATTGTACAGATAGGTTGCCAAACCACACTGTGACACCATATCTAACAATGCTTTCCAGAACAGCTTTATAAAACAGGAACATCAGCTTCTTGTTACCTCCAAAAAGACGTAACCTCCGTAAAAAATACAATCTCCGGTGTAAACGAGAACAAACCCACTCTATGTGTTTTTCCATGTAAAAGAACTGTCAATGTAAATGCCCAAGTACTTGTAGGTCTCTGGCTGAATAATAGGATGGTCATGTACAACCACTTGACGATGGTCACCTATACACTTTGGGTCAAATACCATCTCTTCAGTTTTCTTGGTATTTTTTTTAAGCTTATTTACATCACATCAATCAACAAACCGGCTAATTTCTGACTGAAAGACAACACTAATATCATCATTCTCATGAAGTAAACTTAGTATGGCTGTGTCGACAGAATATTTAAAAATAAAATTCTGTGAATGCTTACATTATTATTATTATTATTTTATTTTATTTAATGCCATGTCAGCAACCAAAACTATTTTCATGGCATAAACATTTCAATAATAGATATACAATTAAAAATCAACAACCAAATGAATACATAAATTAAATAAGATTTTTTGTGTTAATACATGATAAAAATTCTAAAATCTTTTCTGGTGTCACACTTTGTTAAAAATGTCCTTAAGAGAGTTCATTTCATAAAAAAGTCTTCCGGAGTCATTAAAAGCAGGACAGTCCAGTAAAATGTGTTTTATAGAGAGCGGAATTGTGCAGTACAAACACTGCGTAGGGTTTTCACCTTGGAGCAAATAACCATGTGTTACTCTTGTGTGTCCAATACGACATCTAGTAAAAACCACTTGATCAAATCTCATCTTAAAATGTCTTAAAATTCTGTGTGAGATTTCAGGTTGGATTTCATATAGTTTATTATTTTCCAATGTATTCCACTCTTCTTGCCACTTGTTTAAAATGTAAACATTGATAAAAGGTCTCATCTCTGATGGAGGAATTTGGCATTTGATCACCGCTTGCTTTAAAGCATCTTTGGCAGCTGCGTCAGCTCGCTCATTTCCTGAAAGTCCGACATGTCCTGGAATCCAGCAAAAAATGACGTGATAAAACTGATTTTGTAATTGATGAACTATAGTTAAAATATTATCAATCAAAGGATGATCATTCTTTGAAGATTCCTGTGAATGCTTACTTGAATATTCATTTGGAAAGAGCGTAAAAAGAATAGGTGAACTGACACAGCCTTGTGGAACCCCAGTATTACTGATCTTTTCATCTAAACGAGTTCTATTTGTTAAAAATAAGAAATACTATTTACATATACATGGGTTTATATTCAGCTGTTCCATCTTTTCAATTAACAAATGCAGTTGGATCGTATTAAAAGCGGAACTAACATCAATGAAAAGCATGTTTTGCTTGTCTAGAAAATGCTTCTAGATTTTCAGAATTTGCAGATATCTGGACTAGAAACAAGACAAAAACGGAGTAAAACATTTGCAGTGTGCTACTCTCTTACATACAGAAACACTGACCCAGCCTTAGATAATAACAATAACACATTTATAATGCACTTTCCTTCAACACATAGCAAAAATAAAACTACAACCAGAGCCAGAACACAAACTTGACCAATGAAAATCACAATAACACACACCGCAATAATCAGTTAAAAACAATAAGCAAAATTACTAACAGAAACAGACCCGCTTATTTATTTACTTATTTTTTACTTTAGTTATTTTATGATATTTTTTTCCCCTGAATTAATTTTCCCCTTTCCCAATATACAGCATATGACAGGGTTCAACACTAAGGATTTTTTCTACTGGCCCGATTGGACCAGTGGTTCAGATTTTTACTTGCCCTGCCAACATATTTCACTGCCCCACCAAAAAAGAAAAAAAGAAAAGTGAATTGCTGTTTCTTAGCCCCATATTTTAAATAATGTGTCAGAAATAATTTCTAAAGATGTTAAGGAAAATGTGCAGGTGTTTTAACGCAAAACAAAACCTTGCTAAATTTAAAAGTGACAGCAAAACATCACAAAACAGACATTTTCTTCATAATTTGACGTTGCCGTCATGTTGTCGTCTCTTCGCTGTGTTGGTTTTTACCACGGAAAAAAAACATGCTCACGACATCCAATAAGATAAGAGGAACAAAAAAAGCAATATGGTATTTACTATTTACTAAACTATTTCTTGATTTTAAGACTATATATGCATGCAATTGACCAATAGTCGCAGGCAAATTAAAATTTCGTGACAAGGCAGCACTGGCCTGATCGGGCCGGTAATGATTCTGTCTACTGTCCCGAGCATCTCTCACACTGTCCCCGGGCCATCGGGCAGTCCTTATTGTTGAGCCCTGTATGATGTTAAAAACAAAAGCAAAAAACAATATACACACATGCAAAAGTTTGCATCAGATTTTTTTGCACCAATGTGAAAAACACAGAATATTTCTAAATAAATTAATATATGCAAAAAGACAAACTGCATAATAAATCAAGCCTGCTGTGAATGACGAGGATTCATAAATAACCAGACACCACCATACATTATATTGGTTTCCTAGTGACACATCCCTGAAGTCCTGTAGTGCTGATTATCTAGTGCACTAACAGGGAGTGCTCCCCAGCGAGGGCGCGTATCGGCAGGGAGGTTATTTAAAGCAGCACTGCATGTAGTTCAGGAGAAACACAGAGAAACAAGCAGCTCTGCCATGAAAAACACAGAAACACTCCCTTAAAGCTCTTTAAAACAACCACAACATTTATTTATAAAGCACATTTAAACACAATCAAACTGATCCAAAGTGCTGTGCAAATGTACAAACAGATCAAACCAATGAAACTACAACTATATCCACACACATGTAAAAGCCAAAGAATAAAAATAGTGTATAAGTCTAGATGTACAAATGCCCATCGTTATAAATCTATATACTGTATGTGCTCTCTTTAACATATGACACATGACAATAACATCATTATTAGCACAGTGCCCTGCAGAAAAGGTTTTATGAACTGATACAACGTAAACCACATACATATAAACAATATTCACAGCCAGCAAACTTGCTTGTTTTATTTTTGATGGAGAGATTCAGTTTGTCTTATGGGTTCGCTATAAAGTTACAAGCACTCAAACACAGCAGTACTGAGAGAACAGTTAATAGTTCAGATATAAACACGGATTAAAATCACAATCATGTGTCTTTGACTTAATGCTCAAAAGAGAAGGCTGTAGCAGATACGTCATCCAAGCAGGTGGAAACAACCAGACAAAAATATGTCATGAATAAATCTTCAAAAATGGTAATCTAGTAATGAAAGTTTTTATGAGTGAGTTACTGAATCTTTCATTGAAAATGACACTAAGAAATAAATATGATTCGAACTTGGGATGCCTAATGTTTTGTCCATTAAGCTGGATTTATACTTTCGCCTGGCGCTGCATCGTGCGCCTCCGCTGAGTGCGCGCGCACCTCACAAAACGGACGAGGCTTTTATACTCACCGCGTTCGCCGTTGTGATATTCTGTAAAACTACAGGGGGCGCTCAAAAACTGACCGTAAAGTCAAACAGATAAACAGAGAAAGTTTCAGGAACTACGTCATATCATTATATCGATCAAGATTTTTAAACGAATTATTTTTATTGTTTTAATGATTTTTATAACCATTCAAAAAAATATTTAAATTAAACTTTGACGCATCACTTGCTTTTGTTCATATCTCGGACAGTTTTACCTATTAAAGTGTATTAAAATATTTATGACAACAGAACATGGGTTACTCTGCAAATATATATTTTTATTATGGCAAGAATAAAAGCTAAAAGTACACTTACTAAATAATACAGATGTTTTTCTTATATTTATTTATCCGCTCCACAATTCACACAGTACTGTCTGGCTAGTTTCTGTCCTCTCCTCATGCTAAAAAGGCAATAATAATCCAACATTCCTGACCATTATCACCAATAAAACCTAGAAAAACAGCATCATGTTGTAAACTGATTGGTTCAAATATTCCTGTCCAGTTATCAAAGACATCATTTGTTACTTCATTATAGTTTTGTTACTATTAAATAGTTTTAAATTCAGTTGTAATATATCCATCAGTGTTAAACCTGTGACTGCTGGAGAAACATATTCAGTAATGGTGTATCTGTGTCTCCATTGGCCTCTTTTGGCTTTAATAAACTCATCCC
Source organism: Danio albolineatus (assembly GCA_903798035.1). Lineage (NCBI taxonomy): Eukaryota > Metazoa > Chordata > Actinopteri > Cypriniformes > Danionidae > Danio > Danio albolineatus. The sequence goes on along the minus strand of CAIGQQ010017150.1, from coordinate 6,275 downwards.
TCAGGTTTTCCAAACCTTTTAACAGAAACTTTCCTCCTTTCCCACTGCTGCTGCAATTTCTAGCCAAGAATTATTGATCATCTGGTTATCTCTGTGATCACTGATCATGAATATGTCTGTACAGTTTTACCTGTTTCAGACAAAATCTCTTCAAAGTGATTCATATACAACTCAACTCAGACGCGGCGCCGCGCGCACTGTTCGCTCAAGTCTCAAAAAAATTAAAAATAAATCACGTGCGGTTGTCGCGCATCCAAAGCGAACATCCGGAAACTCCGCGTTGACGTCGTATTTGCCGCGCGCACTCAAGCGAACTAGCGGACATGTCGAGTATAAACCTGGCTTTATGCTACACACAATAGTGCGGTGGTTTTCTGATTCTGTCAATCGAACACAGAGGTCTCCGAACGCTTGTGAAGGTACTTATGAATCACATTACGGGTGTGTTAACAGATCATTATTACAGTCATCCTATAATAATCATGATTGTTATTGCAGAATAAACGCTTCAGTCTTATACAACAGCTGCTGATGAAACTGTGTTCTGAAATATCCACCGGCTGGATGTACTTTATCCCTTACTTAACAAGTCTCATATAAATCATCTGGTTCATGTCTATACATGGCAAGAGGTTTTCAACCGTAAAGTGTAAAACAGCTTTAATTCTAGTGTTTTCATTCATTTTACAAAAGTAACGACTATCATCCATATCCCTGAAGATTTCCAGAGGTTCCTGTAACTTTAGTTACTACTAAGTTAATAAGTCTCACATAAATGCATCTTGTTTATGTCAATATGGGTCAAATATGGCAAGAAGTTTTCAACAGTAAAGTGCAGCTTTAGTTGTTTTTATACATTCATTATTTTATTAGACGAAAGTAACGACTATCATCCATTTTCCCAGATATTTCCAGAGGAAAGCCACTAAACACTGACTGTAACTAGTCATGGGATGGTTATGGGACCTATTTCGGTTTAGAAGAGTCAAGGTTTTAAAACCGCCAAAACTTTCTGTGATACTGTTCCTAAGGTATGATTAAGATATTTTATTTACATTTTTTTTTCAGGACAGCAGTATCTCCAGCAGAAAGGATTTCCAAGGATGCCGTTGTAAATTGTAAATAAATCTGTGTTTTTGAAACAAATGAAGACAGCAGAAGTCTGATTCATTTTCATTATTTAGCCTGACATGTTCACTGCTCCAAAATATATGAGCAATTCCATGCACATGTCAACCTTGCCATGAAAAAAATGAAGTTTTCCCAAAATAGCAAAACCGTTTCTGTGTTTTGTATCCTTGTATTTTACAGTGCTTAAAAATACTCAGAAATGTATCTGTCAGTGTTTTTAAACTATTATATTTGATTTACAAAAGTCGCACAAGTGGCAATTTCACATCAGTCACATCCATAACAGAGAGACGTCACATCTATAACAAAGATTTTTCCTTATAAATGCAAAAATGTCAAATTAAATAAAATCAATCATGTTTGTTCTATAGAAAGACAAGTCTTCTCCTTTTGATGAGCATTATTTCCTTTAGGTTGTGCAGTTTAAATCACAGAATTTCTACAAAATATGTTGTATACTGTAAACTTGCTAGCTTTTTTCGTCACATCCATAACGCATGTTTGTTTTTCTTGTTTAAAATATAAAAAATGTTTACAGATTGATATTTTTCTGCTTCTATAACTCTGTGGTATGCTGTTTTGGAAAATATAAACCGATGTTTCAATATAATGCTAATATATACCTCCTCTGTCAATTTATGTTTTAAGATTTTACTGCAAATGTCACATTCATAATGCTGGAATTGCTTATTTCAAATATTGCTCAAAATAAAATATATTGTGTTTATTACCCAGATACTTAAAAAGAATATATTTGAGCAGTAATCACAACACCGGCAAACCGTGATGTTTTTATCTAAGGTGATCATACCGTCAGAATCTTACAGCGGCCCATGACTAACAGTAACTATAGTTATTATTAATAATCATGAAACCATATTAAAAGACTCTTTAAGATTCAGGTTTCTGACCATAATAATGGTCATATACTCTACATTAAACCACTTTTACACCCTTGACAACATCACATTCACAAAATCACATGCAGCATCATCCCTTTCTCTCTGAGATTAGCAGTATAACTCAGAAGAACAGCTTCACTTTGACATAACTATATCTGCTACACTCAATTAAACATTATTTCACCAATATTTTGACATTTTACTTTATAATTAATTAGAACTATTAAACTAAACACTACTCTAATTCAGCGCCTCCTATGTTCATAAAACTGCTATTTTGATCAAATGTGTTTGCAGATTAACCAGAAGATGGCTCAAACTCGACACCATAAAGTAAATATCAGCACAGGAGACTAACTTACATAACACACACAATAACCAAAAATAGCCAATTAAATAATACAACGCTAAGAACACATCACGTGATCTCGAGAAACCGTCACACAACCTTCACGCAACCATCCAGCAACACAACAGCATCTTCACACCACAACAACCTGTCAAACGGCAGAAAAGCGGAATATTACAGACGTGTGATTAATGTGTGTAATAAAACAGCTGTGTATGGTCGAGATTTGGCTGTTTCTGTGTCGTTTTCTGTGTTTTCTGCTGAAATCTCCGTCCGTTCGTGATTCCTGTCAGAGATATATCGCTATATTCCCGTGTGGCCTGAAGCCCGATAAACACGAGCTGTGAAACTGAAGGATAAAGCCTCACACAGGGCTCGAATCACCATAAAACAATAAAATCATCAGTAATAAATCAGGTATCTGCTGCTCCGAGTGCCTGAACTCATCTGCAGCACCATCATTCCCTCACAGACCCTCCGCATCTCCGTGTTCCTCACACACTGATGCTCCGAGCTCTAATTAAACGCGACAGCTGTAAAGTAGTGTCGTTTATTTTATTCTAACGCTGAATTAATTCATTATATCGGTGTTTCACCGCAGCGCATCACTGGCCTGCTCCCGCCAAACGCCATTTCGCGGCACTCGTGACCCGCGCTCAGCTGATCACACACGCGCACACTCGCGCTTTTCTCCGCCGTTTTTACCTTCTCGATACCGGCTGTTGCTGCAGTTCTGTCCGGTGTGATTCCGGTGCTTTAAGCCGCTCTCCTCCGCCATCTTGACCCCCGTTCAAAATAATCGCACGCGCGTGACGTCACGAGCGCCGCTACACTCTCCTGCGCGCTCCTGCTTTATCGCTGCGCGCGCTCATGTGTGCGCGTTCCTCGCCGCCTCAGTTCATTATGGAGTTATACTGATCACAAGTGCAAAACAGAGACCTACAGAGACCGGGTTGCATAATTATTACTATTTATACAAATATATTGATTATTGTCTTTCTATTTGTTCAAGTTTTGTCGCACTCCCGCACACACACACCCGCAGGGAAACATATAAGTAGATTTATTTACACTTCTTCTCTGTTATTTTGGTTTCTCTTGATCTCCATTTGAATAAAACTAAAATAAAAGGAAAACAGTTAAAGTTAGTTTTATTGGAGTTTTATTCAATGGAAGGATGAACATGGACACAAACGAGGAGCTTTTCAGTAAATAGAAATACAGTTAGAAGTACGTGTGCATTAAAACTAAATAATAATAACAATAGTAATAGTAATAAATGTAATGTTGATTTCTCAAGTGATCAAACAGTAAAGCATTTATAATAATAATAAATGTTGATTTCTTAAGTGGTCGAACAGAAACACATTTGTCCTCATCAGGCCCGGATTAAGGATTCAGAGGCCCCTGGGCACATTGTGTTGTTGGGCCCCTGCCCGGCCGCACCCCTATAGTTAGTTAGTTATAGGGAAAGGGATCATCTTTTAATTAAAAGATGAGAACAATGTAATATTTTTAAATAAAAGGAATCAATCTAGGGTGCCACGGTGGCGTAGTGGGTAGCACGTTCGCCCCACAGCAAGAAGGTCACTGGTTCGAGTCTCGGCTGGGTCAGTTGGTGTTTCTGTGTGGAGTCTGCATGTACGCCACCGGTTGCGTGGGTTTCCTCCGGGTGCTCCGGTTTACCCCACAGTCCAAAGATATGCGATATAGGTGAATTGGGTAAGCTAAATCGTCCGTAGTGTATGAGTGTGAATGTATAGGTGTTTCCCAGAGATGGGTTGCAGCTGGAAGGGCATCCGCTGCATAAAATAAATGCTGGATAAGTTGGCGGTTCATTCCGCTGTGGCGACCCCGGATTAATAAAGGGACTACGCTGACAAGAAAATGAATGAATGAATCAATCAATCTATAAAGTATTGCTCGAATTTTATAAATAAATTATATTCAGTACATATATTTATAGTCTACAGAGATTTTACCCATTTTAAAAAGATTTAAAGCACACTTTGATAAAAAATAAATAAATAAATAAACAGTGAAAATTAATGGTTTTTAAGTATGCTTCTTCAAGTTCACTGAGGCAGTACTAAAGTATATATTATATTTATTTATTTTATCCATTGTAAATACAAATGAGTTATATTAAGTTGTTATTTACATTTAGCACCAGGTGGAAAATAACTGTTTATGGATATTTAAAATAACTATTTAGATGCTGTTTTCTACACATATGAAATGAGCTAAACCTTATTAAATACCCACGAGCCACTTCTGACTTTATATCACATTTTCATTATTTTAATATTTAAGCATGAATATTTCCTTTCTATTAAAAAAAATAAATATATTTCTAATCTGATATGTAGTGGGGTAAAGAGAAGAGTGAGTTCATCAGATGCTGGATTCAAACCGTTGATCGATCGCGTCTCAATATTCTGCCATGCTCTTTACGAGTGACGCCACTCACGCTGCTGTCAGCTGCACTCTATAGTGATGTTGTCTCTGTCCATCAAACAGTTTGTGGTGGAAATCGCTTTATAAGCTTATTCCAGCGAGCTGAGTTATTTCAGCTTGGGCCCAAATAGACACTCCAACATCTGCATTTTTCCACCTCTAGCAGGGGCCCCAAATGGGCACGGGCCCCTGTGCCAATAATGCCCATTGGTTAATCCGGCCCTGGTGCTCATGCTGTTTCAGAAGGTGTGTTAGCATGTTTCGCCTTCAGCAACGTCCAATCACTGAACAGAACTCCTCAGTGTATAAAACAGTCCAACAGTTAGAGTACTTAAGAGTTATGAAACTCTGTGTGTCGAGTCCTGTGGTACTGTCTAATGCACAAGATCATGTTTTGAGCACACTAATAGTATGTCGCATGTGTGTTTGTGGATGCCAGTGTGGTGTTGCAGATGTACCTCCATGGATAATGAGAGGAATTATTCAAAAGCACAAGAATAATCAGCCTGAAGCGGCTAATAATGCGCTCATGGGTTTATGATCTGTGCAGGATTACAGCACATTCCACTCAGATTTCACTCCGTGTGTGTGTGTGTGTGTGTGTGTGTGTGCGTGTGTGTGTGTGTATCCCGTTGTGAAGACCAAATGTTCACACAAATATAGCAGTGCCACCCGTCATTTCCTCTGACCTTGGCTCATGGGAATATGTTTTGGAGGAAGCTGCTCATTATTAAATCATCCAGAATGAAAAATGTTAAACTGCAGATTATTGCATTCATAAAAAGTGCCCACAAGTGATGAAAACCCAACATGTGTGTGTGTGTGTGTGTGTGTGTGTTGTGCTCCTCAAACATCAGCGCATCAGTTCAGGTGTGTTTGTGGGCTGCAGTTATTGTTGAGTGCTGCTGATGGTGGGTTATTGTGTGTTTTCTGTGTGTCAGAGGTCAGAGGTCACTGAAGTAAACACTGTAAACAGCAGGCAGTGCTGCTGCTGGGACTGTCCTCACTCAGCTGACCTCTGACCTCAGCATCACACACATCATTAGATCATGTGCACATTAACACAACACTGTCCTCAGTGTGAGATTTAGCTCGGTGTGTGTGTGTGTGTGTGTGTGTGTGTGTGTGTGTGTGTGTGTGTGTGTG
>CAIGQQ010017145.1:4632-20166 GCA_903798035.1 Danio albolineatus | reverse complement strand
CCACTTAACGTGCACTTACCTCTGTCTCCTGTCCGCTTCATAACAGAAGCCTGGACCGACACCGACACAACATGAGCACTCCCGATCACTTCCAGGAGCTGGTGGATCAACTGAAGCGGATTCTACAGCCACCAGCTCCACTTCCCAACGCACCACCAGCACCGAGCACTTCCGCATCCACCACTTCTTCTTCGGCCCTTCCTTCCAGTCCCATGGCCCGACCAGCGCCCTACTCAGGCGGGGCGGAGGAGTGCAACGGATTTCTTTTGCAATGCTCACTAACCTTTGAAATGCAACCTTCTCTGTATCCCTCAGATAAAGCGAAGATCGCCTACGTCATCTCCTTACTCTCCGGACCGGCTTTAAGATGGGCAGAGACGATCTGGAATCAAGCCGGGCCGGTGATGGATTCGATTACCAACTTCATGAGTTATTTCAAGGAAGTCTTTGGACGTGCAGATGGAGAGGTAGCCGCTGGAGAACAACTGTATCACTTAAAACAAGGTACCATGTCTACTCAGGATTATGCTCTCCGGTTTCGGACTCTAGCGGCTGCTAGTGGATGGAATGAGAGATCACTACTGACCACTTACCGGCTCGGCTTGGAGCCAACTCTGCGCATCCAACTGGCTGCCCTCGATGACACAATGGGTCTGGAGAAATTCATACAGCATTCCTTGAGATGTTCCGATCGGCTAAAGAGCTATCAGCAGGATTTAGTGAGCAACCCTGCAGCACTCCTCCGATCGCCTGAGTCATGCTCTCCTCCAGAACCAGAACCGATGATGGTGGAATCTGGAAGATTATCTCTAGCGGAACGACAGAGGAGGCTGACCCGGGGTCTGTGTCTCTACTGTGGTGTTGGCGGACACACACGCCTGGAGTGTCCCCTTCGTCCCATTCGAACCTCAGTGAGTGTATTTAGTACCAGTATTGAGAAATGTAATCCTCTCACTTCTACTGTACAAGTAACTACTTCATCCGTTTCCCTCCATGTCACAGCCCTCATCGACTCCGGGTCAGCAGGGAATTTCATCTCCCAATCCCTCTGTCGTCAACTCGACCTCCGCACAGAAGCGTCCTCACACATCTACCAGATACAACCGATAACACCATGTGCAAAAGCTCCAACTCGGATTCATCGTCAATGTGAAGAAATCCTATTACAAGTGGGAGTCCTACATCAAGAGAAGATCCAATTCCTGGTTCTGGAGGGAGCCAACATGGATATCATCTTAGGGCGCCCGTGGCTGGTGAAGCACGATCCCATCATCTCTTGGGGCACAGGAGAGATCAAACGATGGGGTAATGAGTGTTCGTCAGCCTGTTTTCCCAGTCTTCCCCTCCAGGGTCGAAAACCCATTTCCCTGTTCGCGACATCTGTTGAAAGTCCTCCTGAGAAACAGTCCAGTAGCATTCCTATGCTATATTCCACCTTTCGAGATGTCTTTTGCCCCAAGAGAGCTTCCCAGCTACCTCCACATCGGCCATGGGACTGCGCCATTGACCTAGTTCCGGGTGCCCAGTTGCCGAAGGGTAGGATCTACCCGCTCTCGCTTCCAGAGACGAAGGCAATGGAGGAGTACATACGGGAGGCTCTGAGTCAGGGGTACATCCGACATTCCAAGTCTCCGGCGGCCTCCAGCTTCTTCTTCGTGGCCAAGGGCTGCGTCCATGCATTGATTACCGTGTCCTTAACGAGAGCACCGTAAAATTCAAGTATCCTCTTCCCTTGGTCCCATCAGCATTAGAGCAACTCCGAGAGGCGAAGATCTTCACGAAGTTGGACCTCCGCAGCGCGTACAATCTGATCAGAATACGTGAGGGGGACCAGTGGAAGACCGCCTTTGTGACCCCTACCGGCCATTATGAGTACCAGGTCATGCCCTATGGCCTGGTCAACGCCCCCTCCGTATTCCAGAACTTCATCCATGAAGTCCTCCGGGAGTACCTCCATCGTAGCGTGATCGTCTACATTGATGACATCCTCATTTACTCCCGGAGCGAGGCCGAACATCGCCACCACGTTGCGGAGGTCCTAAAAACCTTGAGGAGGAATCGATTATATCTGAAAGCCGAGAAGTGTTCTTTCCACCAACGATCTGTACAGTTCCTGGGTTACATCATAGACTCTAATGGGATTCGGATGGACCAAGGGAAGATCGAGGCTGTCTTGTCCTGGCCAGAACCTACCACCATAAAGGAGCTGCAAAGGTTTCTGGGCTTCTCCAATTTCTATCGTCGTTTCATCAAGAACTACAGTGGTATCACGGTGCCTCTCACAAACCTCCTCAAAGAGAAACCGAAGAAGCTACTCTGGTCCCAGGACGCGGCCGCAGCCTTCCGCCTTCTGAAGAAGGAGTTCACCAGAGCCCCCCTCCTGACTCATCCTGACCCTGATCGTCCCTTTATTGTTGAGGTGGACGCTTCCACTACTGGAGTCGGGGCTGTGCTGTCACAGCATCATGGTACTCCGCCCCGACTACACCCATGTGCCTTCTTCTCTAGGAAGCTGAGCCCGGCGGAGCGGAACTACAACATCGGAGACCGGGAACTCCTCGCTATTAAGCTCGCCCTGGAAGAGTGGCGACACTGGCTGGAGGGAGCTCAACACCCGTTCCAGGTGATCACGGACCATAAAAACCTTCTCTACCTCAAGGAAGCAAAAAGATTATGCCCCAGACAGGCCAGATGGTCCCTGTTCTTTTCACGATTCCACTTCTCCATCACCTACCGTCCTGGATCCAAAAATATTAAAGCCGATGCTCTTTCCTGTATGTATGACTGTCCTGATCAAGAAGAATCACCCTCGAACATCATTCCTGATCACATCCCCATCTGCCCGATCACCTGGACGACTCCTCCAGTTGTTGCCACTCCAGAGGTTCCCCCTCCGCCGGGATGCCCTCTTCATCGGCAGTTCGTACCACCAGAACAGCGGGTAGATCTACTCCACTCCTTGCACACCTCACTAGGCACTGGGCATCCAGGGATCAACAACACTCTCTCGCTGGTATCCCAACGATTCTGGTGGCCTAACATGGCGAGGGATGTGAGGAGGTATGTCCAGGGATGCAAGGAATGTGCCCAGGCAAAAAGTCCACGTCACCTTCCTACGGGCAAACTCCATCCCTTGCCGATCCCGAACCGTCCCTGGTCACACCTAGGAGTAGACTTCATGACGGATCTCCCATCATCTGAGGGTAATACATGTGTCTTAGTCATAGTAGACCGATTTTCTAAATTTGTGAAGCTGATCCCTCTGAAAGGTCTTCCCACAGCCTTCGAGACCGCGGATCAGATCTTTAACACTGTCTTCAGATCCTTCGGAATACCCGAAGATATCGTGTCCGACCGAGGTCCCCAGTTCATTTCCCGGCTCTGGAGAGCTTTCTTTAAACTCCTAGGTGTGGCCGTCAACCTCTCCTCAGGATACCATCCCCAAACCAACGGACAGACTGAGCGTAAGATCCAAGAGGTGGGACGGTTCCTGAGGACCTTTTGTAGTGGTCACCAGCACTCCTGGAGCCAGTATCTGGGCTGGGTGGAATATGCCCAGAATTCACTGCGGCAACCAACCACCGGACTCACGCCATTCCAGTGTGTACTGGGCTTCCAACCACCACTCTTCCCCTGGGATGGCGAACCATCTAATGTCCCCGCAGTGGATCACTGGTTCCGGGAGAGCGAGAGAGTCTGGGACGAAGCCCATCAACATCTTCAGAGGGCAGTCCGCAGAAGCAAAGTAATCGCCGACCGAAGGAGAACCGAAGAACCCAATTACACGCCGGGTCAAAAGGTGTGGCTATCAACCAAGGACATCCGAATGCGACTGCCCTCTCGCAAGTTGAGTCCCAGGTTTGTTGGTCCCTTTGAGATCCTGGAACAGGTCAACCCGGTAACCTACAAACTCAAACTCCCCTCACACTACAAGATTCACCCATCCTTCCATGTATCACTCCTTAAACCCTTTCACGACCCTGTCCTTCCCTCCACAGAGCCTGACCAAGAAGAGGAACCCCCTCCTCCATTGCTGCTGGAGGAAGGTGCAGTCTACGCGGTCAAAGAAATCCTCCGTTCCCGACGTCGTGGTGGTAGATTGGAATATCTGGTAGACTGGGAAGGTTACGGACCCGAGGAGAGGACATGGGTACCTAGAACCGATATTCTTGACCCCAACCTCATGTCCGAATTCCACGAACTACACCCCGAATTCCCAGCACCACGAGGAAGAGGAAGACCACCACGGCGTCGGCGGTCTAGGCCCTCAGGAGCGGGCCCTGGGGAGGGGGGTACTGTTACGGATTGGTCAGGCTCTCACGTCCCTCAATCACGAAGATCACCATCACCTGCCTTCTGATGAGCACCCAGCTGTTTCACATCTCACGAGCACTATATAGTCACAACCCTCCGGTCGCTTAGTGTCCAGGCTCGTTCCGACGAAAGTGGACACTAAGCGATTCCCTGGCGATAGCATACTCAACATTTTGAACATTGAACTTACCCTGTCTGTCTTCTCTTCATCCTAGTCGTCCTGTTGTTCCCGAGTCCTCCTGTTCCCGAGTGTCCTGTCTGCTGTATCTGGTGTGTGCTGTGATCCTCTTGTGCTCCATCGCCCCTGCCACGGAGGAATACAAGTATCCTGTTACCGATCCTCCTGGCAATCCCTATTGTGCTCCTCTGTTGTTTTCAAATAAACCCACTTAACGTGCACTTACCTCTGTCTCCTGTCCGCTTCATAACAGAGTTAGCATTAGATTCCTTGTCACCTGGTACATGTTCAGCAGTCGTTATAAGGTGTTTTAGCTGCTGTGGAGTGTATCGGTAGTGAATGGCTGAATGGAGATGTGTGTGAGCTCAGGCAGAGCGTCACTGCTGCGGCAGTGTTACGGGGGGAGAATAAAGCTCGGCATAGTGTCTCTGCTGTTGCTGAGGTGAAGTGGTGGTCAATATTGGAGCGTTATGGGTGCTCTCGCAGGAATGTTAAATACCATCCAATAGTGATGTGTAGAAATAAAAGTTAATGAGGTTTCAGTTAGGGCGTCACTGCAGTTTGTATTGGTGTTGTGGGTGAGTGTAGCTCAGCGGAGCGCATCTGCAGTTGGAGATATGGTGATCAGTATTGGAGCGTTAAGAGTGCTCCCGCAGGAATGCTAAATACTGACATGATATGTAGAGATGAAAGCGAATAAGGGCTTAGCTAGAACGTCCCTACAATGCAGTGGTTGAGAGTAGCTCAGCGAAAAGTCTCTGCAGTTGCAGAGATGTAGTGGATCAGTATGGAGGCAATGTGCACCCCCACGGAAGCATTTACTTCTGTATTAGTGCGGGGAAGTGTGATGATAGTGGTATTTGGAATTGTAAGCGTATGAGCTCGTTTAGAACGTTGCTGCTGCGGCAAGTGAAACTACAGGCATCCTCTAATTGGGTCAGAGCTGTTGTGAAATGTTTGGAGGGAAGAAGTTAAAAGGAAGAAAGGTGGTATTGTGCTCCTGTAGTGCGAGGAAAAAAAGGGGGGTTTGGAATGTGTGTGGTTATGTGTGTATTTGTTGGGGGTGGGGGTAATTGAAATATATACGGAATGTTCTTTGCCATTTGATCTGTTTGCTTGCTTAATAAAGAAAAGTTCTTTATCATGCAAAGTTAGATCAGATATGGTGGGGTGGATTGAAATGGTATTAGTTTGGAAACTCTCAATCAAAAGCTAGTGAGAATTTGAAATCAAGGGTGTGGGCTGTGTGAGTGGAAATGTATCCTTTGTATAGCGTGAAAGTGTTAAGAATGGATGTGGAGTGTAATGGGTTGGATGAGGGTCAGTTTCTGCAGCTAGCTCTGAGGGTCTCTGAAAAACAAGAGAAAATCAAAAATGAAATTAAACATGGTACATGTACAGCAGACGTAATTAGTTATTTTAGCTGGTATCCATGAGAGGCATGTTAATAGGGGCATTGGCAACTGTGAATGGAGGCGCCTTTGTTAATGCATGGTATAACGGCTTGTTGTAGATTGTAGAGGTGGGCCTTTGTTCCTCAGAGTTAATGGATGAAACATAACTCCATTTCTAACACAGAGTAAATGATGAAACATCACTCCATTTGTCAGAAACGTGCTTCTCCCATTCATAGCAGTCAAGCGGAAAGTTTAGACGCTTGACTAATAAACGCATTTGTTGCAGACGTTTTGGCCGCAACGGCCTTCCATAGTTGCAAACGTTTTTGGCCCTAACGGCCTTCCATAGTTGCAGACGTTTTGGCCCTAATGGCCTTCCATAGACTGAATGCGCTCCCGCGACAGTTTTGGATGATGACGTTGCATCTCGTGGATGTTTATCGGCGTGTTGATATGTTGTGGACTAGGTTTTTTGGATTGGATTGTCTGGATGCTTGCAGTCAAACTCTTTCAAACTGCTAGGATGCCATGGATTTGTTGACAAGCGGAGGCCTGAGGTGAGTTCAGCATTCTAGTCATGCATGTCTCCTCTTTCAAAGATGTATTGAATGTTAAAAAGTTGTTAGAGAGTAGTTGTTTTTGCGGGACTTCCCCTTATAGAGTCGATGTATTGTACGTTACCGCGGGTGAACCGCTGGGAGAGCGGTGAGGGTTCGGCTTCATTATAATGGCTTAAATCGTCGGCGTCTTGAGAGTTTAGAAGGAGTTTGAGGACGGTGATCGAGTTTTGGACTGTGGTCTTGCTGTGTTGAAGACGCGGCGGTTGCGTTGAGTGATGCAATTTGAAGAGGAAGGTTTTGATGATGATGCTGCTGCTGTTGTTGTTGTAGAAGTTGCTGGTTTTGAAGTAGTTGTTGTGGAGGTGATAGCTGTAGCTGGCTGCAACGGAGCTTTCTTCCATACGAAGATAGCTGTGGACTGGAACTGTGGTTATTTATAGTAGAAGGGGAATCATATGATTGGGAGATCGTGATAAGATAATGTGCAGCCAGCCGTGGTAAATCATAAGCACGTGATCCTCTCGAAATTAGCTTGTAAACAAACTTCACTTAAAAATGGCACTCTTCTTAAAAAATAAAAATAAAACTGCTGTACTTGTAAAGTATTAATGTATAGTAGCTTATTTATCAAAACCTGGAAATGTTGCTTGGATCTGATGAATATAGGCTATATGTCATATACATGTATATATATTTTTTATACATTGAGATATATATTGCATGTACATATTGACTTATTTTTATATTTTTTTAAATCTAAACGTTATATTTTGATATAATTCAGAATTACATATTTAAATTGGAAATTACTTTTGCTTAATGCTCGTCATTTACAGTAGGCCTGTGTGTGTCAGAAAAGCCAGTGATTAATGCATGAATTCCATAGTCTGATGATGTTCTTGATTCTGATTGGCTGGAGGGTGTGCATTATTTTGGTTGAAACGCACAGGTAGTTCCAGTCAGTTTTGATCTCAGTTCGAAATAAATGCCCTTCTCACAAAAGTTTTATGTGAAAAAATGTGCAGGAAACCGATGAGGGCTATTAATGGTGGACAGGAAATCCGCAAAATTAGGAAAATACTCAACTATGCCACAAAATCAAGTTTTAAGAGTTTTTCAAGCGAGTATATAAGAACGGCGGCACTCTTCTAGGCTAGCCCTAGAAGGGCTTCTCTAGCGCATGTATCTGCTTTGCATAACCCTCCGCAAGCGTCGCGCACCTCTTTCTCTTCCTCTGCGCCAAGCAGATAGATTTTTTTTACATCTGATGAAAACGATGCAATAAAGTAAACATTCTAAGCACTCCGGTGTTATTGTATGCTTCAGGGAACAGCCAATGCTGTCTGATCACGGTGTTATCGTACGTGTTCAAGGGTTAAAAAAGTGTGTTCATTTTATTCTTTTATTATCCAGCGATTCTTCTACGTACCACTAGAAGAAAGTACCACAGTTTGAGAACCACTGCTCTAGGTTTTAACTTTTTGTCTGCAAAAAGCTTTTAATCATTAAAAAAAAAAAATCGTCCTTTTTTAAAATTGTGTTAAATAAGTACACATTAGAAATATACTAAATACAACACACGGAAGGATTTATTTATATATTGACATTTACAAAAAAGTAATTGGACATATTAATGTAGACACTCTTTATGTGCATTATGATAATGTCCATGTACATAAAATCACTTATTTAACTGTGATTGAATTTCCCCAAATTAATTAAGATTTAATTTGATGCGTACACCGAAACGGGACATCTTTGACCCAAATACAACATTAGAAATTGATGTTATCATTAACACATGCTTTCTCGCAAGTCCTTGCCAGCTCTGCTAATGAGGAGCATGGAGAAATAAATAATTCAGCACAACAGATAATTGTGTTTCTGTCTGCATCAGTGTATGCATATATGTATGTATATAAATATGCGTGTGTGTACATGTCTGCGAGCCTTGTTCATTAAACACATCCCTTAGTGCACTTCAGCAAAAGTCATCTCTCTGTGACATGTGCATAATTACAATAACTTCACACCCACTCCTCTTGCATTTTCTGGCATGATAACAGAGTTAAACAGAACATTTAAATCATAAAGCAAAATTACAGATTTTAATACTCCTACGCACGAGCCCTCGGTGTAACTGTGTACACGTGTTTGCCTCTTGAAAGCATTGTACACCAGCTCCGTGCAGAGTTTATTATTGTTATCAGAACTTTTGGGGCAAAGCTTCAGAAAGCATTGTGGGTTTGATCAATGACAGACGCTGTGTGTTACAGAGGAAAACTAACTCTTTCACCTTGTAGGAATTTAATAGGATAAATACTGGTTCAGTAATGGATCAGCTGGACCTCAGATATGTGTACTCACAAATTTCATGATTAGATATAGATAGGCCTGTCACGATATTTAATTTTTGTTGTATGATATATTGCACCAAAATATATCACGATAAACGACATTGTCATTTTAAGACCATTTTAAGCCATTTTAATTATACAATGCCAGAATGACAATATAATATCATCATATGAAAGTACACTGTTCCAAAGAACGTATCATATTTTATTCTAAAGAATATTTAATTTAATTATAGTCATTTTAACAATTTAATAATTAGGCATTGGAATCAGAATGTGGAAACCAATATTCTAAACAAATAAATAATAATAAACATTAACAAAAAAATGCAAGGTAAAAAGTAACAGAGGCTGGGATATCTGCAACCAGATCTATTTTCAGTTATCAGGCACCCACATGAGAATATACTTTAGTAATTTATGGTAAATACTATAGTGTTTTTTTAACCATACTGACACTGACACCTCCAATAGAGATAGAGAGGTTGTGCAATCAGCTAAAATGCAGCAAGAATCGTTTTTTACGTATGGGCGATAAATATTGCATCACCAAAAATCATTGAGGTCATGTCCATGTATTGTGCGATAAGTCGATATATTGAATATTGTGACAGGCCTAGATATAGGCGATGTAACATTGAAAAATTTCATATAACAGGATGTTCATCTCTGTATATACAGTTTAAGACACACAGAGAGAAATG
This sequence comes from Danio albolineatus, assembly GCA_903798035.1. Lineage (NCBI taxonomy): Eukaryota > Metazoa > Chordata > Actinopteri > Cypriniformes > Danionidae > Danio > Danio albolineatus. Next base: position 10,656 of record CAIGQQ010017145.1, on the reverse strand, counting down.
TATGTTATTCTTGTATCTAAGAAAGCACACTGCTGAACCTATATAGTGGATTATAATAATAGATTGGTCAGTAAATATACATCCATGAAAATCAATATTCTGTATTTTTAATAATAAAATAAAATAAAAAAACATATTGTTACGATGCAGGCGTGGCAATAGAGATGGAGTTCTGCATGCAGCTTTATTTAGTGAATGGTCAGGCAGGCATGGGGTCAAAACAGAAACAAAACATAAAAAGCAATGGCAATCCAAAAAGAGTAGTCCAAGAAACAGATAAAGGATGGTGCAGGAAGAAAACTTTCACGATCAAAAAAACAGACAGAGAAAAACACAGAAGCAAGGAACATGGAGCATGAAACAATACCGAGCAAGAAATGAATGTCTCAGTGGTGCTTAAATTGTCCAAGTAATCAGTGAGAATGATCTGCAGCTGTGTGTGTGAAATCAAGGGGTGATCTAGAACTGGTGTGTGAGTGCAGGGTGTGATGGGATTTGTAGTTCTCCCGTGAGCTGAAACTGCTAGTAATCGCTGGTGAGCATAACAAATCTTTTTTTTCAAATAATTTACATAATACTTTACAAAATAAAATGTGTGTATATTTATATATTTTTTTCTGACAACTAATAATATATTTTTAAATACTTAAAAAATGTTCCCCTGCTGATTGCCAATGGATAATCACTCATGTTTTTCAGATTTAAATTTGAGCAAATCGCCCTTATACAGTATAGCTCACTTTAAAATAGTACAACCAGTTCTGAAGTGTGTGTGTGCGTGTGTGCGTGCGTGTGTGTGTGTGTATGTGTGTGTGACTGTGTTTCTAAGTTAGAAATATAATATGCACCACGACTTTCTTGTCACAGTGTAATTCAAAATGACTGCTGGCTTAAAAGGACCATCTGTCAGACTGGGTTGACCAGAGTCACCACAGCCCCTTCGCATATGCGTATGTATCAAAAAATAATAATAATTAAAAAATCCCCAAACCTATCTACAATGTAATTTGTTGGCCTTGTCCAAACTGATCCGGTCACATCCATTACTCTTCCCTGGCATTCATGTACCACCAACTCCAGTGAACTAGATTCATGGAAAATTAGCGGGTGGCTTTTTATAATGGAGGCTGCCATCATAAGATTTGTCACCAACAGATGGTGCACACTGAAAGCCCTCTGACAGAAACGTGACGGGTCAACACCGAACAGTTGGGCCGAGTGGGCCATATGCAGGAGGACGTGGTCCTGTCTGTGCCTGCCAGAAAAGCCATCCTCCCCTAATCTGACAAATCTCTCTGCCTAATACAGTGGAATTCAGTTTTTTCGTCCAATAGTCTAGAAAACAAGCCTCTTTCTGCATACCTCTGACAGTATATTTATCTGCAACCAAAGAGCTTTCACCTGAAGGACACAGTTATTTGCTGCCCGAAGAACTTGCACGTAGCATCTGGCATTTAAGAGTATTTCTTAGTTAAAAATTATTTCCAATGTAAAAGTACAGCCATGTCAAAATGCATTGAGCAAAACAGAAATGCAGGCACCTAAGAGGCATTTAGAGAGTAAATGGTAAGTGCAGAGCAGCTAAAACAACCTTTTTATTTTTGAGAAGTTTGTTTTTTTCATGGTGTTTTAAACGAAAAACTAACAAATATCTCATTATTGAAAGCATGTCTTGTTAATTTACTACTGTATACAGTTTAAATTGTTTTCTAAATTGATTCCCACTTTAATGAAAATATATATAACAAACTCCATTAATGTGACCATATTTGAATAAAAAAAAAATACATATTTTACTATATATCAAACAATCGGTAATTCAAAGAAAAAAAAATGTATATATATAATTTTCTATATTTTACACAAACTTGCTTGTGCTGTCTTTGCACCAGCTCTGCGATGCATGTCTGCAAACTAATGCACTGCATTAAATTAGGCTGTCCAGTCTCTGCGTTCAGTCCATTACTCCCACTGTATCTGTTCACCTCAGAAAACGGAACCAACCGGAATCTGACCGGCTCTGACATCAAACAGAGCAATATTCCAAGATGACGGCGCCTTTACACTAACAGCTATATTAAAACATGCCATTTACTTCAATTAGTCAATAGGTATGGTTAACTTAAAGGTGCAGTAGGTGATCTGCCAGAATACCAGCATTAGCATAATAGCTTAGAATTTTTTCATCCTTACCTGCCGTCCAAAGCTACACCTTCTTAAGTCATGACAGCGTGAATGTGCACCGAACAGATATAACACTCGATCATGTCATTCACCAGTTAGAAAACTCTATGGAGACACGCATTTTGTCCAGCGTAGTTATTGACAGGCCAGCGGGTGCAGGAATTATATTTCCCAAGAACTGTCATTGGGGTAAAGTGGGTTTTACATTCACACATTCGAACTTTCTCCTCAATGTTATAATTTCAGAAAAGTATTGTTTGCAAATTCTAAACAGTGAAATCACATAATCCTCCAATGATTATAAAAATACAACATTGTTCACAGTCATTTAAATAGTGCTAATGTTGTTTTGAAGTCATTCCTACATGCTATTTCAGACCCAATATTCAAAGTACCGTTAGAGTGGGAGCGTCACAGACTGTCATTGTGCAAAAATGAACGAATGTGCGAATATAAATCACCTCAGTAAAGATGGTTGAGTGACTTTTGATTTTCAATTGTGCTTGCTGATCCTCATGCATCGCTTGTTTCATCTCCTTTTACACTTGAACAATTAAACAAATGCTTAGATCTATTTAACTGACTATATTATCGATGCTGTGAAAGCTACTCCATGAACTTTGCCAGACGTTTTCAGTGGCTGAACAACACTTCCATGCATATAAACTCATTCAAAACAAGAACACAATCTACATAAGCTTTGCGTGGCCAAAATAGTTTTAAAACATATCTTTACTTCAGCCATGGTGTCACCCTTGTGATTGTGGGTTTGAACTGCATAACATCATTTCCCTCCAGCATACAAAAGTATTTCCAATACTGACTCAGGATTTAGAAAAGTTTTAATTCTGCATTTTTGGTAGAAGCCCTTTCAAAAACCATCTTTCTTTTTATGGATACAAGACCATGCTGGACTTTTCGAAAGAAGTTCAGGTTGATGCAGTGTTTGCCTGACGTCAGCTTTAGATCCATACTTTGCGTGAACTAGCGAGTGACATACTGTACTGTATCTGTCTGCTTAAAGAGGCTGTGCAGAAATTCCAATTTAAATTTGTTGACAGACAGTTTGAGATACCTCTTGTAATCGAGTTATTTGTAGGTCCGACAACATTTAATTGGATGAACATTTTTTAGTTTTATGCCTTACACAAAATATAAAAATACATAAAAATACATTTAGATCATTTACTTTAATCATTACAATTGGAGTGTGAAGAGATTTCAACCAGCACAACAAAAAATGTTTCAGAAGACATTCACCCACTGCACCTTTAATGCATTGCTGCACTGATTGGTGCAAGACATCACACTACCAAGAGAGCAATTCAAAAGTATAGAGAGCTCTTGTCGGCTCTCTAATTGTGTCAAATTACTGTGGTGTCATGCACCTATTGACTCACTGATTCAATTGATAGGCGAGTGTCCAGTCAATGGGTCTCTGATCATGGTCAGAGTGAGTCTCCAGCTAATAATTTACTGAGTTTACAAACAGATTCAAAATCAGTCAAAACATTTTACATCCAGCTCGAGTGTCCTGCACTAAATGTGTGAAATTTAAGATCCTAAACCAAATGTTACTATTTCTTACTGTAAATGAATATCAAATTTAGGTCATAGTTATTTGTAAAGTAAATAAAAAGAACTTTTTAAGTTTGTGAAATGCCTGTGATGTCAAATGTAATGACAAAATACTACATAAATATGAGCAATATCACATGAGTAGCAGTGCGATATGGCTGTATATCAGCACTGGTGTATAGCAATATCACCCTGCTATGAGTATGATATTGCATTTACAGTAAGCAACAATTCAATGGCATAATCATCTATGTAAAAAAGAAAATCAAACACAGAGAGTCTAAAAAAAAATGTTGTATTAGGAACTACTTTCTTCCGTTCATTTACATCTGCAGCTGACGTCAAAACAGCAGAAGCCGTTACTAATTCACAAACGTCACTTTAGAGCTAGTATTTGAATGATTCTCAAGTGTAACGTATAAAGTGATGACAAAACAGGGAAAAGCAGCACAATAACTACCAGACTGCTGTTGTGTTTGCGATAAGGAAAAATAAGAAGGGGGAGGGGGTGTTCGGCACAAGGTCTCTGAATAACATTGTTGAGATTCGGGATAGGAAAGTAACTGTATTAAAATAGGCACTGTCCTTATAAATAAACTGCATATCTGCAATCTATACAATAGAGAGATCGACTTAGAATATCACTTACCAGTTTAATAATGATTTGATCTGCTGTAGTTAAAAATCACGCTGTTTTAATCTTCTAGCCAGGGGCTTATTATGCGGTCCTGGCGCCATGTTGTGGATACACAACATCTTTGCTAATGGAAGCCGACGCGCAGTCTCAGAAATTAGAAATATTTAGAAATAGACACTATACTTATAAATAAACTGCATAGTTGCAATCTAAACAACTACATTCTCGACTAAATAAGCCTCAAATGTACATTATGTTGTCCAATAGCTGCAATATTTATTAAACTGTAAAGTGTCCATTTGTCGGTGTATGTGGGCGGAGTAAAACAAAGGTGAAGGGTGAAGAGGCTTCTAGTGCTGTTATTGCAGAATATCTCTCTGCAATCAGCCAATCAGATTCAAGAACCTGACAGAACTGTATATTATATTATATTATATTATATTATATTATATTATATTATATTATATTATATTATATTATATTATATTATTATATATTATATTATATTATATTATACTATATTATATCATATTATATTATATTATATTATATTATATTATATTATATTATCATTAATTCATTCATTTTCTTGTCGGCTTAGTCCCTTTATTAATCCGGGGTGCTGTACTAATACTTTTGAATTTTAACATTTAAGTGCACTAAAAATCTAATTATTTTTGTTGTTTGACTTGAGTGAAATTGAACAGGGATACTAAAAATTCTACTAGAGTAATATTTTAATAGGGTATCTGTAGTTTTAGCCACCACTGATTGATCTATAAACTGTCAACAAGTCCAAATAATTTTCAATTCCCAGCTAGCCAAAAAACATATCAAGCACCTTTGGTCATTCTTGAAAACCTGAAATTGTTGCATAAAATAAACACAAAAGCAAGCACCTTGACAGCCATTTTTATCCTTAACTGCCCAGGACCTAATGCAGCTAAAATTTAACGCCACAAAAAGACACCCTTACATTATTAACCAGCCGTAAATTCAGATGGATCAATAAAGTCTCTTTAGCCACAGGGGCAACCAGTTGATTTACAGGGACAGCTTGGCAGGGTTTCTAAAATAATGTCCTATCCTAAATGAAAGCCATAAAGAAAACGTCATCATCATCAAATCATCCCTCTGTAGTCTGGCTGATGTCCTTTGTGCTGTGATAATGTGAGGTTTGCATATGCTTTCAGTGGAGCGAGTATCAATTATAAGAAAAGAAATGTCTTGTTCATGGGTTTCATTTATAAATGTGGCGTACACACAAAATGGGGATATAAACATGTGTATGTCACTTTCTGCGCATCCTCAAGTTGGGATCTACTGTATAATAAAAAGAAAACAAATAACTTGACAGGAGAATGTGCTATAAATGAACTCTATAAGTAAATATCATATTTAAATATAATAACTTAAATAATAACTTAATTGGGCCACTTTCATTTATCATATGATCCATAATCGTTAGTGGACATTGTAAATTACAATTTATTCTGGAATATGTTCACTTTTAGGAAAGTTTCTATGTAACATTATTTAAATGAGGTTGCATGTCAGGGGAAGCATGCATTGTGGTTAAATAATAATAATAATAATAATAATAATAATAATAATAATAATAATAA
>CAIGQQ010017139.1:1281-14572 GCA_903798035.1 Danio albolineatus | reverse complement strand
TTCATCATTTAACTTGCTTAAACAATATACTTACCTTGTTTATTTACTTTTATTTTTGAGTCTGAATTATTTATCAATCTAAAATCGATTGTTATTTCTATACACTCCCGTGAGCGAACTAAAATCTTATGATATCTGGTCCTAAGAATAAAATAGCAAAAACACAATAGCAAGCACCTCAATAACGAATAGATACGCGTTACACAGCGATAGTGGATACCCCCCATACGGTTGATATACGCTACCGCCGCCGTGCAGGAACTTTTTGCTCCAGCACCGGAGAAAAACGGCGAAGAGCGAGAAACACTGCCAGCAGCTCTAGGCGATTGATGTGCCAAATGCAGCTGGATACCTACCCACAGGCCTGCTGCTGCATGCCAGCAACACACGGCCCCCCAGCCCGAGCTGGAGGCATCTGTTGAGACAACAACATGCCTGGACGCCTGTCCCAAAGGCACACCGGCCTGTAGAAATGAGGGGTCGTTCCAAGGGCTAAGGGGACAGCGACACAGCGCAGTGACAGTCACCCAGTGTGTGTCCGCGTGCCATGCATGTCTGGGGACTCGACCGTTAAGCCTATGCTGAAGTGGTCTCATATGGAGTAATCCGAGCGGCGTGACGGTGGCTGCAGATGCCATATGCCCCAGGAGCCTCTGAAAAGATTTCAGGGGACCACTATTTTGCTGTCGAACTCTCTCAGACAGTTCAGCATTAGCCGAGCGCGCTCCCCAGAGAGGCACGCTGCCATGGTGACCGAGTCCAGCTCCAACCCGAGAAAAGAGATCCTCTGCATGGGGGTGAGTTTGCTTGTTTCCCAGTTGACCTGAAACCCCAATAGGTCGAGGTGCCGGAGCACCTTGTCCCTGTGCATAATCAACTGCTCCCTAGAGTGGGCTAAAATCAGCCAGTCGTCAAGATAATTAAGTATGCGGGTGCACGCGAGCTGCAGGGGTGCTAGGGCACCCTCCGTGAGCTTGGTAAAGACCCGCGGAGACAAGGAGAGCCCGAAGGGGAGGACCTTTTACTGCCAAGCTCGACCCTTGAACACAAACTGCAGAAACGGATGGTGCCGTGGAAGAATGGAGACATGAAAATACGCATCCTTCAGGTCTATTGCTGCAAACCAATCCTGAGGACGAACGCACCGGAGGATGCGCCTCTGCGTGAGCATCTTGAACAAGAGTTTCTGAAAACAGCGGTTCAAAATGCGCAGATCTAGGATTGGTCGTGACCCACCGCTCTTTTTGGACACGATGAAGTACGGGCTGTAAAACCCGCCCTCCATCTCGGCTGGAGGGACCGGCTCTATTGCAACCTTCGCCAGGAGGACAGCAATCTCCTCTTGCAAGAAAAGGACGGACAGAGGGCTGACCCTGGTAAAATACACCCCCATGAACTTGGGAGGCCGTTTCGCGAACTGAATTGCATAGCCGAGTCTGATTGTGCGTATGAGCCACCGCAATAGTTGACGTACCTGCAGTGGGGCAGCACTGAGTGGGAGTGCTGATCTGGGAAGCGCTGGGGTCCTGCGGAAGCGCTGGAGGCGAGAGAATCACTCTCAGCTTGCTCCCATTCTCCGGGAGGGGGGCTGGAGGAGTGGGAGAAGGGGGACCATCCTCCCACCACTCGCGAGCCACTGGCGAGCTGCACCGACTTTGCGAGCCAGAAGGCATAGAGTCCCCGACTGGCAGAGTTCGGGCTGTCACATCCGGAAGAGTAGAAAAGTGCTCTTTCATTGGAATTTGGCTGGCATCTAAAGATGCCTTTGTTGGAATTGGAGCCTGGCACTCCATCGGGGAAAGAGCAGCTTCCCTCTTCTCCAGATGGCCTGTCTCAGGGATGCTTCGCGGTCCGTTTACCAGACTTAACGGTGCACTGGTGCAGCGGTCTTACGATCCCGCCGGTAGATGACTCTGCCCATCGCGTCTGACTGCTCACTCACCGCCTTGAACTCCTGGATGAATTCACCGACGGTGTCGTCGAACAGGCCAGCCTGGGAAATGGGGGAGTCAAGAAAGCATATCTGCTAGGTTTAGCCAGAGGTGGCGCTCCTGGACCACTAGTGTGGACATCGTCCTTCCCAGCACACACGCAGCGGACTTCATGGTCCGAAGAGCGTAGTTGGTTGATGTGCGCAGCTTATGTAACAAGCCTGAGTCAGAACCACCCTCGTGCAGCTCAGCCAGCGCCTGCGCTTGGTAGCGCTGGTAGGTGGCCATCGCATGCAGGGCGGAGGCAGCGTGGCCCGCAGCTCTGTAGGCTCTAGCTCTGAGGGAGGCAGATAATCTACAGGTTTTGGACGGGACACAAGGAACGACCCCGCCAGGAAGAGGCACCACGCAGACAAAGATTGACCGCAATGGCACGCTCAACCTGAGGGATCACCTCATACCCCCTGGCTGCTCCGCCGTCAAGGGTGGTGAGGGCGAGGCGCACGCAGCACGGGCAGAGAAAGGTGCCCTCCAAGACTGCGTGATCCTACTGTGCACCTCCGGGAAGAAGGGGACGGGAGGCCTCGAAGGTCTGGTCTTCTTATCCTCTACGTAGCAGCCATCTAGTCTGTCCGGCCGCGGGGTTGGGGGATAAACCATCTCCAAACCCACGGCCGAAGCAGCCCGGGAAAGCACGGCTAACATGTCTGCTTCTAGATCCTTCGCCATGCTGACCACCCCGGAGGGGGGAAGTGGGCTAGGATCCTCATCGGATAATGAAAGCCCACCCACCGATGCAGCAGTGGACGTCTGGTCCCCGGTGTCATCGAGCGAAAGGGCTACCATCTGTTTAGACGGATCGCTTCCCCCGCTCAAAGCTTGGATGGAGCGCATGGAGGAGTGGGAGGTCTGCGGGCCCGAGGGTGACGGATTTACCCCCACTTTAGTCCTCAGACCTGCCCGAGTGCCCACTGCAGTGCAGGGGACAGCTGGGGTGGCTTGCCCTTTTGCAAGAGCAAGCCACGATCTTAACTGCGCAACAGTCATGCCATCTCAATGGCGACATGAACTGCCCGCGAGCACCGCATTCACATGCTGGACCCCCATGCATGAAACGCAGTGCTCGTGCCCATCATCCAGGGACAGGAAACCACCGCATCCAGAGACGCATGGTCGGAGCGACATCTTGAAAAAGACGCGTTGCACAACCGTGTTGCTCTTTCAGGGAAAACTGCAACAATACAAACTGCTCTGGAGGACCGGACCAAAGAACGCCAGGCAAGGATGAAACCCAGCTCAACCGTCTGCCGTCGCATTGAACACACTCTGGACAGGGAGACCGCTCTCGTTCATCACTTGTCTGGAAACCAGCTCGAGGAACCCTCATCCACTCTCTCAGAAAGTCTCTGAAGCGGAAAGGATGCCCAGCTTTGCTATCGCTGTGCTTTTATTGCCAAATTGAGTACAACGAGCATCAGCTGCGCAAGCTGAAGCTGCCAACTTATTGGCATTTCATTGGCCCGTTTACATACTCTTTCACATGATTGGCTTTCTGAACGAAATCCCCATAGTGGAATTTTTCCACATAGCATTGAAGTTCCCCCTCCCGAAGGGGAACAACCTACACCGTAACCTTCCTAGCTGACAAAACAAATCCAATAACATATAATACATCACTACCTGCACATGCACAGATAAAGATCTTTCAGTTTCTTTTCAAATATATTCCAAGCATTGAAAATGATGTCGCTTGAGAATCTTTTAGACTCATACAATTTTCCAATATACAGTTTGAGCCTCTACGATTGTCAATTTTTGCTTTACGAATTTATGCCTAATGTCCAGTAACATTGCACACAGCTTACAGTATATCCTTATTACTCAAGCCATCGGGATAGGGATAAATTAAACAACCAAGCACATTGAGAAAAAGCTTTGATAAAGCAGGCTAATTCTAAAATGAGTTTTTTTGCACAGATTTACTTTTTTCTCAATTGCTAAAGCACCACTTCTGAAAGCTTGCTTCATTTTCTTAAACTATTAAACACAAACCTCATCTTTAAATTCCATTTACAAAACCACTGACTTCTGTTGAGAAATATTTTTTTTCCCTTAAAACAGTTTTTTTTTTCAAAATAAAGCACTGCTCTTAGTTAATAAGCAAGTGATCAAAACAATATATACCAGGGGTGTCTAAACTCAGTCCTGGAGGGCTGGTGTCCTGGTGAGTTTAGCTCCAACTTGCTTCAGCACACCTGCCAGGAAGTTTCTAGCATATATACGAAGAGCTTGATTAGCTGGTTCAGGTGTGTTTGATTAGGGTTGGAGCTAATGACGTTTATAATTTTCCATTTTGAAAAGTTTGGACACTCCTAATATACACTATCAAACAGTCATAAGCAATACAACACAAAACAGAAAACACATTGTTCAAAACATATAGTTCTCAGAGAAAAGAAATTTTGTAAAATTTTCGTTCATTCGTTCATGTTCTTTTCAGCTTAGTCGCTTTATTAATCTGGGGTCATCACAGCGGAATGAACCGCCAACTTATCCAGCATGTGTTTTATGCCACGGATGCCCTTCCTGCTTCAATCTATCACTGGGTAACACCTATACATTCTAATTCACACACATACACTACGGACAACTTAACTTACCCAATTCACCTGCACAGCATGTTTTTGGACTTGCGGGAGAGTTTGTTCTCTCCATATTCGCGCGGGTTTCCTCCGGGTGCTCTGGTTTCCACCACAGTCCAAGGACATGTGCTATAGGTGAATTAGGTGAGCTAAATTGACCGTAGTGTACAGTATGTGTATGAATGAGAGTCTGTGGGTGTTTCCCAGTGACCAGTTGCAGCTGGAAAGGCATCCGCTGCTTAAAATATATACTGGATAAGTTGGCGGGTTAGTCCGCTGTGGTGCCCCCTGATTAATAAAGAGACTAAGCTGAATGAATGAATGAAAGAAAGAAAAACATTGTATCATGAAGGCAGTGTCATGTATCAGGATGATAATGCACTAATACACACAGCAAGACAGGTGACAGATATCTCCTATGACCTGCAGTCACCAGATCTAAATGTAACTGAGACACTTTGGGGTGTTTTGGAGGAGGGAGTCAGAAAACATTTCTCTCCACCAGCATCACGTGATGACCTGGCCCTTATTCTGCAAGATGAATGCTTCAAAATCCCTCTGCCCATTGTGCATGTCTTGTGTATGTCATTCCCAAGATGAATTGATGCTGTATTGGTCACAAAAGGAGGTTCTACACCATACTACAGATTTTTCCAAATTGCTTTGCAACAAATTTCAGAAGCCTGATGTCAATTTTCAAAACTCTAGACACAAAACTAAACAGCCCCTACTTTTAACGCAGGCTTTCCAGTGTTCATAATGCATGTTGCATTCATTTCTTTAGAGAAGTCTTCCATTTGCAGGATCATTGGTTCACATAATCCTTTTATCATACAAATACTACAGAAACGTTACTTTAGATCACCCATAAACAAGATACACACTGTTTCAATAAACAATCATTAACAATCATTAAATATTGTAGTTTAAAGTAAATGATACAGGTTTTATTAATGTTTATTCATAAGTGTAGAGGGAATTGTACAGACAGCGGAATTACTTAACTAAAGTTTCATTCATTTAATCATAGCGTAGATTTACTGTAAAAAAATAGGTAAGTTAACAAAAGTCTCTCATTGCGTGTCTCTATCGAAAGCTGATATATGGCAACATATGCAAATTACATTTGGATGTCACATACAGTATATGAAATGTCACTCACTGTTTACATTTATTATTATATATATATATATATATATATATATATATATATATATATATATATATATATGAATTGGTGGTGTGTGTGTTCATGGACACCTATATAAAATATAGGTCTTAATCTATATATGTAGATAAAATACATAACATAGTGAACATATTTGTAAATATAATGGTTGAAAATAAAAATGTCAGTTTTTGCAATATTATGACATGTGAAATCCATATGAACTAGTATGCGACATATTGTATGTAATTTGCGCATATTACTATATATCAGATATCTATTTTGAAATCTGTGTTTCCATCGGTTTTCATTGCTGTGATTAGGCTTTCTTACATATAGCAATGTGAAATATGATAACATTGTCTGTAAAAGTGGTTCATGGAACATAGAAACCATATATTTAAAAAATATTTCTTACATAAACTACATTTTATAAAGCTACTCTGAGATGGACATTCATGTTTTGTGTTGAATTTCTGCAGCAAAAGAAACAGAATATATGCATTTACTAAACCCAGCAAAACAAAAATGTAGAGAGGCTTCAAATATAAGGGCAGACCTGACACATAAAATAATGCAGTTTCTGTGATTTCAGCTGATAATAGTGTTTTTTGTCAGTGTTATGATGGACTAAATTTTCCTGTTAGAAGAGAACACGTGTTAGTGTTTTGAATAATGATTTGATTTTGAAACATGTTTACAGTGGTTTGTTAGACATGGTGTATTGTGTAAGTTTATTACTGTATTTTAAAAAATTAGTTTGGATGTTTAGTTTAAAATGTGTGATTTTGAGCATGAAATTAATCGTTTTGCCAATTGTGTGTTTTAGGTGTGTTGGTGCGTTAAGAGTTTAGAAAACTTGTTAAATGTATTGAAAAGATTGTCATAGCGATTTAAAAAAAACTGTAAGCACATCAGTGATCAACTGGTTTGTATATATGTGTATTTATGTGATGGTTTGTGTGTGTCATTTGAAAACAAAACACCATTTTGAGAAAAAATGACATTGTTTTGAATGAAAAGTTTCAGTTTGCAGGAGAATTGAAGGGTTTTGCCCAATGTGTGTGTGTGTGTTTCATTGGTGTGTAGAGTTCTGACAATATGAGGCAGGCTTTCAGAAAATATGTGTAAACCATTGGGAAAAACTGGAAGCACTTATATCAGTTGATAGTCACATCATGTTAATTAAACGAATATGCAATTATTTCAATTGTAAAGTTTGAGTTGTATTTTAAAATGAGGTCAACTTGACATTTAATTGTATTATATTGAAAATGGGAATTTAGTTCAGTGAACAAAGTATCTTTGACCTGTGTGTATTGTATCCAAACATTAAAAAAAGAGTTAAAAGTTTTGTAAAAATGTGCAATTTTGTCAATTCAATTCTATTCAATTAATCTTTATTTGTATAGCGTAGATTGTGTCAAAGCAGCTTCACATGCATTATAAAAATTGAAACAGTGTCAGTCCAGTTTTCAGTGTTGAAGTTCAGTTTAGTTCAATTCAGCGTGGTTTAATATTCACTGCTGAGAGTCCAAACACTGAAGATTAATCCATCGAAGTCCCGAATCATGCAAACCAGAGGCGACAGCGGCGAGGAAAAAACTTCGCCAATTGGCGAAAGTGAAGAATTAAAAAACCATGAGAGAAATGAGGCTCAGTTTCGACCATTTCTCCTATGGCCAGACGTCTTGTGCAGAGCTGTAGTCTAGGCACCTGAGGCTGGAGAATGCTGGACGTCCACCACAGGTGGGTCACTGGCTGGTGAACAGGCTGGCCCTTCAGGAACAATGCGAAGACATCTGTCACTGAGGTCTTACAAGGATCGGTCTCATGCTCTTCACTCCTCCATGACCACCACAGCAGCTGCTCAGGATATGGCCTGGTCCAACTTAGGAATAATAAAAAACAAACTAACATAAGTGCAGATCCCATTCAAATTATAATGTCTTTTGGGAAGTGTTCCCGGCTCCAGTTGCCCAAAATAACTAACTAACTAACAAACTAACAGACTAACTATCCTTTAGTGGATTTGGATTCCAACAGCATTTGTGTTTTATGTGTATGCTAATGCAAAGAGATGTGTCTTTAATGTAGTTTTAAACTGACAGAGTGTGTCTGCTTCCCGAACTGTGCTAGGAAGGCTGTTCCAGAGTTTAGGTGCCAGATAAGAGAAAGATCTACTGCCTACAGTTGATATTCTGGGAATAATCAATTGTCCAGAATTAATTGAGCGTAGAGGATGTGATGGGCTATAATAAACCAGGAGCTCCCTCAGGACACTGTTTCATTTTTTTTAATGCATGTGAAGCTGCTTTGACACAATCTACATTGTAAAAGTGCTATACAAATAAAGATTAAGTGAATTGAATTGAATTAAATTTAGAGGCTCGGGGAACAAACAGTCTCTATGTTCTTATATCTAGGTGTCTCTTTGTGCTGCAGATTATTTGAATTGAGTAAACTGTGGAGACTAGCAGATGGTTGGTTAAACCAATCTGTCTGCTTAACCAACGGTTGTGAGTTTTGTGTCTAGAGTTTTAAAAATTGACATCAGGGTTTTGAAATTTGTGGCAAATATTGCGTTCGCAATTACATGTGCATGTGTGTGTATATGCATGTGTGTGTGTGTGTGTGTCTCTCTCTCTTTCCCTTTCCATCTTCAGCCCTAATTACGCCAGCGACGTGCCCTGGGATTGGAGGGAGTGACCCAGGGCATCCTTTAAAAAGAGGAAAACAGGCGTGGGTCGAGAGAGTGAGTTTGGCGTGTTGTTGATGCATTTTGTTGTGATATTACAAAACAATTCTGTTGCTACATGTTATTTTTGATTGTGTTTCCTGTGTTGTGAGAATTGTGAATTTTTGTTGTAAACCTATCCGTGTTTTCCAGTTGTTGTAAAGATCAAAATGTGCGGAAAGAGAGAGAACATAACCCAGACCAGGAGACTCAGAAACAAGCAGAATCCTTTTATTGAGACGTGTTGGTTAATCTGCAGTCATACAGCGTCTTCAAGAAGTCCATGCGTCTACAGAGCCTACTGGAGTCTGCAAGTTTTATCACAAGTCTGATTTGAGACAAAGATGTCCTGTCTATATTGTCTTCTTAGGAGGAGGGGAGATTGCTAAGCAAAGCATGCAAATTAAGTATTGGAATCAGCATGATAACCGGCATATAGGTGTTAGAAACCTGCCCAGACACTGACCACATGAGTTAACAAAAGGAGTTTCTTTGGCCTGGAAGTATCACCTGAAGACAAAGGCAGAGTCACAGAGGCCCCGTTTACAGCATTTGCATAACTTTGGCTCAGGCAGTGGTCAGGGAGACAAAGGTTTAATGTTCCTCATGGCTGAGCTGTTAATGTAATAATATAATTAATACCAAAGAGTATAACTTTTCAGTTATATGTAGATTATTGTTAATTTGAAATTAGATTATCTAAATTTATATTCCCACAGTTCCCCCTTTGAGAGTTATTAAATAACTCTCACAAAATATAAATTTAAAACCTTTCTAAATCCATCCAATGGCTTCTGTTTAATAGTATAGGCCCCATCTTCCAGTCATGTAACTTGAAAAAGTTACAGGCACATTTAACTCATTCTGTGTCATTTTCAAAATCTACGTAGATGTAAGTGTAGATTTCAAAACTGTTTACATGTTTATGACAATCAGTTGTGATGTAGCAAAACAAAAACGCACTAGTGTAAACAGGGCCTTAGAGATGAGGGGAGAGGTAGGTTAAGGGCAATTAGCAAACTGTTCAGAAGTTGATTTACCCTGTTCATCTCTTTAAAGTTCTTTCTATTTTTTCTACATTCCCTCATCCAATGTCCTTTTTTACCACAGTAATAGCAACAGTTATTTTTCCTAAGACATTTATGATTTGATGTCTTCTCTGTGTTGACCTTAGTGGCGGCTGCTTCAATTCTGACTCTATCTTTGATGTCAGAGTCTCTTTCCCACAAAACTAAACTGTTCAAATTATTTCTGAGAGTGGTGGTAGACCAGGTGATATTAAGAAATGGTAATGCCTTCCTGTATTCAGGTGCAAGGCCATCTGACCAGATGCGGACTAGGGGTCCCTTATCATTTAGCACACTGTCCGAATTATCAGCTAATCCACTGTAAGTTATGGCTGACTGACAAAATCTCTCAGTGAATTCACTCATGGTTTCATCTTTCCTTTGCACACAACAAGTTATTTTTGACCAGTCGATCTTTGGGCCAACAATGTTCTTTAGAGCTTTCAAAACACCGTCTCTCATATCATCTTTATTGGCTAATGTAATTTAGAAGTCACAGCACACTCAAAACTGTTGAGTTCAGATTCTGTTAGAATTTGAGACATTAGCTGGGTGACTTCTGTCAATGACATGTCATAAAGACGCATTTTGCTTATCAGTGCTTTGCTAAACTCTGAGAAATTAGTGCATACAGAAGCTAAGCTTTGAGACAGTCTGCCTATTTCTTTAGGTCCTAGTGTTCTGGAAACGGTTTGACGTTGAACAACAGAAGTGTTATTGTGTAAACTTCTGATTCTCTCAATTCCCTGAGATCTTCTCCTTGCACCATAAACCTCCACTGAACCTATAGGCATATCACTAACTGACTGGTTGGAAATGTTTGTGTTAAAGACAGTTTGTAAGTCAGGATAATGTTTATCAGGCTGACTAACTTCAATGTCAGTTTTGGATTTCTTGAGGTTCAGCTGTTTTGTTAATGAGCTTATCTTAGCATAAAGCTCTTGGATCTGTTTCTCTAATTCGGATTTAGCTTGAGCTTGTTGTTTAGCTCTAGATAAACTGAATGGTCTGTAGCAGCAGATAATGCCTTTCACATTATTTTTGCGAATGCATGCTCCAAGCACTTTCTTACATTCTTCTACTGTCCAAACATTATCTGGGTCAAGGCTAAATTTCTTTGTCAAATTTAGTCTGACCGACTCTGTTATTAAGTCCATGTGCTGTCCTAGCAGCGATTTGAAGTCCTGATCTGACCATAAAGGAGTTGCTAAACCACCTTTTTCAGTTGTCGGGATCAGTCTGAATCAGAATCAGAATCAGTTTTTTTGCCAAGTGTGCTTCACACACACAAGGAATTTGCTTTGGCTACAGAAGCTTCTAGTGTACATAAAGTGACAACACAGAATATATATTTTATTTTTGTATTGTATTCTTTCTGAACATTTTGTGAGTTTGTTATCACAAAGTAAAAATACAAAAACTTTTCTGATGAAAGTGTAGTAATTTCTTCTCTGCCAAAACAGAGGGCAACAATATTAGCGCATGTTGCTAGCACTCCCTGCCTGAACAAGGGGTAACATAAATTAGCTTGTATTGCTAAACTTCTCTGGTTGAACAGAGGGTAAACAAACAAAAGAAAAGAAAATAGCACGTACGGCTTTACTTTCTCTGCCTGAAACAGAGGATAAACTTTTACTTCTCTATTGAAATAGAGGATAACATTCTGTTAAACAAACTCTGCAGTTGTATGTTAACTATTCTCTGACGGAGCAGAGGATAACCATGTGTATAGACGGGTCTCTATGGTTCTTTTGATAGAGTGAAACTCATCGAGGTTGAGCTGAAAAGATTCAGTCTGGATTGAAGTCTGATCTTTCAGGTAGCTTCAATGTTCATCAGGGTTGCAGTCAGCAAATTGTTGAGAATTTGTGACGTCCACCGAGTGACAAGTTGCCGTTGAGCTGAAGATTCCGTCTGAAGTGTAGTTTCTTTGAGCTTGAAGTTTCAGGTGGATTTCAGTCTTTGGTGGCAAATTGTTGAGCATTTGATGATGTCACCACCCTATTATTTTGTTTTTGGGCCTGTTTGTGGGTTGACACTGTAAATATTGAATTATATTCACGGTAAGAAGCAGTTGGGGTCGGACACCACTTTTCATTTTGTAAATATTTTCTTCAGTTTTTTTATGACTAGTTAGGGAGGTAGGGATAGATTTTGTATTTTTATTTATTTTATTTTGTTAATTGTAGTTAGTTTCAATTGGGTGTTTAGTTAGAGTGTGATTTTTGTTTATTATTTTCTGTGAGTCCTCTCCGAGGTAGTTGGCTTCACGTTTTTGGGTGATTTAAAAAAAAGAAAAAAAAGAAGAAAAAAGACAAATAAAGGGACTCGATTCCAAGGGTCACAAAAGTGAATTTTATTTGTCGGGTGGTCTTTTATGCTGTGGCCTTGACCCTAGACCAGGGTCATTACAAAACGATTGTAAAAACTAACAAATTATTGTGGTCTAAAATCTGGCATTTCAGTTTTATTGTCCACCCGTCTATATTACCTGTTTTTTTGTTTAATATGATCATTATATAAATAAATATTTTTTTAATTGCCTAAATTTAGACATTTAAATTTAGTTAAATTGCAAGAAATAGCATTATGGGCAGCACGGTGGCACAGTGGGTAGCGTTTTCACCTAACAGCAAGAAGGTTGCTGGTTTGAGTCTTGGCTGGGTCAGTTGGCATATCTGTGTGGAGTTGCATGTTTTCCCCGTGTTTGCGTGGGTTTCCTCAGGGCACTCCGGTTTCCCCCACACATACAAAGACATACACTATAGGTGAACTGGGTGAGCTAAATTGTCCATAGTTTATGTGTGTAAATGAGTATGTATGGATGTTTTTCAGTGATCGGTTGCAGCTGGAAAGGCATCCACTGTGTAAAATATGTGCTAGACACGTTGGCAGTTCATTCCACTGTGGGGACCCCAGAATAATAAAGGGACTAAGCCAAAAAGAAAATTAATTAATGAATGAATGAAATAACATAGAAATAACTCTCAACAACAGTCTCAACAACAGTAACATTTCTCACAATTTCTCAGTATTGTGCAGCTATCATACCCAAACTTGCAAACATCTGAAATTATCGTGAACGTAGTGAAAGGGGATGAAAATTATGTTTCATTACAATTGGTAGATAGGTGAACAAAGTACAGGCATACGATCAGCCGAGGACCAAAAGAAGGAAGACAAGAGTGGGGGCGGAGGCGCACGCAGATCGAGCAAAGAAAGATGCCTTCTAAAACTGCGTGAGCCCACTGCGTACTTCCGGGAAGAAAGGCATGGGAGGCTAGAAGGTCTTGCCTTTTTAATCCTCCACATACACTCATCTAGTCGGTCTGGCCACGGGGCTGGGGGATAAACCGTTTATCATGTCTGTTTCAAGATCCGACGTCGCACTAACCCGGAGGGATGGAGCGGGTTAGAATTCTTCATCAGACAATGATAATCCATCCTCCAATGCAGCGGTGGACATCTGAGTCATCAAGTGAGAGGGCGGCCATCTGAGGGCGGAGAGCTTCTCTCACTCAAAGCTTGGATGGAGCGCGTGGAGGAGCAAGCCCGAGGGTAGTGGATTTACTCCCACTGTAACCCTCAGATCTGCTTCATGAAAGACTCACGAAAAATGATGCTTCAAAGTGGCATGCACTGCGCTTATATTGCCAAATTTATTGCAAATTGCTACAGCTGTGCATGCTAACGCTGCCAACTCATTGGCATTTCATTGGCCCATTATAAACTCTTTCAGTAAGTAA
>CAIGQQ010017109.1:0-27544 GCA_903798035.1 Danio albolineatus | reverse complement strand
TCATACCTTAATAAACACATGAGGATCCACACTGGAGAGAAACCATTCACTTGCACTTAAGCCACGGTCACACTGAACTTTTCTCCTCATAGACTTTCAAGCATACTCTCGCAAATGCGTCAGACCGGTCAAGTTTCTCAGTTCACTGCGTTGCAAAGTTCAATCTTGGTGAACTCTGACCTGTGAAATCGCATCACTTGACTGTGTGAGACCAATTGTAGATCAAAACACGACCTCTCTGGACAGAAATTTAAAATATGAACCAATTGCTCACTTTTTAATGTCTAATCATCTTGTTTAATCCCGCCCCTTTTCACAGCATTGTACAACAGAGTTTCACATGCTCAAACTCTGGTGTGACCGCAGCTTCAGTGTGGGATGAGTTTCAGCAACTCGTCAGACCTTAATGAACACATGAAGACCCACACTGGTGTGAAAGAGTATATGTGCTTTGAGTGTGAGAAGACTTTTATTACAGCTCCAAAATTGAAACCGCACCAGACGATTCACACTGGAGAGAAACCGTACAGATCTGATCAGTGTCTACAGGGTTTCGCTCATTCGGCGCAGCTTAAGAAACACATGGATAAAAAGTTGCACACATGACATGAATGCAGCAAAACATTTTCTCATGTGCGCAGGATGTTTCATGTCTGAATAATGTTTGAAAAGGCTGAGTGACGGTATACTGTTTTCCAACACTCCTACACTGCAGTAGGTGAGGTTGTAAATGTGTTGCACTCTTCACTTTACCGTAAACACAATGATGGCGGCTGAGAGAAGAACAGTTTCATAAACATCTGGAAAACAGCACCTCTGCAGTTTAAAATCTCTTTGCAAGTGATTGTACAGGTGCGGATACATCTGTACTCCACTCTCCAGTCTATTCAAGTAGCTAGTGTTGTTTTGGATGATGTTCTCTGTCTGACTCCCTGAATGAGAAACAAATCACGGGGAAGACACCGCACATCAAAGAAGGTGGAGCTCCAGCAGGTTAGTTTGCAGTATACCAGGGCCTCAAGTTTAGAAAGCCCATTCAATTGTCCTGTGTTGCAGCTTTTCTTTTAGGTTCAAGATTCTTTCTAGTTTACTACATACATTTTTTTTTGAGTAGAATACAAACTTGATAAATATTTTAGGATTTAGGCCAGGCATGTCAAACTCAATTGCTGGAGGGCTGCAGCCCTGCACAGTTTAGTTCCAACCCTGCTTCAACACACTTACTGGTAGGTTTCAAACAAGCCTGAAGGACTCAATTAGTTTGATCAGGTGTGTTTAATTAGGGTTGGAACTAAACTGTGCAGGGATGTGGCCCTCCAGAAATTGAGTTTGACATCCCTGATTTAGGCAGAGCGACAGGTATTAAGTTTTACAATATTAATACACTGTGACGATCCCAAGACTCCAGATTGGAGTATGTGGTAAATCCTGATTGGATGCCTGCATTACTTATGAGTTACATTTTATGATAAATAATTAGCATTCAGGCTATTTTGTTGGTTCATCTCTCTTTTATGTTGCGACTCGGACAAGCGGGTCATAACACTTTGTAAAATGTGTCCGGTTGTATCCGAGATCCTTTTAATTATTTGATCCTTTTAATCATGACCATAGGGGAGAGTAGAAACCTAGATTGAGCGGTAAATTGAGAACATTGCCTTTCGTCTCAGCTCCTTCACCACAACAGACAATCACATCAACTGCATTACTGCTGCCGCTGCATTGATCCGACTTTTAATCTCACATTCCATTCCTCATGAAAAAAAATGCAGATACTTGAACTCCATTTGGGGTAAGGACTCTCCTCTAAACTGGAGATGGACACCTTTTTCCAGTCAAGCACCATGGTTTCAGACTTAGAGGTGCTGTTTCTTTCCCTGCCATGTCAACACTCAGCAGCAAACCGTCCCACTGCATGCTGAAGGTCCATGTCCTATCAAGCCAAAAGGACATTTTCTGCAAAAGGAAAAGTCCTAGCCTCACCTAAAATTCTGTCAGTAAAAATTATTATATTTTTCAGATCAGCCTCAAAAATAACACATTTACAAAATAAAATGAATAAATAGATGGATGGATAGACATTGTAGTGGTGGAAGGGGAAGTAGGATGACTTGTTCAACCATAAACCAAGATGGAGCTCTCTCAGGACGGATGGACCAGTGCGTGAGATGTCTCAGACTGTAGGCATAATAATGAAATAAATGCTCAGGAAGCCCCAACCCTTTTTTATCAACTGGCTGTTGCAATGTACTCCTATGTAACCCAGGGTGCTTATTGTTCCAGAGAAATTAATTGATTAATGAATTAATTAATTATCAAACAGTTTGAAGGCAATTCATTTTGAGTGTGATAGTTTGTTATTTTGAGTACCTCAGAGCAGTGGTTCTTAATTCTGGTGCTTGTGCAAAATGAGTTGACAACCGTCCCAAATTAAATTCAGCTCTTATTACTAGATTTGGCTTATTTTTAACTGCTTAAGATCAATTTGCACTAGATCAGCAAGAGACAACATTTGTTTGTGTTTCCTTCGCAGACTGGCCTTGCACAGCGTTCCTGATTGGTTGGTGACTCAACTTCAGTGACTCCTTGGTTGTGAGTGGTAGTTGTCCTGGGTTACCAGGTGACAGACTCTGCTGAGAGTCGGTTTGCAGAATTTTTTGGCGATTTCGCTGGTTCATAAACTTTAAGAGGTTGCATGGAAAGTTCTTTGCGACCCATTTGAGTGGCGGTGCAGTATCCGAGAGTAAGGCGAGAGGGGGCAGAGAGCAGCAGCGAGTATGAGCAAGCTAATGCAAAAAGCTAAATTTTACTGTTGCAGAAAGTTTTTAAGTGATCTGGTTTCCTCCATCCCAATGGCACTGTCTTCTAATGAGCAGTTGCCATGGAGGGCAGGGCCACGCCTTACCATTATGGTCAGGGTAAGTTATTAACAGACTGCTTGGTAATTTCATGTGGTAAAGTATCTTGTAAGTTCGTTACTATCTTGCATCAAATGTTATAAGACAAATACTGTTTCTGATACTAGATTTTCATTTACACCAATGTCTTGAAAATATCACTAGCTTTTGTTTAGTACCAGACATCAAACATTTCAGACACATACAGAAGGATTCATCTGCTATAAGGGTTAAAAACATTGATTAACTTGGTTGCAATAAACACATGTAGCGTTCAAAGAAAGCCACTGCCCCTGAGGGACAAATTTTGTGATCTCCTTAAGTCTCTGGAATTTGTTTGAAGTAGCAAGTTAGTTCATTAATTGTCTTTTGAATTTATGAATTGGATTTTGTAAATGAATAGTGCTGTGCATGGATTAATGTCATTTTGTTTTTTTTATTTTATTTTTTATTCTATTATTTGAGACTGGGAATCTTACATTTGAGAATCTCACATTTACATTTAGTTGGCAATGGGAAGACATTCCTCCAGCATGGAACAGTCAATGAAAAGGTTTTGGAAAGTCATTTATAGCCTGCACTCACTCTCAGATTGTAGGCTCCTGGAGGGGATGTAGACCTTCAGCAGTAGGTGGAGGTAAGAGGGTGCAGTGCCAGTGATTTGAATGTGATACGAGCCTCCAGCGGTAACCAATGCAGAGAGATAAAGAGAGGAGTTACATGGGCTCTCATTGAAGACCAGATGAGCTGCAGCATCTGTAGAGGATTAAGGGTGCAGGATGGGAGTCCAGCCTTGAAATGAGAAGAGTTTGCACTAAAAGTTGTGCAGCATGATTTGTTAAGAAGAGTCTGATTTTTCTGATGTTGAAAAGTGCAGATCTGCATGATGGAGTTGTGTTGGCAATGTCCTCTTTGAAGGACAACTGATCATCCAGAATCACCCTAAGATTTCTTACTGAACTACATGGGGTAATGGTGGATGATCCCAGCTGGATTGAGAAATTGTGTTGAATGTGTGGAGTTGCAGACCAAGACCAAGACCATGGCCCCTAGCGTCTGTCGCCAGAGCACCTATAGAGGTCAAAGGAGTGAGGTTCACCTGCACAGCACTTCACTAGCTGGCCTCCGTTACACCGGCTTAAAAGTGGTTGGGAATGTGCCAGTGTGGAGTAAAGGAAGAGAGTGAATTTTTCTTCAGAAGGTGTTGTTTGATGGAGATTTAGGTTGGATTTGGTGGGAAATAGACTGCTAATTTGAGTGTAAAAAAGGAGGCCAAATCATCACCTGATAAGGAGTTGGTGGAGGAGGATAGAGCAGGGTATTAAATGTCCTAAATAGTGGATGTCTGAAGTGGTGTTAATTTTGTTATGGTAGTATGGGGTTTTGGCCGAATGGAGTTGGGAGGCTAATGTTGCCAGCTGGGTTTGGTACCTGCTAAGGTTAGTGGAGGGTTTTGATTTGTGCCATGCTCTCTCTGTAGCCCTGGGTACTGTTCCATGTTATCTCAGAACATGCCCTAACACTAACACTAATCATTATCTCAGACCATCCAACTGGTGGAGACAGGACAGATCTCACCTAGGCAGGATGTTAAAGTGGAACAGAGTGTTTGGTAACACTTTATTTTGATGGTACCTCTTTAGATAGTCTGCTGACCATAAGTTACTCTTCGAGTTTTTATCTGTTTACTCTCATCTGGGTAGTATCTGTAGATTGTCAACAGCAGATAGTCAACAGGCAGGTAGTAGCAACACTGACGCAAGTATTTGAAGACAAAGACACAACAACACCACACGTACAAGAACATAAACATAAATACCAGAGTCAATAGTTTGTCCAACTGCTTTTAATGTACTGCTGTCAAATATTTCAATAAACACAACTGAGTATTAAATCTCTCTATATGTCTATAAATATATATTACACACACATGCATATTTACAGTACTGTGCCAAGTCTAAGCCACTATTTTCACCATAAACAATAAGGTTTAAAGTCGGTTATTTCTATATCTGTCTGTGACAGACAGTGTTCCACACAGAAATCTGATCATCATCCAGTATATGTGGGTGATGAGGTTCTCATCACCCACCTATGCCCCTGCGTTCAGGAAATGGGGACTGGAAAGTTCCACTCGTCTATTTATACCACAGTGGAGGTACATGTAAAACATTTCTATACTACGTCAAACTGGGACAGTAATGGTACGCTCAAACTTAATTGATATATTTTTTTTACATACTTAGTTCGCAGAGGCCCAGATGCAGGATACAGCAGTGGAAGTGATTGGGGTCTCTGGCATCAATCACACCTGCCACTTCCTGGGCTGTGACACTGATGTATATGTGGTTCCTCAGCATGTTTTCGCTGGTAACGCTGAGGTCCTCATCGCAAGGCTTCCGCTGAAACAGATTTTGAAGCACATCAACAGACATGTTTTACAAATCAGCAAGGTTTCAGAGTAATTTATTTCACCATGTTTAAACAGTTTTTTTTTAAATAATCATTTATTAAACTTTTTTGATGTTCTTTTTTTAAATTTTGTTGTTCTACTTCATTATTTAATTGTACAGTTCAACAAGTTTACACAAGTTCATAAGCTGCACAATTTAACTATTAAAATATAAAATTTGCTTTACAAAGAAGTGTTGTCTCGTCTATCATCACCCACTATTGCCCCATTTCAAATTTAACATCTTAAAATATGCTAAAAACATACAAATTTACCAGAAAACACCAGGCTAAATAAATAATTATAAATACGTATGGTATCAGGCATGATCATTCTGCTATCGTACCGGATCATGGTATTGAGCCATCCCTAATACAAATGGAACCATGTGTGAAGACCAGAATGTCACCTTAGTAAAATCATAAGACACTTTGACTAAAACATTTTGACTATTTTGCCATTTTAACGTGAGAAAAGCTATTCCAATATCATTTGCACACAGAAACTCAAGTGTCTTCAAAGAACCTGTCATAAAGCAAAAACATAAACATATGTCCACACACAGTCTTTGGCCACAAAAATGCAAACAGATGGTTTGATGTACGGCTGCACAATATATCGTTTCAGCATCAATATTGCAATGTGCACATTGCCAGTAGTCACATCGCAAGATCTGCAATGTTAAGAATTAAAGTTGACCAGGAGCTACAGAGTTGTATTTAATTACTGCGTTTATAAGGGTTTATAAGCCTAATTCGATGTGCAATTCGAATAAAAAAATGATGGCTTAATCCCTGCGTTTGATGACGGGGTGAGCTACATTCTGCAAACATACACTAACAAGTTTGGACTGATGTACCTGTTTGTTGGCCTGGGTACATTAAAGGTTAGGACGACACCACTGGCAGATGTCTGGGCTGCATCAGATACATCCTAAGATGTATCATCATGTCCTCGCTCACCCAAAGATGACTGGTGTTGAACCAGACATTTTTTTAGCACAGAGGACCCCTCAACCTTCAAGAGTAAATTACAAAAGTGAATTATGCATATTTGTAATAACCCGTGTAGTGTTAAATCAATTATTTGTCTAATTTTACAGACAAGCCTTAAGCCTAGTCCCAGAACAAAATGTAAGTTAACTAAGGCCCCGTTTACACTAATAGGTTTTAGTATAAAAACAGCGTTATGCGTCCACACTGGCGTTTCAGCTAGCGTTTCTAAACGGATCTCTGTCCACACTACACCACTGAAAATGCACATTCACACACACAGTCTGACAAGCGCTGCAGCGTATGCACGCGTCTGAGCTCCAGGCAGTCAGTGGGTGCTTTGCAGGCACCTGCCCAGATAAGAGCAGCACAGGTTGGACAGTTCACCAAGGATCTTCCGCTGGATTTCATCTCACTATAGTTGTTAAACATAATATTTAATTTATCTTGTCTCTATCTGATGATTCTTTGGTCTTTTGAATGCATTGCTTGTTCTCAGGTAATGCGTTTTGGCTGAGAGCAAAGATAAGTTATATTAATTTATGTAACTGCATACACTGATTCTGCATATTTGACTGATTGCTTGCCTATATTGTATAAACGTATTGTGCGTTAGACTTTTATAATGGCCATATTGATTGTTTAAACTGAAATTCTGCAAATGACATGAAAAGACTTAATGTTTTTCAATGAAAATGAAAGGAGGCAGTTATGTTATAGACTCCGTTTTGTTGTAAACATACAGTGAAGATGATGGTCAATATAGCTACATGACGCCTTAACATTTTTGGTGTCTGTTAAGTTGCTAATATCAAAATGAAAATAGGCAGTTCCTTAAATCACGTTTTAATTTGATTTTTAAGAAAGTGAAACAATGTAGCCATGCAGGGTTATGTGGATGACATTATAAAGTACTGTGTTCCCTTTCAAGATTTACCCAACGTGTCCTCTGAACTGAAGAAAAGGATGCAAGACTGAACTTTGTGCACTTGATATTGAGGAAAAAAAAACTAATCTGATTAGAACAGATATTGTAAACTGCAGAATTTATATATAACTTCAGATATTTTACAGTTAACAATTGTTCAGGCAAAGCTTTGAAATTACTTCTAAGCTTCCTACTGTGGATCTCAATCTGAAATGCATTTACCATGATTCGCTCTGGAAGGAGGTAGCTTTAATGGAGCAAAAGAGCTTCTCATCGCCCACCTCCAACCCTGTATACCAGGAGTGCTCAACCCTGCTCCTGGAGATCGACCTTCCTGCTGAGTTCAGCTCCTACCCTGATCAAACACACCTGAACCAATTAATTAGGACCTGAACAGCACTAGATAATTACAGACAGGTGTGTTTGATATGGGTTGCAACTGAAATCTGCAGGACGGTTGATTTCCAGGAGCAGGGTTGGTCACCCCTGCTGTATACGCATTACCCTTAACTGTAAAACAAGTGTGCAGCAGAAATTTTATTTAATTTCATGTGTTCACACACAGTAATGTTTAGAAATTTAGAAGTTAGTTAGCAGATCGTTACATTGTTTCATCAATTTTAAGCTGAAAATTCCAACATTTAAAAAAAGAGAAAATTTATAAAATGATGAGTATTTTGAGCTTAAATCTTGAAAAAAGGGTAAAACAGATCCCCCTTAAAGCATTTGGTGCTGAAAAACACCATCCCCAATAGCAATCTGAATGTTCTTAAACCTATTTTAAGAAGTTAAAATAATTATACACTTTATTTTGAAGAGTCCACAATAAAAAAACAATAAATGTTCATGTTCACATAGGGCAGAATATTTGTTACATGTTTGCATTATTGAATATCAGCAAGTCTAATTCACTTATCTTTTCCACATGTTCCTTCAGGGTCATGTATCCACCGTTTGTGTAGAGGTCTTCCTCTGCTCCGGTCACTGGTTTTGAGACAGGGTAGAGGGCTGCCTTTGCTTTATTTTCGGCCTCCTCTGGTAGGTCCATTGGAGGGGCCATAAATTTCTTTCCTGCTGCTCCAAGAAAGAGGCACTCCCTCCCATATTTTAGTGAGACAGTATAATTTTTTATGATGTACCAGGTACACTCATTGAAAATGGGGCTTTCCCCAGTGGTTGGTGCCAGATAGATCAGCTTTCAATCGGTAATAATGCTGATGTTTTCTTGATGAATGAACTTATTTTAATTTGTTCCCCCTCTCTTTCGAATGAAGCAGCTCTCCATTTGGTACTATTTAGTACACACTTGCATATTAGAGGAGGGGCCGACTGTATGTTGTCTGCATACCTGCCGACATCCTAAAACAGAATGAGAGAGAGTACTTAAAAATGTCATTTATTTAACAATTTTTGCAGTCTTAGAGCAATGGACACACATATACATGTAACCATTTAGCAGATGCTTTTATTTAACAATTTTTGCATTTATCCAAAATCATTGCATTTTTTGCGTTTTTCCTAAAGCAGTGGCCAATAGACATGGGACGATAACCGTTTTCAAGGTATACCGCGGTTTGGGAAAGTCAAGGTTTTAAAAACCGTCAAAATGTTCCTAAGGTATGTGTAAGATTTTTTATTTATGTTTTTTTAAGGACAACAGTGTTTCTAGCAGAAAAGATTTCCAAAAATGGCTCTTAAAATTATGAAGAAATCTGTGTTTTTGAAACTACTGAAGACAGCAGAAGTCAATGATTCATTCGAATGATTTACACTGACATGTTTACTATTCTGAAATATTATTAATGTTTCTCAAACCACGCCTTTAAGCCATCACTCAATGACTCCACATTTTCCATTTGGTCCAGTAAAGGAATGGTCACTGTAAAAGACTTGTACCTGGATGGTAAATTTGCTACATTCCCTTAGCTGAAACAAAGATTTGATCTTTTACCATCACAGTTTTTTAGATATCTACAGCTGAGAATCTATGTTCGTACATCCATCTCCCACTTTGAACTATTAGCAGAAGAACATGATGTATATAAATAACTTTCTGCCTCTCCTGATGCCTCTAATTTGATTTCCCATTTTATAGACATCTTTAATGATCAGTTTGACATATCTGCCTTGTATTTGAAAGATTCCTGGGAGAAAGATTTAGGCATTCAAATTCCCAATGAGGACTGGAAAAAGTCTATCAAGGTCATAAATACATGTTCTATTAACTCAACACACCAACTAATCCAATATAAAGTAGTACATAGGCTTCATTATTCTAGGGTTAAGCTTAATCAATTCTACCCCTCCATCTCCTCTAAATGTAACAAATGTGAGTCTGCGGAAGGCTTCTTAGGACATCTTTTTTGGTCATGCCCAAAAAGTTTTCACTCTAAAAAATAACTCAAGAGATCTGTTACCACTACATCGTTTAATACATTGTTGTAACTTAAAAATTCTATATTGCTGATTATATTAAAAGTTTTGCATTGCCAGAATAATTTTATTAAGTTTTCACAACAGGAAAATATTGATAATTACATCAACTTAAAAAAGTGGGTAATTTAAAGATAAATATATCTGTCAATTAGTTTAAAACAATATTTAACTTGTAGCAACCCAAAAAATTGGGTTGATAATTCAATTTTTCCACAACAATGGAGTTCTGGATTTTAAAGAGCCCCTATTATGGGTTTTTGAAAATGAGCTTGTATGCAGTGTGTCACACAGCTCTAAGTGAAGTGAAATGTCCAGCTAAGGCTTAAATCTGAAAGTGCACAGTGTTTAAAACTATTGATTCATCTATAAAAGAGTCGACTCATTGTTCCTCAAACGAGTCGCCGTGCTAACGAGTCTTTAGCCGTTTCGGCATGACGTGAAAACGAAACATAAGCCCCGCCCATTTATGCGCGCGCAGATTCGAAATCCTCAACCCCACTCACAGACAACAGCGGTGCGAAAAAGTTGCCAGATCGGGCGGTTTTCAACTTGATTGTGCAGGTAAAACCTTTTCGAGAGGGCTTGGGCTGAAATAAGTCAGCAACATCTGGCAACACAGTGAAGAGCACCGTGCTCGGCTGGATATTGGAAGTGTGCAGAGAACCCAGAGATGAGACTTTCAAGAGTTAGTAGTTTCTGCAGAAATTCTACAGAAAGGAGTGCTTACAACGGAGGATTAGGAGCACCAGGACATTTCCCTCGTCTGCTATCCAGCAAGTGTGAGTAAGTGCGATTAAAACGGTCGCCTCATTGTTTTCTCTAGCTTGTAAATGATGCATTTAACTGTGTTTTGTAACTTGTAACCACTTGTAGTGTCTCTGGTTAACTTGTATTCTCATATCGCGTCTAAAAGCACGTTGTAAACGCGACGCGTGCCGCTGTGTTTACGGATTAAAATGCGTTTGAGCGTGTTCCTCTGCTGTGTGTCGTTGCCATGGCCACCATGAGCTCTGCTACACACGTGCGGCCGTGCTGTTTATAATGGTTCAGCTTTTGCCGCTGTGTGCATTAATACTGAATGTGTGTCGCTGTTTTTACTTCTGGTTTAGAATTAGAGTGATATGCTGGGAGATCGGGGGTTAGTTTTAGGGGTGAGGTGTCTGAAATACGGGCGACTCCCGTTAAAAGCGAGTGTTAGCAGATTAGCTCACGCACACACTATGACTTCAATGTTGATAAGCCGTGGTGGGCATTCTCTCACGCTGAGCGCTGTCGACCAATCGCAACAGACTGAGTCATCGGTCCAATCAGCGCAGTTTAGCATCGCGCTAAGGAGGGGTTTTGGAACAAATGAATCGCTGAACGATTCATATAGGAGTCGCTGGGATAATGAGGTAAAAATAAATGCATATTATAAGACAATGAAAGTGTTTTTTGACCATGCAATCAGATCAGCCTGCTGTTGGAGACCCCCAAAACCAATATATGACCCTTTTCAATGTATAATATGGGCTCTTTAAAACTCCTCCCCCACTGAACGATCAAGAGTCATGTCCGGACAAGTTTTAAGCAGACTGTTTGGCACAAAGGACGTTTTAAGGTGAGATATCTGGGTTTTATATAATTTCCAAATCAATTTTGCTGCACAAGCAGCATGTTCCCTGTGTTGTAAACTGTGTCTTACAGTATACAAATCTGTCTACTGTAGACGTACTTGTGCTAAGAGAAGACATCCAGAAAGCACTGCAAGCTAAATTTCCTGATGAGAGACTTATTCAGATAGCCAATAAAGTGTGTTACAGTGGCACAAATATATGTAATTGGAATGATTTTGGCTAATGGCTCGACAGGTGATCTGACAGATTTTGGAGAGTTGATTCAAATAGCTGTTGTTAAGAACACTCTTATATTTATTCTGAAATCCTTGATTGCATGGTCAGTTGAGCAGCTCAGAAGCTATGTTCTTGTAAAAACAGATACTGTGAAAGTGCTAGAGCCTGCAGAGCTGTCAGATATGTTCCCTTTATCACCTTATGTGTTTAGTGGAACAACCATTGTAACCTTGAAACGCTACATTTGACTTTCAACAATTTGATGTGTCAAACTCAAAAGTCATAGTTAAAAAAAGCCAATTTACCAAGGATTAAGCATGTTAACATATACTTTACAATAAGATGAACATACAAGAAACAAGTACAGTCTAGCAACAAAGTCTGTTATATAGTTTTTCCGCCAATTTTTGCTTTTGTAAACTTGGCATTTTTATTTAAAGAACAGGTTTTAAAAATGGTGTTCTAACATTTTTATTGAGCAGAGCCTCTACAACTTAAATGAAAACATTGCATTGTATTTTTAGACATTTTGTTCTTTTGTGTATTACAGATAATGACACAACGAGTTAATCTCAGAGTGATTCTTTCAGACCATGATGTCCAAAAGCTGACATTACCATCTGGAGTACCAGGAACAGTTGAAGAAATCAGATCAGTTGTTCGAGATACCTTTGGGATTTCTGGGAATTTCTGTTTACATTACAAGGATGTTGATTTTGGGAATGATTTTTTCACCTTGATGTCAACTTCTGATATCAAAGACAAAGACACAATTAAGATTGTTTATGTCGTGGAACCCCCAACTGTAACATTGACTTTAACAGATGTAGACAGCTCTTTCTCAAGCAATGATTGTCCCGACCAGCCTTTCAATGATGCCTCATCTGTGTCCTCCCATGACACATTGCCTGTATCTCCAGAACCGATTTCAGAAAACCTAACCTACCGATCAAACGGTTGGCCCTCAGAATTTCCCATTCCCTGTTTCTCTTCCAGTACAGAGATAGTGCTTCAGTCAGCCAATGAAAAATACAGTTCGTCTGGGACTCATCTTGATACAAAAGATCTTGTTTCACTACTTCCAGACATTATTGGAAAATTAGCAGAAGCCATTTTTGAATACTCTGCATATCCATCAAGTGCTCACTTAGGTCAGGTAGCGGAGGCCCTCATCAAAAAACACCCATGCCTCAAAGAACCAGGATCATTCAATGGCTACTATGGTTGGATTCAGCGACTTAAGTACAAGTTGAACAATTTTAGATCAAAACTTAGAGGAATCGGCTGTCCAGAAACTGTGGTTAACTCACTCAAGAAAAAAACGGCAGATGACCAGTCTCCTGCTAAAAATGTTAAAAAGCCTAAAAAGGCTGAAGTTAATTACCTGCCTCTCATCCTCAGGGTGAATCCAGTGAGAGTTTGGAGCAAGAGAGAGTGAACCTTTTGCATGAAGTGACAAAAAGAAACAATTTCCAGGTTGTTGCAGATAAAATGGGCAAGACATTCTCCCTTCGCAGGCAGGAAATAATTTACAATGCCCCTGAAATAAGGGATATCTTGGAGCGCTGGCCTGCATTATCAGATGCAACACAGGTAAGTTTAGCTTTATTTTTACTCTAGTTTCACAATTTTGCGAGAAAATCACCTTGAAATTATTTAAGCAAATACTTCTTAGAACAATGACATATTACATGTTATTTGTTGCATTACACATTATATACAAGTGAGATTTAATTATTACATTCTTATTCTCTACAGATAAATGAGGAATTCAAGAGAATAACCACTGTAAGTCTTGAATCCACATTTATGGCAAAACTTGACAAATGCACCCCAAAACTAATGGACCTGGCCTCATCAAGGGGAGGAGCTAAAGGAGAAAGAATCAGAAAGATCAAGGATATGCTTCTTGAGGTATTGTAAATGTTTTTACAATAATTTGTACACACTAGAATAGTTTAGATTTCTGTTTCAAATGTCAAGTTGCCATCAGTTGTTTGTTCACATAAAACTATATTCATTTACTGTAGGTACTTTATCTTGATTTTTTTTTTTTTTATTAAAAAGCGCAGTGCAGTTGAAGTATGGAGAGAAGCAGCCATCCGCTGTCCTGTTGTCTATCTTGGAGAGGAAGAAGAGGACCTTTTCAAGAAGTTTGCTGTGAGTGTTACTACGTTTTGGAATTAAAATTAAATCTTCATTTGACAAAGTGGAAAAATACAAGACAAAATATGTGCTGAATGACTACTCTCTTTCAGTTTAATGTGTAGGTATATTACACTGGCCACACACACTGGGTTTACCTAGCTCTGCGTTATAATAACAATGCACTATTTAATTCAATAAAGAGATGTTGACAATATGAGAGATATTTGTAAAATGGGTATGACTGATGCTTTTCACTTTTCCATTTAAATTATATTGTGAAACTTATTATTCTTATGATTGAATAACTGGATGCATGACCATGTAAGGGGTAAAATAAAACAAAGTTTCCAGAGATTAACTGAAATCAAATGTAAGTAAAATACAAAAACTGAAGTAATTATAAATTTAATTATCTCTATCATGCTAATCATTTTTTTTTTACTTGCTTTACAAGAATACACAAGAATTTGAGGCACACCTTGAAAAGCAAGTGATGACAATTGCCATCATTGGTGATCAGTCTACTCTGGAATTGAACCACAGGACGGGAACCATTGTTGTTGAGGGAATCAGAATCCTGAATGGAATGGACATCTCAAGGTGCTGTGCTCTGCTGATGGGCATAATATATGCTCTGAATCTGAGCTACCCCAAGGAGCTTAAATATACTTGTGAAGTGTTTCAGAAGCTGTTTCTCGAACTTGATGGACTGAAGCCCAGTGCAAAAGTAATGCGTCTCAAGAACAGCATTTTCTGAAGTCTACTTATTTCACAGTAGATTTTGCTCTTTATGTTGCACTTCATATTGTTTTGTATTTTGAAGTCCACACACTGATATATATATATTTTTTCATACTGTTTATATATGAATGGTGGCATTTCTATATGCTTGTTTATAATAATAAAAATGTTACATGTTTTACAATTAAGGTTAACTAATAAGTTAACAGTTTACTGAAGTTTATACTCTGCCACTGTTGCTTTAAATGTATCAATGCATATAACTCTTGTTTTGTTGGAATTCATTGTGATGGCATAGCTATGCATGCATGCACATTTTTGAAGGCAAAGCTGTAGGGTCAGTTTGTTTATAATTTTTGGGACAGTATACATTTTTGTTTTGTGAACTTTAAGAAGTGCAATATTAAATGAAAAACACTGAAAACTGTGGTTCTAAATAAATAAAAAGTTACTGAAAAACAAAATTGTTGTTAAAAATGTATTTGTTACAAGCACCTAAATGAACAATAATATGAAAACAAACAAAAATAAATAAATTTCAGCTACTTAATTTTTTTGAGGTTCTAAACTTGAAAACTTGCATGTATAATTATGGTAATTAAGTGCCTAACACTGGATATATTTTAAATGTTAATTAAAAATGCTAGTTGGAACAACTTAATTTTTTAAGTACTCGACTTAAAAAATGGAGGTTATGCTATGTAAAAATGCCTCTGATTGAAGAGGTTAAGGTAATTTGGCTAACATAATAAAGTTTGTTGTCTGAACTTCATTTTGTTAGATGTTGCCGTAACTTGAATATATTGATGCAAACTGTTGCGTTAATTTTTTTTGTTTGGTCTAAACAATATTTTTTAGAGTGTTGGAGCAAAAATTTTAACTTCTACTCTGAGGCTTATTCTTGTGACCTCGCCTCTGATCCAGCAATCGCTGTTTTTGGTTGGTCTGATTCACTTCGTGGGTTCAGTCATCAGTTAAAAAAAAGCTGTCCAATATGGAATGGTGTTAGCTTAAAAAAAATGATTCTTTGTCTATGGAAAAGAGCATCAAAACCACTTTTTAAGTCTTGGCTTTCAGAATTCTCTAGCACTTTACATTTAGAGAGACTAAGACATAATCTTTCTGATAGCATTGCTGGCTTCAAAGCCACCTGGAAACCCTTTTTAAATTACTTGTCAAATGCCCAGGATAACAGGGTATAACCCTGTCATCGTCTGCAAGATCCCCATATTGCCTGTGCCCATTGGCCTAGATATATTTGTGTAACATTGTTGACTTATCTATAATACTGGAGGAACTGATGTAATAATAGTTTTTAAATCTTTTTTTTTCTCTCTCTCTCTGTCTTTTTTGTTTGCTGTTTCTTTTTTGTCTTTATAATTGTCATTGCTTTTTGTATTGCTCTGTGTTGCTTTAAGAAAATAAAAATATAATATTAAAAAATAAATGTTTCTCAAAACAAAATATTATGTGTTCAAAAGGGAAAAACAGTTGTTATTTTAACCTAAACATTTAAAAATAATACATTTTAGAGCAGTGATGACAATATCGTGAAACCGTGATATCGTGAACCGTGTCCAAGGTTATCATACCGTCAGAATCTTATACCGGCCCATGCCTAAAGAGAGTAACCATCAACTCATAGGATTTAAAGTCCCCAGAGAACTTAAAAGAAAGCATTAGCACTAAATAAATACTTTTTTTTTTTTTTTTACAAATTACTTAATAAATGCTGGTATAAATAAATTGCTTATTCATTAATAATCTGAGGCAAATACACATCAGAAAGCGCACTGTCCTGTCAGTGTAGTGTTTCCTTTTTGTGCAGTGTATATTATAGACTGCCTTCACAGAGAGGTATACCTTAGAAACACATTTATTTAACAGAACACAAGCAGCTCGAACTGCTAACCTTCACATGCGTTTCAGTCTCCTTCACTGACTCCCTAGAACCCCCGTAGTTAAACCAAGGTGTCCCTCTAGTGGAGTCAATACGCAATTACATTATAAGTGCATATAACACTACACCACAGTCAGAAAACGTTTAATTTATCATCACCAGCAGAGATCTTTGGAGGGACAGGGGCCCAAAGTATACAAAAGGGGCACATTGAGCAAGGCTTTAAATGGATGCCCAAATGGATGTTCAAGTGACATTATAACGTATTTCCTTTGTCTTGCTTTGCTGTGTTTTTGACCATTACCTTGTTTTCTTGTTTTACTCCTGTCTTCTGCCTGCCTTGTGACCATCTGCCTGTTATTTCGACTACGACTCTGGATTGTCTGTATACATCTGTTTGCTCCTGTGTTGATTATTGCTTGCCTGACCATTCTAATAAAAGCCTTCGTTTGGATCCTCACCCCCATTGTCAGTGTCACATCCCTCGTTACAGTAATATCATATGTAGACAACAAAATTATAATATGCTACACCCTTATAGCTTATACCAAATAGCTATTGCTTTCTGGTGGCTTAAACTAAACAATATTTTATTTTTTAGATTACATACAGGTTAGATACAGATTAATTTACCATATGCCTTAGAAATGAGATATGCATGCAAAATAGAATATAAACATACAAAAGTTAGTCAAACTGAGAATCAAAGTTATTATTTATATACTCAAAAGTAAGCGTTACAGGGACCCAAATCCTTAACAGGATTATTATCATTTATTATTATATTCTACAGTGCTTTACGAAAATCGTGCACTGCACCTTAAAGGTGATTGAATAGGGCGGCGCGGTGGCGTTGCTGTCAGTGGCGTTCTAAAAAAGAATGTTCAAGAAACGGTCGATGACGTTGATTAACTAGTGTGACCTGCATTAGTGTCTGACCATCGCTGACATTAGCAGTATGTAAAGATCTTTCTAAAAGTATCATTTTAGGTTATTGCAGACTTAGGCCCAATCCCAATTCTCCCCCTTAGCCCTTCCCCTTACCCCTACCCCTCGTTTTGCGCATTCACGTCAAGGGGTAGGGGTGTCCCAATTCTCTTTAGCTTGAAGGGGTAGGGCTAAGGTCAAGGGCTATACACCCCTTAGAACACCCCTATACACTCCTTTTTCAGGACCTCATTTAAAACAGAGGGGTAAGAAATCTTCCCAGAATGCACCTGGCACAGCGGCAGGATAGCTGAACCCGGAAGTAAGGAGATCCACAAATTAGTATTTTTTGTCATTATTACGAATTTTTTCGACAAACAAACATATGTTTTAATATATTCATAACCGCGTTCGTCTTTTACCGTCATGCTTTAAAAAAAAACACTAAAAAAAACCGCTAAATTTCGCAATCTATAATCAATAATCATACCAGTACAACCAACCAGTACAGCGGTCCCAGAAAATTCTGACACACGATGACACTGGAATACCCTGTCAGTAATGTCTAGTGGCTGGGAATGAGCTTTTACAGTGTCTGCTATAATGTTAATGTTGTTTTCGTGTGTTTACATAGATGAGTATGGCCACGGAGTAAATGCACAGTACAGTTACGATCTTATTGCCACATTAGATCGTTATGATAACATAATATACGCCTTCAGTGATTTCCTGAAGATAAACACCAAACAAATAACACAACTGGAATAACTACAGCAGTCGTGATCAGCTGATCTCATATGAAGCAAGAGATCGCAATGACATATGATGACGTGTGCAGGTGTTGAAGTGCTGTCCCAAATCTTAGGGGTAAGTTTTGAAGCCCTTCCCCTTAACCCTTGGTTGTAAGGGCCAAGGGGAAGGGCCAAGGGGTAGGGGTACAAAATAGAATTGGGATTGGGCCTTAGATCCAGTTTTACGGTCCTGTTGTTCCTGATGCGTCCAGTAGAGGGGATAAAAGATACATGGCCAAATAATAGATAAGTCAACTCTGACAGATTGTTCTTATTTTCTTCATAACAAATACTGTAACAATAAAAAACTGAAGCAATAAGCTCTAAACAATATTCACACACACACACACACACACATTGTAGTGGCTATTTTCCTTAAGGAGACTCTCTCAGTGGTCAAGAAGACAAATTCTTACCCAAAGTGTCTTTTAAAGTTTTATTCTTTGCAAAGAAGGTCAGACAGTCATACAGCAACGCAGGTTTCTGCAGAGTGTGAGACACCGAAACAGAGTGTGTTCTCTTTTTATCTAGTTTGCTAAGCTCACAAGGTCATGAATGGCATACAGAATGAATCACAGTTACATCAACGCACACATTTAACCTTTGACTGTCTATATTTCAGTCTTAACTACCACCTGAACATATAGCTTGTTAAATCACCATGTATGTATCCAAATCTTGTCTGGTGATAAGCAGATGTTAAAGTGGTCACACTTGGTCTAACGTAAACAGTACATCAATGGAGAAATAAAAGAACAGACCTTTATAATGTATATAAATGAATTTCCACAACACCTTTTATATGTTCCTTTTAGCCAATGATGGACGCAGTGGTGTATTAGTATTATTCATACTCGAATTATAGTTATTAGACATAGCACACACATACTATTTCCTATTCTATTTGCTATTATTCATTTATCTTTTCATATTCATTCATTCATTTTCTTTTTGGCTTAGTCCCTTTATTAATCCAGGGTTGCCACAGCGGAATGAACCGCCAACTTATCCAGCATTTTGTTTTGAGGAAACCCACACGAACACGGGGAGAATATGCAAACTCCACTCAGAAATGGCAACTGACCCAGCCGAGGCTCACACCAGCGACCTTCTTGCGGTGAGGCGACAGCACTACCTACTGCACTACCGTGTCTAAGGGTGCAATTCTGGTCTGAGAGGTGGTGGGGGGCAAATATGAGTGTTAGTGATAGTTGTGGAAACGTGTAGCAATGTTGAGCAACTGTGCAGAAAAGCCTAAATTTAAATTTTGTTTGACATTTTATCATAACATATACAGTGTAGTATTAAAATAAAAACAAATTAAAGAATTGAATTTTTAGGAAATAACAAAGAATTGGCGCCACGGTGGTGTAGTGAGTAGCACGTTCACCTTACAGCAAGAAGGTCGCTGGTTCGAACCTCGGCTGGGTCAGTTGGCATTTCTGTGTGGAGTTTGCATGTTCTCCCCGTGGTTGCGTGGGTTTCCTCCGGGTGCTCCGGTTTCCCCCACAAGTCCAAAGACATGTGGTATAGGTGAATTGGGTAGGCTAAATTGTCCGTAGTGTATGAGTGTGTATGGATGTTTCCCAGAGATGAGTTGTGGCTGGAAGGGCATCCGCTGTGTAAAACAAATGCTGGATAAGTTGTCGGTTCATTCCGCTGTGGCGACAATTTACTGCTCAATCTAGGTTCCTACTCTCACCTATGGTCATGACTGAAAGGACAAGATCTCGGATACAACTGGACACATTTTACAATGTTATGACCCGCTTGTTTGAGTCACAACTTAAGAGAGATGAACCAACAAAATAGCCTGAATGCAAATTATTTATTATAAAATGTAACTCATAGAATAATCAATCAAAGAAACCAATAAATGTCTGGGGATAATAATGAAGATAAAGAACTTAGGATACAATCACAACAACACTTTAACTACATGATACAAGTAATGCAAAACCATAAGGTTAAAGAGTCAATGAGATGACAGGTCTTGACATGAAGACTTCTAAATAACCACAGTGTCCTGGGGTAGCGAGCACAACAACTTTTATATACCCACTGATGAGTAGTGCAGGCATCCAATCAGGATTTACCACATACTCCAATCTGGAGTCTTGGGATCATCACAGTATTAATATTGTAAAACTTAATACCTGTCGCTCTGCCTAAATCATAAAATATTCAATCAAGTTTGTATTGTACTCAAAAAAGTAAATGTAGTAAACTAGAAAGAATCTTGAACCTAAAAGGAAAGAAACTTTACTACTAAAAGCTGCAACACAGGACAATTGAATGGGCTTTCTAAACTTGAGGCCCTGGTATACTGCAAACTAACCTGCTGGAGCTCCACTTTCTTTGATGTGCGGTGTATTCCCAGTGATTTGTTTCTCATTCAGGGAGTCAGAGAACATCATCCAAAACAACACTAGCTACATGAATACACTGGAGAGTAGGGCTGGGTATCGAGTTCGATACTTTTTAAGCACCGACCGAATAGTCTCGATACTATCGAGTATCGAAAAAATAATTTTCGTTTGGTACCAACATTCGATACCCAAGGGAATAATCTTGTCAACGTCAGTGAGCTATAAAACCTGCGGCATCCTAAACGTGCCCGGATCAAATGCTGGTGTTGGCTGCGGCAAGGCTGTCTTGAAAATCAATAGTTTTACGGCAGTTACGCCCACTCGCCCAGGGCTTGTCAAATGTGAGGCTGTAATGCCTACACTACACTTTAAAGCATAGCATAAATTTAACGTTTAAGCGATCGAAAGTATGGGTACATTATGCAAAGATTGAGTGTGCGATGCAATATCTGTATAAAAGTTAACGCAACCAAGACTGGCAATGCATCAGATATGATAAAACACCTCACAGTACACAGAATTAATTTACGAGCAGAAAGTTGCTCTGTGTTTGTCTGCAAGAAGATCACGCCGGCGCAGTCATCATCATCATCCTCTCAGTATTTTCCAGACTCAGGTCCTCCAACAACGTGCCCACCACAACCGTCGTCCTCCTTGACTGATGAGGATAACTGCGCGATGGCTGGGGCTCCGAAAGGTAAACAGACATACAAAATCAGTTAACTTTTAGCACTTCTTGCTCGTGTACCGTTAAAGTTAAGTTTAAGTTAGTGCGGGGTAAATTTATGTAACAGACTTTATTTGATTCTGTGATGTGTACATTTCTGATGTTTAGTACGTAAGTGTGTGCAATGCGTTTTGCCCCTAGGGGTTTGCCGTAGCTGGGTTTTATGAGCATGCGCGCAGGAACTGCAGGTACTGAGAAGTGTGAGAGAAATCTGTTCAGAATAAATGAGAGTTTGGAAGAGTTCAGTCGCCTCTGTTTGTTGTTTTGCATGATTCAGTGTTTAAGCGGACCCTGTACAAATGCTCGGTTGCATTATTTAATCCTTTTTTGGACCTAACGTATGCTGTGTAATGTTATGTACTGTTCCGATGACTTTAAATACCTAGCTAAGTTAATACTGAAATGCTTTGAGGTTAACAGTAAATGAGGAAGTTTTCACTAAACTTATCTTATTTAAATGTCCACCCTAATGTTTTTCCAAACCCATAAGATCTTTGTTTATCTTCAGAACACAAATAAAGATAATTTGGATTTAATCCAAGAGCTTTCTGATCCTCCCATAGATTTACTAGATATGCATTTTTCAATGTCCAGAAAGGAACCAAAAACATAGTCTAAATAAGTCCATGTGATAAAAGTGGTTCAATCATAATTATATGAAGCTGCAAGAATACTTCTGTGCGCAAAGTAAACAAAAATAATTTTAATATATATTCAACGATGTGAGGATCAGAAAGCTCTTGGATTAAATCCAAAATATCTTCATTTGTAGATAATTAATGACAGAATTTCAATTTTTGGGTGAACTAAACCTTTAAGCAGAAGTAAGCCTCACAAATACTTAAAATTGATTAACTTAAAACTGCTTGAACTTTATTAAAACTGTTTGCACTAATATATTGTGTTAACTACACTTTGCTCATTTGTTTATTGGTCTTAGAGATAAGCCTGCTGTATAAAGGGTCACAAACATCCTGAAAAAAATAAAACCAAAATTTCTCTGAGATTGTGTTATGTAATCTTGTTAAAATATATTTCTTAAAATAAAAGTATCGGAAAAAGTATCGTTCGGAACCGGTATTGGTATTGGTATTGAAAATTTTGGAACGATACCCAGCCCTACTGGAGAGTGGAGTACAGATGTATCCGCACCTGTACAATCACTTGCAAAGAGATTTTAAGCCGCAGAGGTGCTGTTTGCCAGATGTTTATGAAACTGTTCTTCTCTCAGCCGCCATCATTGTGTTTACGGTAAAGCGAAGAGCGCAACACATTTACAACCCCACCTACTGCAGTGTAGGAGTGTTGGAAACCAGTATACCGTCACCCAGCCTTTTCAAACATTATTCAGACATGAAACATCCTGTGCACATGAGAAAATGTTTTGCTGCATTCATGTCACGTGTGCATCGTGTGAATCGTCTGGTGCAGTTTCAATTTTGGAGCTGTAATAAAAAGTCTTCTCACACTCAAGCACATATACTCTTTCACACCAGTTGGGATCCTCATGTGTTGATCAAGGTGTGATCAACGGATCAAATTCTTCCCACACTGAGTGTGTGTGAATGGTTTCTCTCCAGTGTGGATCCTCACGTGTAGATTAAGAGATGATGAATAGCTGAAACTCTTCCCACATTGAGTGCATGTGAATGGTTTCTCTCCAGTGTGGATCCTCAGATGTTTATTAAGGGATGATGATATGCTGAAACTCTTCCCACACTGAATGCAAGTGAATGGTTTCTCTCCAGTGTGGCTCCTCAGGTGTTTATTAAGGTTTGATGAGCAGCTGAAACTCTTCCCACACTGAGTACACGTGAATGGTTTCTCTCCAGTGTGGATCCTCATGTGTTGATTAAGCTGAGATGATTGGCTGAAACTCTTCCCACACTGAGTACATGTAAATGGTTTCTTTCCAGTGTGGATCCTCATGTGTTGATTAAGGGATGATGAGCAGCTGAACCTCTTCCCACACTGAGTGCATGTGAATGGTTTCTCTTTAGTGTGGATCATCATGTGTTGATTAAGGGATGATGAGCGGACGAAACTCTTCCCACACTGAGTGCATGTGAATGGTTTATCTCCAGTGTGGAATCTCGTGTGTTGATTAAGGGATGATGAGCAGCTGAAACTCTTCCCACACTGAGTGCATGTGAATGGTTTTTCTCCAGTGTGGATCCTCGTGTGTAGATTAAGGTGTGATGATTGGCTGAAACTCTTCCCACACTGGGTGCATGTAAATGGTTTCTCTCCAGTGTGGATCCTCATGTGTTCACTAAAAGATGACGAGCAGCTGAACCTCTTTCCACACTGAGTGCAAGTGAATGGTTTCTCTCCAGTGTGGATCCTCATGTGTAGATTATGGTGTGATGATGTGCTGAAACTCTTCCCACACTGAGTGCAGGTGAATGGTTTCTCTCCAGTGTGGATCCTCAAGTGAATCTTAAGATCGCCTTTTCTTCCAAAACTCTTCCCACACTGAGTGCAGGTGAAACGATTCTTGTCTCTCCTTTTACAAATACCATCAGTCTGTAAATGAGTTTTTTCCTCAATTTTAACATGATGTTCCTCCTCTTTACTCCCCTCATTCTCTTCAATAAGATCTGAAATAAATAAATAAATAAAACATTAGTTTTCATTAAGTCTTAAAAACAAAAGCTGAATTAAGCTGAAAAGAGAAAAGACACTGGAAACATTGGCTACACACACTGTAATTTTGATGCACATTAAATGTAAAATAAATCAGATCATATATTGTTTGGTCCATTAACGTGTACACATTTAAGCAGATTTAATTCATCTTTATTTATCTAGTGCTCTTACAATGTAAATTGTAACAAAGCTGCTTAACATAGAAGTTATAGTAAATTGAAACGGTGTCAGTCCAGTTTTCAGACTTTTTTACATAATTGATCATAAAAGTAATTTTGGTCATATTGATATGACACAGATTTGAAAGCTGTAAATGCATATGTATATATTTTGTATATATTTTATTTGTATATATTCATAATTGCAACAAAATGTTTTTCTTAAATTTGTAAAGCAGACAGGGAACACTTGTTCATTCTGTGCCTGACTAGTAAACGAA
The DNA here is from genome assembly GCA_903798035.1 of Danio albolineatus. Lineage (NCBI taxonomy): Eukaryota > Metazoa > Chordata > Actinopteri > Cypriniformes > Danionidae > Danio > Danio albolineatus. The sequence continues at coordinate 3,316 of CAIGQQ010017109.1, read as the reverse complement.
AAAAAAAATCTGGGGTAACAGCCGAACAAACAGCTGAATATTTGCCTCGCAGACGGGAGACTAGGCATGGGCCGGTATAGGATTCTGACAGTATGATAACCTTGGATAAAAATATCACGGTTTCACGGTATGACGGTATTGTAAATACTCAAATATTTGGGTAAAACAACAACAAAAAAAAAACACAACTTTTTTTTTTCTAACTAAACACAGTATATTTTATTTTTCAGAAACATATAGAACATTTTGTAACACTGAACATCAGGCAAAATAATTGAAACAATTGAAATCTTAATTAAATTAAATTGCTGTCACTTGTGTGAGCCTAAACTTGCAGCTCAACAACAACTAACATAAATTAACAAATACAAATTTCAAAAACAAATCCTTCTAGATGGAAAAAGCACTAGTCATGAACATGACCCTTTGTCACAGTACCAAAAATAAATAAATAAATAAAATTTTGTTATTTTAGCAGCTGAACAATTTTTGGAGACATGCTAACTTTTTACACAATCCTTATTCAGTCCAAGTTAAGATGCAGGAATGTGAGCATGTTCACCTTTCCTGGATTAAGTTTGGACCGGTGAGGTACAAGGATGTGTCCGCTACAGCTGAACACTCTATCTGAGGGCACACTGGTGGCTGGGATGCAGAGATTTTTTCTTGCTACCTTGCCAAGTAGAGGTAACTCTTGAGCATGAATTTTCCACCATGCCAGTGGGTCAGTATCAGAGGATATGGGAGGCGGAGACATACACAATTTAACCTCTGCTATCACTCTTTCTTTTAATGGGACATCTCCTTCTTTGACAACTTCTTGTTTTGCTGATGTAATTTTTTTAAGCAAGGAAGACAGAGATTTGTCTTTCTTCTTTGTAGCAGCAGAAGGGACAGTAGTTGTGGAAGTGCTGCTTCCTTACTCATGAGCAGTAGTGAATGCAGGTAATTCTGAAGGTGGCCGTGATGTAATTTTTTCCTTTTTCCCTGTTTCTACAGTGAACATGACAGTCCCATCCTTGTTTTTCGAAAAGTTGGCCTTGAAACAGGTATCAACAAAGCAAGCAATGTCAATCAGCTTACTGACATCCTCAGAGGAGTAACGTTATTGCAGATCATCAGTCATTACTTTTTTCATTTGTTTAGTTAGGGCATCATCTTCCTCTTTTTCTTCAAGTATGCCAGTGACGTGCTCCTTAACAGGCTTCAACGATGACAGGGTGGTCTTTGTTTCAGAAGCCAGCAGATCCATAAAGTCATTTAGAGGCCCCAGAAGTTGGCAGACCATCTCTAAAGTGCGCACATCACTGTCTTTTGGCATTAAATGCCATGAGCTTCTGTCTGCCACAAGCACCGCACAACAAGCCTGCTGCTGTTCCAGAAACCTTTCAATCATTTTAAAGGTGGACCTCCATCTTGTCACTACGTCATGGATGAGTGATTTCTCTGGAATATTGAGGAGTGCCTGATTCTTCCTTAATTCCCTCTTTCTTTTCCAGCTGCGAGAGAATCCTTGAACAAGATGCCTGCATGCTCTAACAGCAGACTTTTTTTTCAGAATCAGTATCAGAAAGAGCTTTATTGCCAGGTATGTTCACACATACGAGGAATTTGTTTTCGTCACAGAGCTTCTACAGTGCAACAGAATTACAGAGACAGGACAAAAAACAGGTAATAAATATATTCAAAAATAGAAGTAAGTGTTAAATGCAAATATACAGATGGACAGTTGTATGTACAGGCGTATTACTATATACAACATTATATGTGCAGCTGTTATGTGCAAATTGGCATGTAAAGTGTGTTGTTAAATAAGTATATGTGTGTGTAAGAGTGTATTGCAAGTAGCGATGTTGGTTCCACGATTGTTATCGTCAAGCGTTCATGAGATGGATTGCCTGAGGGAAGAAACTGTTTCTGTGTCGGGCTGTTCTGGTGCGCAGTGCTCTGTAGCGTCGACCAGAAGGATTACAGTTCAAAGAGGCAGTGTGCTGGGTGTGAGGGGTCCAGAGTGATTTTGGCAGCCCTTCTACTCGCTCTGGATAAGTACAGTTCTTGGAGAGTAGGGAGGGTTGTACCAATGACTCGCTCAGCAGTCCGAACTATTCGATGTAGTCTTCGAAGGTCAGATTTGGTAGCTGAGCTAAACCAGACAGTTATTGAAGTGCAGATGACTGATTCAATGATGGAGGTGTAGAACTGTTTCAGAAGCTCCTTTGGGAGGTTGAACTTCCTGAGCTGACGAAGAAAGTACAGCCTTTGTTGAGCTTTTTTGACAATGGAGTCAATGTGAGTGTCCCACTTCAGGTCCTGAGAGATGGTGGTGCCCAGGAACCTGAATGACTCCACTGCAGCCACACTGCTGTCCATGATGCTCAGTGGGGGGAGAGCAGGGGGGGTTTCTCCTGAAGTCCACAATCATCTCCACTGTTTTGAGCGTGTTCAGCTCCAGGTTGTTGTGACTGCACCAGAGAGCCAGCTCCTTAACCTCCTGTCTGTAAGCAGACTCCTCGCCGTCCTGAATAAGGCTGATGAGGGTGGTGTCGTCTGCAAACTTTAGGAGCTTGACAGAGGAGTCCTTTGAGGTGCAGTCATTCGTGTACAGAGAGAAGAGCAGAGGGGAGAGGACACACCCCTGGGGGGCGCCTGTGCTGATTGTGCGGGTCTTGGATGAGGATTTACCCAGCTTGACCAGCTGCTGCCTGTCCGTTAGGAAGCTGTTAATCCACTGACAGACAGAGGTGGGCACGGAGAGCAGAGTTAATTTGGGCAGGAGAAGTTTTGGGATGATGTGTTGAAAGCTGAGCTGAAGTCAACAAACAAGATCCTCGCATAGGTCCCTGGTCTGTCTAGGTGTTGCAAAACATAATGCAGTCCCATATTGACTGCATCATCCACAGACCTGTTTGCTCTGTAGGCAAACTGAAGAGAGTCCAGTGAGGGTTCAGTGATGTCCTTCAGGTGGGCCAGCACCAGCTTTTCAAACGACTTCATGACCACAGATGTTAGCGCCACCGGTCTGTAGTCGTTTAGTCCTGTAAGTTTGGGTTTCTTTGGGATGGGTATGATGATGGAGCGTTTGAGGCAGGAGGGCACTTCACACAGCTCCAGTGATCTGTTGAAGATCAGAGTGAAGATGGGGGCCAGTTGGTCAGCACAGGATTTTAAACAGGCTGGTGTTATAGAATCTGGGCCTGGTGCTTTTCTCCTCTTTTGTTTCCAGAAGACCTGGCGCACATCATCTTCATTGAACTGAATTGCAGGTATGGGGGAGGCGGGGGGTGGTGGAGGTGTTAATGGTGGCGTGAAGAGCAGT